>VFFE01007704.1:1192704-1327908 GCA_008921705.1 Burhinus oedicnemus
GAAGATCACCTGAGAAAAAGAAAATATGACGGTCGACCAGTGGTAGGAGCTGCTGTAGAGGAGTACAACACCCAGACATCTGCAACCACCAGCTCTACACAGACCAAGCCACGGGCTGACAGAACCACCCAGATGGGCAGTGCCGGTCCATCCCCACCAAAACGGCACTGCAGCCACAGCCTCGCTGACATCCAGAAGGCAGCTCCTGCTCCATGCATGGCCTCAGCGCACTGTGCCACACCTCCTGCCCCAAACAGTCCCTTCACACCAGCCATGGGACTCTCACACTTCCATCTGCGCAGCCATATTTCACCGCTACGCAGGTCCGCGGGGCTGGCCTGCCTCCATTGTGTGCTCCATGCATGGCAATGGGCACACTGGCAGCAGCTCCTGCCGTTCCCATGCCAGGGCCACCGCACGGCCGAGCTCCAAACCGCCGCCACTGCCCAACCTGCACCTGCGGACCAAATACCGCAGCTGCCAGCAACAAGGTTGGACCCCCAGTGGGGGTGGGAATAGAAATAGCAGAGATCTTAGGTAGCAAGTAAGCATCACAGAGGTAGAAATACATAGGATAAGAATAAGTAATAATAGTACATTGTTTGGTGTTCTCAATAATAAATCTTTTCAAGTTCTCCTGTCCTGTCTCTATGGTCTCACAGTCACTGTCTCGACACGCGGGGCAGGGGTTGCCTTCAGGGACATGAAGGGTTTGGCTCCAGCCCAGGAAAGCCAAAGGCCCCAGGCACTAGCACTGCACTCAGCAAAACCCAGCAACAGGCCAACCTGGGGCTAATGCAGGAGCTGCACCAGCACCCAGGGCCACTCAAACCAAGCCAACCCCTCACAGCTCGTGGGAAATCCATGCCCCTTCCTCCCCCAGCTCAGACCAGGGGCCAGGGGCAGAGGGGCTGCAGGGAGCAGACTTGGGCTTCTCCTGCCTGTCTTACACCCCACGTGGGGATAACCGCGACACTGCAGCTGGCAAAACAATAAATCTGTTCTACAGGAGTCACAGCTTGGACTTACTGGAAGAAGAACCTCTTCCATCAGCACAGAATCATAGAGTCATAGAATAGCTGGGGTTAGAAGGGACCTCAAAAGATCATCTAGTCCAACCCCCTTGCCATGAGCAGGGACACCTTCAACTAGATCAGGTTGCTCAGAGCCCCATCCAACCTGACCTTCAATGGTTCCAGGGATGGGGGAAGCATTACATCGTATCGAAAGGGTCACTGAGTTATATTTTTCTCCTTTTCTTAAACTCTGATAAAACCAGGATGTGCTACATAGCCCTTTGCTGTGAGAATCACAATACTTCTCACCTGCTGCAGTCTTTCAGGATAAACCTGATCCACCAGCTGTGTTCCTTCAGGGAATATCCACCTGCACAGTGGGGTTCTCCAGGGGCTGCAGTGTGGATACCAACTCCACTATGGGTCCTCTCCAGGGGCTGCTCGGAAACACCTGCTCCACCGGGGTCTCTCCTGGGGCGGACAGAGCATCTCTGCGGGGGCACCTGGAACACCTCCTCCCCTCCTCCTGCTCTCCCCTCGGGGCTCACAGGGCTCTTTCTCACACTTTTGTCCCTCATCCTTACTGCCTTTCCTCATTGAGGCTACCCCTGCAGCCCCCCCCACTACCAAAACCTTGACACCTGCACTCAATACAATTGTTTACTTTTCAAGTACCCGAGGTCAAAATTGTTTAAAAAACATTCCTTACATCCTTTACATTTGGATCATGTGACTGAAAAGTTCATGTCTTAAAATTTTTAAATAATCAAACTTTGTAACTCAATATAGAAATCTATTTTGCTATTTGCAAACCATGAATAATTCATGCCTCTTAAAAAATTATATATTGCTTTACAGATTACCACCATCACCACCCTTTTGCTGTACCCTCCTTTTTGACTGTATTTGTCATTTTGTTAACTCAAAATTTTTACCTCTTTGGCATCATGGAACATTCTTTTCAAATATTCCCTCCCATCTGTATGATGTAGTCTAATATCATGTTTTATTGAGGAATTATGTCAATTGAGCAATAGCGGCACAGAATCAATTATGTCAATTGAGCAATAGTGGCACAGAATAAAGTAGCTAAAAGATATTCAGTAACATTTTTCAACCTTTCTTCTATTGACCATATCGTGTTCTTTAGCTGACATGGTAAAATATGGTAGATCTTTACAATTGTTTAAATTTTAAAAATGCCAGAGTCCTGGCTTCTGCTGAAGTCATAATGATTTTTCTACAGATTTCTCTTAGGCCACAATTTTAATCTATATATGTTCTTCAGAGATATACCCATCTCTTTCATGACTTTTTGGTAACAAATGACACACAATTTTTTTCAGAACTTGAAAAAAATTTCTAAAAATGCATATTGACAGAGAAAGCTTTACTAGAACTTCTAACTTCCTTCCTCAAATGTTTCATTCATTCTTTCTGAGAAGATGTGTCTCAATACTGTGTAAATGCTCAAGGACTGATCACAAGGCAGAAAAAAAACGAAGTCCTTTCACTAGTTATAAATATCAGTGATATGAAGACCTCAGTGGCCTACAATTCCATATAAAGTCTCTGATTATTTCAAGTAATAAGCCAATTAATACACTCAGATTATTCATGAATAATGTATGAGAAGAAAAATAGAAAGCATTACTGTCTTTGAAGAGCTTGCTTGCTCTAGTCAAAGATCTTTTTTAAAGATCATTTAGTGTACATCAATACTTTTTTAGATCAAATACTACCATCAGCTACATGAAGCTCTCCAATAAGGGACAGTGCTAGTAAATTACAGCAGTGAACAGCCTGATCAAGAGATGTTTGATGGAAATTCAACACCTGCTTGATGTTGTGCAACACTGAATTAAAGAAAAACACTAACTGAGTATAAGTTTGGACTCCAGCACTGGTGTACAATCATAGGGCTTTTTATATCATACTCTTTGTGTTTTCCTTCTCAGAGTCTTAGGTGGCTTTTGGATGGTTAGGAACAGCTTAGTACAGAGCTGTTCTTGCATCTCGCCAGTACTAAGTGAGCCTCTCATACACTGTATCTCAGGAATAAGCAAGCTGAAAAATACACACTTGTTTTACCATAAAGGTAACATATGCTCCCTTTGTTGTTTCTAGTTTCCTTTACCGACAGTTTTAATTTCAGTGCATTTCCTGCCAAAATGAAAGTTGTATTTTATATTCATTACATGCTAGAGCTATGACAATTTAGAGGCACAAAAGAAACATCTGGTAAATAAAGAGAAGATCAACTAAGAAACTGGTATTACCCTTACATGACAAGACAGTAACATGCGCAGAAGTTGCCTGGTCAGAACACAGACTTTCTATCTGAAAAGAACATATCATAAGGTAAGAACAGCTTTTATCCAGCTCACAGATACCAACATTTGTTACACAGCAAAGACTGACTTTTTCCTCTGCAATCAGGCTTGATTTTCTCCAACTTTTCCTTGGAGAAGTAACAAAAAAATGAACGGCTTTCTCATTTTCACTGCTATAACTTCTGTGGCTCTTGAATACTCTTGGGAAGAAAGTGTTTTGAGATTCCTGTACCTGGTTCATCCTCAAGTTCTGTGGAAGTTCTACAATTTTCTGATACTTTTAGAAAAGTTTAACAAAGATGCAGCTATGAACTGTGTCACTACAAGCACCAATCCTGTTTAACTTTTAATTTAAGTCTATCTGAATTCTGTATCAGTTCAGAGAAATCCCAAATGTTTGAATTTTTTCTAAAATTGCTTGTTGATTCATTGAAATTTTAGGTATGTGCTTATTCTTTACTATATGGGGTCTCTCACTGGAGCTGGAACAACCAGCTTTTTCTGAATCAGCATCCTCTTCTTGAATGTAAAAATTGAAAACACAGACTAATTCATGCTGGAAGGGACTTCAGGAGGTCATATATTCCAGTTCTCTGCTCATGAAAGTCATAGAGTAAGGTTGCAAACCAAACTTCCTGTATTCTAAGGACTGTTTGACCTAAATCTCATGTTGGGGTTCAGTGTTGTTCTTGGCATTTCGAGGGTTCCAAACCCATTTCAGGAAAACTTACAAAATAAAGTTAATTTTTTTTCTTCAATATCATCTGAACTAATGTCGTGTTTAACGGCAACTTTTTAAAGTGTAGAAACAGCTGGTTATGTCTTGCTGAAGAAAGCTAAAGGATGTTAAAAAATTCCTGTCTTTTGGGAAATTTCTTGGCTGTCTGGTTCTTGTTTGATGAAATCTGATGCTTTTTCACTAGACAGAAAATGAGAGTGTTGCTATACACCTCCATTTTTGTGCCCAGTGTTCTCCAATGTTTGAAAACTCTCCTAACTGCTCATTTTTAAAGATTCATTAATATTTTCTTTGGTTGGTGGAAAAACTTATTTTAAACTATGAAACGCTTTTTAATTCCTACAAATAATATGAAAAATGTACTTCGAAAAAAAAAGGAAATTACCCACATTAAAAAATAAATGAGATCAGAGTAACACAGAAAATTATTTCTTTCGCTACTGAGCACATATCTGGACACATACCTTCCTAAAGCAGCATCAAAAATTTCAGAGCCCAATGAAAACCAAAATTAATTTAGATGTTGTGCAACTGAAATTAATTTTTTTCAAGATATTCATTTCATAATCTATCATATTACACAGCTTCTCATTTGTTAATATATTGTATAGTCTTCAAATGGGGGAGGGACAGCTCCCGAGTAATTTCTGTGACTTCTTGTCACAGGCTTCCTCTTTCCATTTAGACTGTAAGCCAAACCTGGCCCTATTCTGAACTTCTTTCTCTCCCTTCCTGCTCCATCCACCCTTAAAGTCCAGCAGGGTCGCTAGTTGCTTCTGGGGAAAAAAAAGCTAAATTTCATCATAATGCCTAGACTATGAAAGAATTCAGAGACCTCCTCAAACTCTGGTGAGAAAGGGTAGTGCAAGCTACATTGCCAAGTTAAATACATGAAAGCTTCCAGAGGGAGACAGTGGGAACAATGCAAGAATTTAGCTAAAGCAGGGATTGAAAGCATAAGAGAAGATAATTAAAAGTCTCAGAGCCTTACCTCTTCTATTATGGTCTCTGTGGAACATTTCTGTAAAGACTGAGATAAGTATTTGATGGATCTGTGTAGGATCAATGGGGTTTTGACAGCAAAACGACAGCAAGAAAAAAAGTTTGATGAACTATGGGAAATTTTTTTAGTATTTAATTACAGGACAGGTTAAGTGTAAAAAAGGAAATGGAGCCTTGAGCTATGAGAATATTAGTGCACCAAACAGTGGCCCTGTATGTCACTAGGCTCCATGTGAATTTGCCCGCACTGAAGCTCTCTGCAAAGCACATTATTTTACAGTGAGGGTATCTGGCAGAAGCGCACTTTGTCTCAAAGCTCAGTGATGTACAGACATAGCAGTGATGTTGCAAGCCAGTAAAGCTCTGCACTGCTACTCTTCCCTCAGGTAGCCAAAAGCAGTTCCAGACATATTTTGCAAACTGAGGCAGTACTCATCAACAGTTGATTCCACATTGTTCTGGATTGTCTGAGCCATCTATAAGTTCTGTCTCACTTTGTGAAACAATAACGCTTAAGCATATGACATCTTAAAAGTAACTCACATGTTGCTTTTAACTTTTCCTTGTTTATATGCACATTGCCAACCCTGTACAGAATGTCTTTGCCTAATGTATATATCAGTTCAGAACAAGTATACATTCTTGTGAAATGTGATTAATTCACACAGTTCTTGCTTATTTATTAAAATAAGACATGATTTCAATCTATTTTACCAGAATAACTGTAGCACTCCTAATTACATCTACGTGAATATTAACATTTGCATTGTGCGTGACCAAAAGAGTGATATATGGGTTACTTAATCTGAAATGCATAAAACCATAGACACACAAACCTTTGAGTGCAAAATGCATGGCAGGTCTTTCTTTTCCTATATACATTTTCTAATTAAGAAAGAGAAGGATAGGACTTTCCCCTGGATACCAGGGGGAAAGACTGGAGCAAAGAGGACCTACCCTTGGTGGAAGATCAGATCAGAGAATACTCAAGCAAACAACGTATATAAGTCCATAGGCCTTGAGGGGATGCACCCATGAGTGCTGAGGGAGCTGGCTGAAGTCATTACAAGGCCACTCTCCATAATCTTTGAATGATTGTGGTGACTGGAAGACATGCCTGAGGACTGGAGGAAAGCAAATGTCATTCCTATCTTCAGGAAGGGCAAGGAGGGCCCAGGGAACTACAGGCTGGTCAACCTCACCTTGATCCCTGGGAAAGTGATGGAGCAACTAATCTTGAAAACCATTTCCAGGCACATGAAAGACAAGAAGGTCATCAAGACTAGTCAGCATGGATTTACGACCAGGAAGTTGTGCTTTACCACCTTGATAGCCTACTATGATAAAATGACTGGCTTGGTAGAAAAGCAGTAGATATTGTCTACCTAGACTTCAGTAAGGTTTTCAGTGCTCACTGCCAGATGACATTGCTTCACTACTTTGCATTACAATAATATTTATTAAATGACATGCACGGAGACAATTTCTCAGTATCCAAACACTGTTCTTAGTATTGTGCACATTACCAGATTATTTCATTTCCCTACAGTGATAATTAGTACAAGTTATGAGGTAAACTTAATCTTCTGTTGAGTAAAAAATTCCTGGAGTAAACATCTATTCGTGCAATCATAATTAAATATGGTAGATGTTTCATACCAAGCTTTTTTTTCTCTCTTTCTTCCCCCAACTCCCCACTACCCGATTGCAGAGGTGACAGCAAGTAGCAGTTAACATCTTCTTTATGCTTTTACATTCCACTAAACAGTAACATTTCTGAGTGTACTATAGAAAAGTAGATTTAGACATCAACTGAAAGATCAACTGGTTCCTTGATGGCAACTGTTTTTGAGTCTATCACATGACTTTGTGTTTTAAATATACAAGGTTATTTTCTCCTATCAATTACTGTCCTGAAAAATCCAGTAGTGCTCCAGTGGATAGCCAAGTTTAAACTTTTTAAAGGTGTATTACTTTTTGAAGGATTGTTAGTGAGCCACAGGGAACAGTTGTGTACCTCTACCCCCCCTCCAGATCTATAATGTTCTCACACCCCAAGGACTCCTTGCTTCTGTTCCAGTTATATGTCTAGACCCATGGAAAGTCAGAGATGTAGAGAGGTTGACACAAGGACAGCAAGTTCTTGGCAAGGCAAGGCCTGGAGACAACAAATATGATCTCAACCTGTGGTGCAGTGGTGACTAGAAGAAAATACTCCTTTCACAATACAATGTTAGTATTAGAAGGAAATATTTCGATTTGAGTGAAAATTCACTTGAAAATGCATTCTTTCTCCCCACCCCACCCTGACCATTTCTGAAGTACCTACTAGGTCTCCAGTGATAGATATAATAGGAATATTATATCGGGGGGTTGGACTAGATGATCTCCAGAGGTCCCTTCCAACCCCTGTGTTTCGGTGATTCGGTGATTCTGTAATATGCTCCTAAAGAGCCAAGAGCAAAACACCATTTGGAATTCTAGCTGGAAATATATTTGAGAAATAAATTGTGTCCTGGGTGATTTCTTTATTTATTCATTTATTTTTAGACAAAATGTGAAAGAGAAATATATGGTGCTAATCGTGTGAAATGTGTTTTGTAAGGAGTGTTTCAAGAAATGTACAAAATTAAAGAAATTTACAACTGAAAATCTAGACTAGTGGTTCCTGACTTTTGGCTTGGAGATAAAGTTGTTTACAACATCTTTCAAAGTTGTTAACAGCCACTGGAAATTAGGATGAGAAATAGACTATGATTGTTGTAGGATATGTTTACACTTCAGTTTTCCTTCATGTTTTAAAGCAAGCCACTAGGCTGAATTGGTCATTGCTAAATTGTGTACATTTCCACACAAATTAATGATGATGGCCATTGCAATTACATGGTGGAAATCTCTTGTTACGTCATTACATCAGGAGTTATTATAGAAAAGGGATACTCTGGAAACTTTATCTTACAGCTTCTACCATATCTTCTGAGATCATTTTGCCCATTGCATCTTATGTCATTGCTTCTGTTCTTGTTGCACAAGCCCTAAGAGTCTCATCTGAAAGAGCACCAGACAAACCTGATATGAACTTTCTACTGCTATTATGGCTGGAGGTCAGGTGCTTGCTGGCCTATGGGATGCTAACCAGGCGGGCAGCTTGTATGCCCTGCACAGTACTAGGTCCATGGTGTGGCTTGTGGCTAAGCAAATCTCTGCATTGTGAAATGTAAATTTTACACTGGAGAGATTAATTTTGACAGTTTGCATTTTTCTCTGTAGTGTTTGGGAGAGGTGGGATCTGTCATTCTGGCATGTCATTCCCTATGGCAGCATCTTGCCCTCTACATGGTTTTTTTTGGTTGTAGCACCATGAGGTCTCTAAGGTGCCAGTAATGGTAAGAATGCTGGGCGTTTGCATCCATGATTGGGCACAGGTTTCTTCTAAGGGCCACTTTTAGTTCATTTTCTCCAGAAGCAGTCATAGAATTTTTTTGCCAGGTTTCCTCTGAGCAAGTAAGGAACAAGTTGTGACATGTTAGGTTGTTCTGACAAGCATTGTCAAGTAGCCAGGGAAAGGAGGTGTGAAAAATCAATGCACTGTCCCTAGAATGTGGTCCCTTGCCCACTTCATTGTGTTTGAGCCCAGATTTCAATGGAGGTGTGAAAAATCAATGCACTGTCCTTGGAATGTGGTCCATTATCCACTTTATTGTGTTTGACCCCAGATTTCGATGTTGGCTCAGAGTGCAGACTGTCTTCATTTGCCTCACAATACCTAGTGTATGTGGACAATGTGTTGTACACTGATGTCTTGTCAGATGAAGTTTTGGGTGACCTCATTACAATGTAAGTACATTAAAAAAACTTTACCTGGCCACTGGTTGTTGTCCTTGACCTTCATCCAACTAGTTTTTGTTTTCTTGAAACAGCACTATTCTACGTCTCTGTCAGAAGTTACTCAACCATGTTTCTCCATGTGTTCCTACTGGGAAATTCTCCAGCAGCAACTCTTCTTTCAGCATTTTCAGACTAAAAATTCAATTTATTCCAGTCCCCAGGTTATCCTTCTGTGCTCCTATGACTGGGATTACATATCTTCTTTTTCTTGAGTAGCAGCTGTATGGAGTAACAAAGTGCACTGGAGGACCAAATACTGAAACAGTTGTTTCCCAACATGCAAGACCTGAGGTTTATAGTTTTTCGAAGCCTTGGGCTTACTAGGTAAAAAGAAATTTTGGAAAAAAACATTGCAGGGCTCAGGTAGCAAAGGAGGACTGGAGCTTGCAGACTGTTTGTTCATTATATTCTATGTAGAGTCATACTTAAACCAGGGTATCCTTTCATACTTGATTTTATTTTATTTAATGTGACCAGAAAGTGGGGTTTTGTGGAACTTTCTTCTCTAGCATGCGACACATGCTTCAGGTAATAAGATACTCTAAGCAATTCAGGTACCATTGCTCAGTACACTTTCCAATGTCCCAGTTGAAGTTGGAAAATGGTAATCCAGATAACCGAGATTGAAAAATCACACAAAAGAGACAGGAGAATCAAAGATGTGAAATGAAAGTATCAATGATAAACCACAACAGAGTCCAGTGCAGATCATTTTTATAAGGGAAGATAAATTTTTCAGAGATACAGAGATTTCAAAGAGAACCATCAAGATTTCTCAAAATTTTTACAGAATTATTGCAATAAAACTTGAAACTTCACTGGTGCAGAATGAACTAACTGGTACTGCAATTTATGGTAAATGGCAAATTTCCCATACCATGACATATAGTTAAAATATTATTGGGATTTTTATAAAATAGTAAAATAAGGAAATACAGTTGGCTTAGAGGATTGTCTAAACAGAACTGTATTCAGTGAAGAATGGCATTCACTGAGATTTGCGCTTAAAGGATTTAGGCAGAATCACTGATATTTAACTGTCTGTTTTAAAGTATGATTCATGTAATAGTCTGTGGAGACTGTATGGGGTAAGTAGCCTTTCTTCTGGAAAAGAAAGGTCGCTACAAGTCTTCAATGACAAAAGTAATTGGACAACACAGTGGAGACACTGATGTGTGGCTGGCAACAGGTTTAAGTTTGACTAGGTTATCTATGATCTCTCCATGAAATCAAACTCTCAGCAAATGTCTAATGGTGTAATACAAAGCAGTGCCCCTTGAAAGAGTTGCGAAC
The DNA here is from genome assembly GCA_008921705.1 of Burhinus oedicnemus. Lineage (NCBI taxonomy): Eukaryota > Metazoa > Chordata > Aves > Charadriiformes > Burhinidae > Burhinus > Burhinus oedicnemus. The sequence continues at coordinate 1,202,976 of VFFE01007704.1, forward strand.
TGAGCGTGTTCTTGGGGTTTCTACAACATATGAGAGTGATAGGACTGAAATGGCTTTAAAAAAAAAAAGAAAGAAAGAAAATTGCCTCAGTGTTTTTTACTGTGCTATTTTTATTTAGCTGAACAGAGCCCTCTGTACCCACAGTTGTTAAAAGGTGCCAGCTACTATAAAAAAATCAGGAAGTTATTTGAAGCTATCACGCCTTTTAAGCTGAAGTGTTTTAAAACTGTTCAGAACAAGGAAATATTGTAGCTGTTTTCAAACCTTGTTCTAAACAGGCCAGAGCAGAGAGATGTACTGAAAATGCTAGTGCTGGCAGGAGGCTCTGGCAGCGGCATCAAGCAGATTTGGCACTACCTGTTTTGACAATGTTCAGCCTTCTGCATGCTTAATGTCTGTATGAATGCATGGGGAGAAGCACCTCTTTAAGGAGTCATGACTCCCCTGAGTCTCCCACATTCCCAGAGTGTTCCCGTCTGAACCATTTCATATCCATACAGCAGAGAAGCGGCTTGCTTTCAGATAAGAGGGCAGAATATATTTGAAATTCTGGAAAGGGAGCTCTTTCAACCTGGTACAGACACTACCCCAGCTGTCAAGCCAAGACAATGACAAAACAATGCAGAATTTCGAAGAGTTTTGATGCTCATCCAGAAACCATGGCAGCTGGGTTATCAGTAAAACACAGCAACAGAATTACCTTTTACAACACTCTGCTGTACTTGATGTAAGGCCCTGAATATTTGTTACGAGACAAACCTAGTACTTTGCCAGTAGCAAATATCTGCTTTGAAGTTTCTGTAAAAATAGAGACTTTGTCTGACAATGGTTGGCAAGTGGCTGCCTTATCTCATAATACGTGCAGTTAAGACTAAGAGGATTGCAATTTCCAGTTTCAGTGACATAGTAGGTGGTTTTTTATTGGAAGGATGGCTGTAGACTTGGGAAAACTCATCTAACACAAGTAATAGTAAAATTACCATAAAATTAGAAATACCTTAACACTGAAGTGGAAATGATTGAGACAAATTCGTCTAAATTCTGTGTTTCCTTCACACCACAGTGTAAGTGTAGGACAAAAGCGAGAGAAATTCTAGTACACACACCCATGTAAAAGGAAAATAAAATACACCAGTTTGGTTTGGGTTTTTTTTTTAAAACTTTGGAGCAAGAAAGTAAGATTCCTTAACTGCCAGATATGCAGGATTTTCCACAGACCTTATTTGCTTTTACTCAAATGTAGTTCTCCTGAATTAATGTGGCTTTGTCAGAAGAAAAGCCGTAAGATCTTCTATTCAATGAAGAGGTTTTCCTAGTATGTTTTAAAGCTCTGAAACCCAATAAAGCTACTCACAACACTACATGTCATAGCCTGGGCAGCCCTCAGGTTTCTTCTTATAGCCATTGACGTTGTAACAGATGGCTTTATGTGCTACCACCATGGACACGTTTTTCCAATGTAGTTGGGTTGCAAGAAGCAGGAGTCATTATAACTGAATAACCAGTTCTGCAGGGAAACAACATAACATGATCCACAGTCCAGACTGCTCTATATTCAGTATAGAAATTCCAATATTCAACATCTGTGATTTGAGAATATTTACCAGTATGGTGAAATTCTTCATCTTACCTTCCTATGTAACTGAATCTTTGCATTTCAAATTTATTGCAATGAATGGTTGTGAGAAGTCTTTTTAGTGGGTAAAAATATTAAGCGTTTCCTCCTCTGCAGCTACATGTTTTAATCATTATAGTTGAATACAACAAAATTTGTGGAGAAAAGTAGTACCTTATATTAGCTTAGCTGATAATACTGGGAAAGACAGACATATCTTACTATATGTTATTAGACATAGCAGTCTGAAATATCAGACATGCCACTAATTTTAAGGGGGGTGGGGGTGGGGAGGGGGGAACAGGAAACTGCAACTATTAGGCAAATGACAGTTACCAAAAAAATCTAAATATTGGTTACAGAGATATTGGTTTTAGGGCTGCATCAAGTTTGGAAGAAATGAAAAAACTTTAAAATTAAAGTATAATATGACTTTGTGATTTTCCTCAGTGTTTTTCAAAGATGATGATCTAGCTGAATTCAGGCTTATTCCTGGAGGCACTGTCTTTATCAAAGTCACCACTTAATTCATTTCAAATGTGAAATTCATAAATGAACTATGGAGTAAAGAAGATGAGTGCCATCTTGTCCAATGGCAGCGCATGATTCATTTTTTTCTGGTAGAAAGGGGCTGGGAAAAGGCAGTAAAGGGAAAAGCACGGAAAACCTGCTAAGCCTGCCAAGCAGGAAGGTTAGCCAAGAATTAACTTGTTTCTTTACATGGGAAATTCAGGAGGAGGTGAATAGTCCAGCTGAACTGTGCCAAAAATACAAAAGATAGGTGAACGTGATGCTTCGATAAAGGCCTGTTGGAGATTGCTCAATCTGTCCTACCTTCCTCCCTTCAGATTAGTTTTCTTGTCATTGAATTTCAAAAGAAAAGCGAAGAACAAGTTCAAAGTGTTGAAATATTAAATTTAAAATTATTTTTATTTTTTATGTTTCTAACTACCGTTGTACTGGGTTTTTTCAATGATATACATTATAAAACCATTTGTTGTGTTTTTTCTATTGTATTTTATTTTATTATTTCATAAAAATTTTTAGTGTAAAATCAAACAATAAAACATAAGAATATTGTCACTCTGCACTAGATAAAAAAAATAATTTAAATATTTTCATAACATGGAATTTTTTTATCCATGGATGTTTTTTACAGGCTTCTTTTACAAGTATTGTTTAGGTATTCCTGTTATAAAAAATAATGCAAAGCTAGCTTGATGAGGAATAGCTAAGAAAAAATTGTAAGTGTTTTAACTGGTTAAATATTCCATAAGAATGAGGTTTGTACTTTTTTCCGAACTCTCAGGGTCTTAATTTTTGTGGTAGAGAATGCTAAAAGGATTTCTGAAATTAAAGCAATTATCAATACATAAATGCTAGAACTTCCAAAAGAAATAAGTTTGTGTTAACAGGACACTCTTTTTGTAAAGGGACTTAAAATTTGAACTGCTTATTTGAAACAATATAAATATATGTTGAGGTGAGACATAAGTCAGGATAATTTGAATTTTAACAGATATATTAATCTTCTATGTATACATATACAACTTGTACACATATATGTATTAATTATTAAACTTCCATTTAGCTAATATTAACTCTTAAATGTGGAGTTAGGAAGTGGATTAAAAGTGGAAAAGAAAGTGGATTAAAACTCTTTTGGTATAAGAGCTTAGAAAAATTACCATCTGAATCCAGTTTTAAGAAACATCATCTACAGAACACTCAGTACTGCTGTGAAAGTTTTAAATATTAATCAAGTTTAAAAGCTTCTCATACTTTTATATGACAGTTGTAACATTAGAATGCATGAACTGTGCTATACAGAATGAGTGTAAGAATATACTTTCTTCTTTCTTTGTTTTCAGAAAATACAAGAAAGGGACACATATCCTGGTGATATCATCCAAGACACTTACAAGTGCATGGACACTGAATGGAATTTACGCTGCACTGGATTTATCAGCCCAAGTTTATTCGCAGCAAGCTTCCTGTGCAGTTTTGAGCTGGTATATGTGCACTACTAAGAGAAATTCGACGTACTGTACTCAAAAAAATTATTACAGCTGACTAAATTTAGGATCCTGTTTCACAGCATATAAAATGGTATTCTTGGAAATGTGGGATAAAATCCTGTCCTCTCTGTCATGTGTTCAGGAGAGGAACTGGTTCAAACCATCCACACAAAATTACCTGCAAAAAAATCAAAAAAGTTTTTTCATAAAACGGAATCCCTACACTACTTTGATCTTATGAGTACAAATGATAGTATGGTGGAGGGAAAGGCAACATATAGGGGAGGGCGTGGCAACATATGGGGAGGAAAGAGGAAAGACTGGGTGCAGTACTACACTCGTCCCAACTTAGATTGCTATAAATTGCCTGGCAGTTTTTCCTTGAGACTTTATGTGTCCACTTTTGAAGAAACTTGTCTCTATAACATTTTCTACATTAAAATGAAAGTGTAAAACACAAGCTAAAGCAAAGGACCCAAGAATAATCCCTTGTCATTTATTAAAACATTATTGTTCACTGTTTTTAAAAAATAGACTCATATACTCACTACTTCTTTTCCTAAAAAAAAAAAATCAGAAAAAAAGCAAAAAAGCAAGCTGTCAACTCTAGCTAGCGCATGAGAATTAAATTTATAAGGATAGGAGTGAAAATTTTTCTCTTAGTCAAAAAATTGTCACTGAAAGACACAGACTCAGGTCAGTCAAACGTTTTTCATGTTCTTTTTGAATGGATTTTGCAGGAAGGTGCAATAAAAAAGTGTAAAAACCCTTTTGTAAATGGTTTAAAATTTAAAAAGTTCATCCTGAAGAGTTTATTATGCCATCTTTCTTAGCTAAGCTACTCAGAACAGTTACTCACTAACTTAAACTTGTACTGCATGTTAGTACATGATTTATATGTGTACGTTTATGTGTATATGTGTGTGTATGTGTATGTGCATGTGCATGTATATGTATATGTATATGTATATGTATATGTATATGTACATGCATTAACTTACATCATTATTCAGAGTTGTTATATAGTTATTCAGGATAGGTTAACAAAAATGAAAAAAAAATTACCTCGAACCAGGACAATCATTTTCAGAATTCTTTCTTACTAGAAAAAAAAAAAAATAAAAAATGGAATTCATATCCCAATAAAGTATTTGTTATCTTTCCTCTTTTCATTAAGTTTTTTATTAGTAAATTCTTAATTACACTGCTCTGTGTAGCAAGATTGATGTCTCCAGCATTCAGTTATTATCATTCAGAAAAAAGTGTTTCAAAAACAGAAAAGAGTGTTCCAACAACAACCCATGTATTTCTTAAAGGGCCTAATTAAAATACCGCTGATAGTCACTGAGAAATTAAAATTAATCTGAGTATAATAAGTATTTTACATATACACTGTAAGAGATTTAATTTTAGAGAGGATATTCTATGATTAAATTCCAAGATGAAATGCAAACTTCAGCTTTGACAACAGCCCAGTAACAATATCTTTCCAGGACATATTGATCACGTGTGACCCTTTGTATTGTTTAGTAGACAATGTATGTAGAAAGACAGAAAAACTGAATATCTTTAAAGGTGCCTTTTACCTTTAGTTGTGTTTTAAATCTTAGCAAGCTCTATTAAACTCTTCTGAATGGTATGTATTAGGGATACTTTTGAACCAAAGGACTTATTTTAAACTGACTATACTAGCATAGTGAAAAGCTTAGCTTTGAACACTTACAATAGAGAATTGGAAAAGTCCCTGTGTCGGGTTTTTGCTGAGGAGATTACGCATACATTTCAAATGATTTTGCAGTCTAACAGAGGATGCTGTAGCAGTCCTTGCTCTTAGAAAATAAGTTTGGAATTACACAGTTTACCCTTTTTTTTTGTTCTGCGAGTTTCTGAAAACATTGGGAAGCCAACAAATAGCTTGTTATAGCCCACTTCTGTGCCCTGATGGGACACTTGTCCTATGCGTACAGCCCTTGCTGTTGATTCCTATTCGACTCTAGTCTTCCTGTGTGCAAGCCCTAGTGTGCAAGGACATGTCACTGCTCTTTAGGTCCAAGATCTACCAGAGCAGACTACGTTTCCAGTACCTTTCTTGGTCCATGGAACGTAAAGTCTGGTTAAGACAGACACCCAAACCAGTGCTGTTGCCCTTCTGATCCTCTGCTTGTTTAGAAGTACCATTATCTTCCTTCCCTGCCACCATTACCCACTTCACAAGGTACCCTGTGTACTTAGATTCCTAAAAAACAAACTGACAATTAAAAAAAAAGATATAAACTGAAGAACTGCTTAGTCTCACGCATATTAGCTGTTAAGAAGACACAAGGTTCCCACCAGGCTACTTCTGTAAGAAGAGACAGTCACCGCATCTCTATAGAGAAACTAAATCCTCAGCTTTAGCTTAGAAAGAGTAATTTTGGTTTAATGGATCTCATTCTTGTTTGCTCACTAACATGCCCATTCCTCAAAACAAAGGAATGCCCTCGTTCTAAAATATAGATTATGTCACAATATAAAGGTGTGATGAAAATCAGAACTGGGTCTGAAATATATCATTCTGACCATACAGTAAGTCTCATTTGACTGTGCAGTGCAGCACAGTCTTCATTATCTGTTCCTGTACAGCTTCAAATGTTAAAGATTTATTCCATATTCCCTGTTCAAAGTGTAATTAAAAGAGAACATGGCATAGCCAGAGGTGCTAAAAAATGAAATAAAATTAAGTTTCTTCCAAATAATATGTATCAACTCTGGGTGACCGAGATTGAGAAATTGTTTGTTCAGAGAAATGGTTCTCTCATCATATAACTTATATTCTTCAAACTGTAATATGCATGTAAGATACAGACCTGTATAAATATTGTCATATTTTTGGTGATAAGAAAGTGGTCTTTGCAGTTTAGAGGGAGTAGATTAGATTTTAGCATCAAAGTAAAAGTGTTTGTTCAGATATGACGAAACCCATTGGTGAAAATTAGGTTACAGTACTGTCTTAGCTATATTCTTTAAACAGTCTAGTATTAAAATGTTAAAATTGAGATTATCACAGCAATTTTTTTTCTTTCAAATTACTTATGTCACTTATTCCTGTTAATGTTATATGTCATGTATATAATTTTGTACTCAAGCAGGCAGCAGGTGATAGAGAAACACAAAATGGAAAGATTAAAGCTTTTGCTGTCATGATTAAGTGCTGGGTTGTGCTCTGCCTTGAGTGGATGATAAATAGCTTTATTTTCCTTACTGTCTGTGAGGACTACTAAAGGAGTGTTATGCACTTTGTTAAATTTAAATTGTTACGAAGTCTAGAGTCAAAAACTCCAGAATTAGAGTTCAGAATCAAAAAAAATACTTGGTTTTTATCTTTAATGAAAGCTTAAATGCTTCACTGAGAGTTAGAAAACTTGCTCATCTGGACATCAGAGGAAACTATGCTACATTTTTGTCAGAATGAAGATCTAACTTGTAAGATGTGGAGGCAAATATTAGGTTGCCGTATATCAACATCGATCTTTCCATTCACCTGGAGAAATCCTGAGTCCATTGAAACCGTAATTTGTTCACAATATCTTGATACCAGTCCATACTCCATCCTGAAACGTGCCCTGAATGTGAATTCAATATATGCAATGTGGAGGTTATGGTATAGAGCAAATATGACAGAATTCAAGATGCTCGTTAATCGCAAAAGAATGACATTTTAAGAAGCTGTTTTCTTTCTTCAGGATGCTGCATCAGTCTCAAATGCATTATGCTTGATGACAAACCAATTGATTTCAAGGGGATTAAAGCTCCACTCATTGTTCATCTTTGAGTTTGAAAGATATAGTAGTGGATAACCGAAGATACATTGCCAAGTAGGTTAAATTTGTTAAGTATATTATCAAGCGTTTTACATTACACAACAAACAGTCTACTGATGCATTGGCAGTTAAAAAGTAACAAATAAAAATATGTCAAAACTGAAAAACAACCAAGTAAATCAAAGCAGATCACTTGAAAAAAACAACAGGAATATTTTTTACTTGGGAAAACGTATTTTGAGAAACTTACCAGGATAGGAATGTCAAAACCTTAGCGGTGCAGATGACAAAAACTCAAGCCCTATAAAACTGTTTTGACATACTGTACAACAGTTCTGTGAGCACTTCAAGTCAGCATATGTCAGTGCTGAGCTAACAGAAGTGGTCTCACTGTCATCCCCCCTCACTACTCTTTCCTTTCCTTTCACAACCATGCCTCCCCCCTCTCCTTTGCTGGTGGAGCGCGTGCACGGCCGGCAACCTGCACCAGGGAATTCCTCCGCTCCCGCTAAAGCTCTGCTGTTCTGCAGTGAAGAATCTCACCAGAGAGAGATTCGTTCATGCTCAGGAAAGCTAAAACCCTTACATTATCGTAGCTTACTTATTAAAGTGTTTACGTGGAGAGAGCGCCTCAGCCTTGCTCCCTTCTCCCAGACAACTTTCGTAATTGATCTAATGAGTGATTTAAATTAGCGCTTGCCATGGGCCTTCCTGTGATCTTTCTTAGTCCTAAGAAATTTGTCTTCATAAACTGACTTCACACAGAAGGCGGCTAGTAGCAGTCCCTTGGTTTATTCGTAGTTTGAGCCATTAGAGCTTTTGCTTTGAATATAAATACAAACCATGAGGCTCAGGACTTTTGCTGTGTAATGAGCTAGACTAAGAACAAGGTGAACTGTGTAGGGGTTGCAATATGATCTGAAACATGATGTCTCCAGAAAAAAAACCCTACTTTTGCTTCTGTTATTTTAATAATACTTTAGCCCAAATAGAATTTTTCATTTAAAAAGAAATTTCTCTTTTACGTTAAAGCCAATTGTGTGCGTGTGAGTGTGCACGTGTGTGTGTCTGTCTGTGTGTGTGAGGTCAGTGTATATATTATCCTTTGTTGTTGATTAAAGAAATAGAAAAGAAATGTAATAGTAAAATGTGGGAGACCTATAATTCCCAATTTAACTGCAGTAGAACCCGAGATAAATATATACATTTACATATTTGTAACTCAAAAGCTGGTAAACAAAATTAATGTTTCTGAGCTGTCCAGCTGCTTCAAGTAAGATTATTTGTACTGCATATGTTTAAATTAACCACAGAAGAAGGTTAATTCTGGTAGTATCCCTGAGTGATGACTTCCTTTTTTTTTTTTAACTGCAATTATAGAATGAGGTATTCAGTTTAGTTGTTTATTCATTAGTAGAGTATAATAGATAAATGAAAGACACAAATTAATGTCTTTGGCGTTATGTAAATAATGAAAAGTCTATTTCCCTGCTGTAGTTATATTTCTGATGAGTAGACTAAGATAGTTTTCATTACATGAATATTACATTGTGCTGCCTGCCTAAAACGATTAATCTAATTTTTGTGGAAGAAGGCATTGTGTTTATTTCAATGAGATTGCAAAAGGTGATATGGAGAACTACTTTCGTTTCACCTCAATAATATGATATGTTTTTGCAGTGACAAATGTAGTGCAGAAAGCAAAGCCAGGCATTGTGCCAGATTTGCAAGCAGTGCACAAAAGGCTTGTTGTCCTGTTCCATCAGTTTTCACTCCAGGCAAAATTATTTTTGCCAAACACTGTATGTTATAGTTGAGTAGAAAAAAAAAGGAGGTTAAAGAGCAAAGTTTAATGTGACTTGTTTTCTTTGTTGTAGAACTGCAAGTCTGTGAAGCATAGCACTCTCACTGAAATGAGTACACAATTAAGCAGGCTAGCAGAGAGAGTATACTGGGTCTGTATTGCCATTTCCCATTGAGATGTCCTAAAAGGGGATCACAAAATGAGGAAAGGTTAAGGCTCGTGTTTTCTCTACAGAACACTTCTCACATCTTGCTTTTATGTTTTACTGTGCCTATGACAGTAGGATATGGCACAACCCATCTAAAAAGAGATCCTGAATTTTTGCTAAGTCTCGGAGTTTGTAATTGTAATTGTAATTCTTATTCCCCATAAGACAGGGGTAGGTCACCTGAGCTCTGTGGAAGGAAGTCTCCACGGTTGACGTGGCTGCAGAGGTGAACCTTGTTTTCTTCCTGTTCTTGATATCTTACAAGCAGGGGTGATTATCATTTTTGGGCCCTGGTAGAATACAACCATCTTTTTTTCTGCCATTAGCCACTCAGAGCATAAAATTATTTATAAATGATGTTTCATTCCAGGAGCACTTCAGAATTTCCTGGGCTGTAAAAAATAGACAAATATTTGGAAAAAATAAGCTCTGCCATCTATTAACATTTCTGAGTTCCGCTTAATGTCCAGCGATATTGTCTCTCATGCAACTCATTTTCCATAGTACATAATGTCAATTTGTTGTGAGGCTGGACACCAGTGACAGGAGTTGATTCCAGTTCGTATTTTGATTGGTTTAGGTTTTGTTACTAATCCAGCAGAAAATATAATTTCCTGGTTTCTTCCAGTGGGCCACTTTCTTTCAAAAGGGACAGCACTGTTTTAAAATAATTACATGTGTGGTTTTTTTCTCTTTGAGTTTCTGACTACTTTCTAGAACACTATACTCTTTGAATTTTTTCTGTAACTGTTGTGTTTCTATGAGTTTACAGATAGTCTGTGCTGATCATTAGATTTTCACCACCACATGAATGAAAAAGTATTTTTATTAACACATGGAGATGACAATACCGTGTGGTAGTTGTGTTTTGTATCTACCTCAATTGAAAAGATCCATCGTAGTATGTGACTGGCTCTGTGTGTGTGTGCTGAAGATTAGCTGTGAAAAACTCATGTCTGAGGTTTGGTTATCAAAGGTGCAGTGAGCACAGATGTTAATGCCCCTGTGTATGTATTACTGGAAGTATAACATCATTTCTGTTATCATTGGTTTTTTGCAGAACTCATAAGGATTTAAACAGGATAGTATGGATGTCATTTGACATGGTTGCTAGGCTTTTCTTTTCTTCCTTTTTTTTTTTTTTTTTTTTGCCAAATATAAGGAAACACTCTGCCTCCAAATAGTTGGGAATATTTATGTGTAGGTGACATTTCAATTCAGCCCCCCTCTCCACTTCGCTCCCAGGCTCTATGGTGAGTAAGTGTGGAACATCTGGTTATTTGGGAATTTTATGGATATCTCTCCTTGTTGACTTCTTTCTTCTTGAAAAAAAAATGGGGAACGTTTTTTTTTTCTGGAAAATGTTAATGTATGTTGTCCATGTCCCATCTCTACTTGCCAATGCAACACGAGATATGATATTTGTAATGCAATAGCGTACCTGTCGAGTTCAATCTGATCTCATGCATTGGTATGAAGCTCATTTATCTGAAATACTTATTTCAAGAAACTTTTTGCTTAAGACTAATAGAAATTATATCATCCAAATCTTGTTTTACAGATGAATGTTAAGGGTATTTTTCATCCAAATTTTCATTTTAATAATATTAGCCTACTAATCGCTCTGATTTTTCAGTACTTTGGTGCTAGCCTTTGCAAGTTGCTGGCCCCTGCTAAATTATATATGTTTTTAATCAAATAAAATAACCAATGCATCCTTTACACGCAGTTTCTGTTTTTTCCTGCACAGAGAGCACCAAAAGCAGAAAAAAATCTGAGGTAGCTGTGTAATGTCTGACTAAACAAACTGTTTTATATAACAGATTTCAAATTCTCAATTTATATAATTTTCTTACAGTATAGTGAAAGCAGGAGTAACATTTATTTGATTCAAATTAATGTTAATTTAGCTTGGATTTACTATTAATTTCTTATGTCAGTCCCTGTGTACAGACAGACAAACCAAGTAAAAGAGCAATACCAAAATGAAGAAGGGGTTGACTGTAACAAGGCATGTGAAAAGTTTGGTAGTCAATAGATTCTCTCTTTTAGCCTGAACACTGAATGTAATGAGGAGAAGAGGGAGAGGGAGAGGAGAAGAGAGTGGACACCTGCTGCCTCACTCTGCAGGTAGCAATGGGTAGATGTCCAAGCCAGATTTTAACTGCTGAGAATTTAAAACTGTGGTCACGACAACATCCGTGCAGGCTAGTTCTCCTCTCTGGGGCAGACACATTCACTTTCCCACCTTAACACAGGAGGTGGGTCAGGGAAGAACTGTAGGGTGAGTTGTTCCCAGGCTGAATTACTTTGTTGACATTCACTTGATTTGCTGTGGTAAAAATGTTACTCGGGGCTGCTCTTTAAAAGTCTCCTCAGACCCACTCATTCTTTCCCAAGGTAGAAGTTCTGTTGACGTAAACTAGGTAAAGTCCAAAAAAATGCTTTAGGGTTATCGAACAGTACATACGATCGAGGGCTCCGCAACAGCTTGTTCTTTAGGCAGTCTCTGTGCCATGATCTCAGGGGTGTGATAAAATTGCACTTCAACAACTGGGTAATATTTACAAAATGGATTTCGTTCTGGTTCTCACTGAGTAACCATTTATAAAACTGAAGCAAACTTTGGTTTACTTCTCAGTTTTTACCAAGTCCTTGCTTAGGATAAGCTTCACTATTCACTACAATTTAACAATTCAGAACATGTAAGTAGGAAATACATCTGGACCCAAAAATAACTGACTGCATTTCTTCTTCTCTGGTAGCAAAATATATACTTTGAGAACTATCAAAGCACTGTTACTCTGGAGCAAGTGACAGTTAAGAGAAGGATAGCTGAAGCAGATCCAGAGGACATTTGCCAAGAAAATGCACATCCTTCCTGGTTTGTAAATTTTGAGCACCTTAAGTACTTGGCAAAATGCTTTTAAGCTACAGCAGGCAACATGCCAGCTGCAAAATAAGAACTTTAAAGAGGTTTGATTAATTTGCCATTCAGAGTTGTACTATATAATTATATTTTCTCTTGGCTGTTTGATTAAAGAAAGAAGGAAACCACTTCAGCATTAGAGGCATTAATATCGAACATGCTGATCCTGGTGGGAACTTAATACTTTCTTCCATACAGACAGTGATACCATCACTTCATAGATGGGAAATGGCATCTTTGTCTTTGGGTGTCACACTGTAAGTGATGACAGGAAAAGCAAAGCTGTTTTGCCATGGCCAGCTCACTGGGTAAAAGAGGCTGTGTCATCTGCGGACAGTCGGAAAGTAGAGGTCTCCCTCTGTAAGAGTTCTCTCATTCTGAAAGATTTGTGCCACATTTTTTCACAGTAGACTGAGAAAAATTAAGTGAAAGTAGATTGTAGCCAACACAGAGGCCTGTGACACCTATAAATTATAAATGGACTAATCAGGATATAATTAATATTACCTATACTGTAACTATTAAACTATTAAATGCTATAATTAACAGTAGTATGTATTTATAACACTGTGATGGCATAGCCAGACACAATTTTACTTAAACATGTGAGTAACATAACCACCAAGGAGGCCAAAAAAGCTAGGTCTAGTTGCACATAAAAGGCATCCAGATAACTAAAGCTGCCAGACAGATAACAAGATAAGCACAAGGGACGTCCTTCCAAATACACGAAGATAACTGGCAAGACAAAGAGAACAAGATAAACAGTATGGGAGCAAAGGAAGACCCCCTTCCTCTTTTAATGGGAGGACACTAGTGTAAACACATCAAACACAAGAGAGGAGAACTGGAGAACTGGAGGAGCTGAAGGAAGACAAGCTCACTTCAACACTTCAATTCTGACTTGTTGACTAACTCTCAAGCCTGATTAGGAGGACCTCTGCAACCAAGAACCACCAAGGACTGTACCTGTCAGTACTAACTATATGGGATCTGCTCCATGGTATTATATACTCACAGCTAATTTAGATTGTGACGGTCAAAAGACAAGAGTTTTGCATACCTATTGCTGATGACTAATATTAAAATCTGACCATTAACAAGTGTGTTACTGATGAACAAATCAAGTATAAGTTTATTTTACAGTCTAAAGCTGGCCTGGTTTGCCACTCTTCTAAACACTTATATCATGATGTTTCTCTAGCTGATATAGATACATATGTGCATATATACATATCATATACATACACATATATGTGATACATATATACACATATGTTCAGTAGTAATAAGGTATTGTGCCATTTTTCATCTATGTGTAAGATACAGAGCTGTTTGGCAATATTTGGTATAAACATAGCACAATTTGCAAAGAGGAACATTCTTGCAAGCTAGGACTTGCAACATCTAATGCTTAAATCTTAAGGTGGAATTCAAACCACAATGGTGTTACAGCTCCTAACTTGGAAAATGTAACTGAACAGTATTAACAATTTTTTCTTAAGGAAGGCCTGATTACCTCTGCCTATCCTTCATATCACTGTTAGAAACAGAACACTCCCCCTCCTGAGCCACCCAGGAATCAAACCAGGTACCTCATGTATCTTAGGAATGTTCCATAATTTACTTTCATTTTTATTCAGGAACTACTTAATGCAAATTGCAAAAGAAAGTTGCATCATTACTAGATTACGGATGCAGGCTCTCATGACCATTATTCTGCCTGATGCCATGAGTCTTGAAAAGTCTTTCATGTCCTTTCCACAGTAGTAGCACAACAGCTATTGTGAAGCAACCTGACTGTTCAGAGCTCTCTAGAAACACAGAAAATTGTCTTGAGAAGTGTGAGCTTAAACCCATTCCAACTCAGGTGAGCGTAAGCCCTTGGGCAAATGTTATAGCCATGATGGCATTTTCTTGCAGCATTTTTAAAAGAAGTTGTTGCAATGACATTTAGTGGGAAATCTGCATGTGGGCTTGCACCAAATCTGCTCTGGTTTTACTCATCGTCCAAGGCCTCACTGCACCTCCATCTGCTTTCCAGTGTGGTTGAGACAGTAGAGGAGGTGGCAAACCATCGTAAGTGGGCAGTGCACAAAATAAGAAAAAAAAAAATACAGCAAACTTCCAAGGCAATCAGAAGCACACTGGGGGAGTGGTGGTTTTGGATATTGTATCTAAACCATGGATTATACATGAGTTTCTTAACTCTCCCTAAGATGGAAGTGTTAAAGGCCAGGTTGGATGAGGCTTTGAGCAACCTGATCTGGTGGAAGATGTCCCTGCCCCTGGCAGGGGGGTTGGAACTAGGTGAGCTTTAAGGTCCCTTCCAATCCATGCCATTCTATGATTCTATGATTCTGTGATTTTTTAAAATTGCTTTTGCTATAGACAAAGAGGGATGTGTGCCTTTGCCACACAGTGCGCTAGGATTTATACACAATTTTATCAATCCTTGATCTTACAGACAGTTACACATAAGCTTAAGCGTTATTTACCTGAGTAAAACCTCTTGAAAGTAAGACCTGAAGAGAATCAGCTTGAAGTGAATGAGATTTTTTTTAGAGGTAAATTAATCTTATAATTTTTTTTTTAAGAGCATGCAACCTAGAAAAGCAGCATGATACGAAAACAACTCATTAGTCAAAGGGCAATAGTAAAACTGAACCTCTGCCTTACTCAGCTCTTAAATGAAACTGTATTCCTAACTACTGTTTTCTAAATTATACATAGACTTTACATGTATTTCAGTATAAATATTTAAACCATTTGATGGATAACTCCATCTGGTTGAGGCATACTAGTTTTTCTGCTTCTGTTCTGGCACCAATGTTTGCCACTGAAATGTTTTTAAGCTGTGTTGCATTTAGGCCTAAAAAAATACATCACTTCATTTAGATTTAGGGCATGAAGTATGTTAGAAGAATTTGAGAGGTCAAAGTAGTTCTTAAAATTGCTATCTACAGTACAGAGAATTTCAAATTGGGATCCAGGTTTCCACAATGATGGCATAATGCCCTGATTTATAATATGCATGAAACAAGTGTAATACTAGCATCACAGCTGCAGGCTTGGACATTTAGAAACAGAGTTTTACCTGTGATAGTTTTATTCTGGTGCCAAACCCTCAGAAGTTAGGGACTTATAAATAATATTTTGAGTTTCAATTGAGTTGTGCATACACCTCTGTATCTTGACTCTTCATTTTCAATTACAAATAAAACTTTTAAACTCATATTTTATAAAAGTTAAAAGATGTAGTAAAGCCTCTCACAAAAACCTCAGCCAGTGAAATCACCAAAGCAAAGGATTAAAGACCTGATATAGTAAAATGTTTAGCATCCTTAGCACTCATAATTTTAGTGAGAGGGTTAAGGGCACTCACTGATTCATGGTATTGGACTAAAGACTTCAGACAACCATTGTATCATTTTTTAGATGACTGTAAGACTATACTCCTAAATTTGAAGTCATCAGCTTCTTGGAAAAAATTGATCCTGATCTTACAAACATCCTACAAATGTATCTTTCCTTAGACTCACCATTGGTTTGGATTTCATTTGTGTCATTAAGGTTTGGCTTAGGCACATAGGCAAGGACAGCAGATTAGGATCCATCATTATAAACAGCAATACTCAATGAAAGCATCAAGACTACTTTAAAGAGAGAACATATTAAATGTGGCATTTAGGCAAAGCACACTCCTCCCTGATGTGCTCAAGTAGGAGTTGTCTTGACAACTTTTAGCAGATTAAAAACAGGAAAGCAGATTTCTAGTGCTGTGATTAGAATCTCTATCGGCAAACTGCAATGAATAATAAAAAGCCCAATAAATAAGTAACCACAAGCTTGGTTCAGAGCTGGCAGCACAGGGTCTCAAGACTTGTCTGCCTCCCATGGCAGGAGCTGGATCCAGCTATGGCAACAATTGCCTGGTGGCTGCGTGCCTGTTGCCTCCCCACATTTGTTTCACTCTGGGAGTGCCTGGGGCAGAAGGCTGGGGGAAGGGTAGCCACTGCAGGCTACATCTAATCACTGGAGGACAACCAGTCTCTCTGGGGCAACTGCATTGGGGAAAGTGTATCGCATGGCCAACTAACTTTGCCTGGGAAGCAGTGAGAACGAGGGACACTGTGACAAGACAATACATAAAAATAGCACCTAGCTGACTGAGGCTGAGGAGCAAGGGATCCTACCTATAACCTTTGTACATCTCATGGTGAAGAATTTGGGATGATGACTGCCCACTGTGTCACTCGTGGTCTCTCTCTTTGAGGATGGTGGTAACTATTGATGTTAGTACCCACTAGGACATTGGAAGGGGAAGCACAATACCCAAGAAAAGGAGTATTTGGAGGTTTTCTTGTGTAACTGTTTTAGGGATATTAGTCTTAATGAGGCTTTGCTGTGTTAATTTGGACTATACGTATTAGTAGTACTGTTAACAGGCCTTACGACAAATAACTGTTTGATATATTTTGATTAGGCTGTCAAGGTTTCAATTAGTTTATCAGTGAATCCATGGCTTCATACATATGGCATGTTTCCTTTTGACTGTAACAGGATTTTGAGCATAATGAAAGTACTTCCAGCATTGTTACTGGCTGAGTGAATACCATGCTCAGGGAAAACAATGTTGAACCACATCAGATTTTGGGGAACTACTCAACAGAAGGAATTCGGGTAGGACATATTGGATGTTTAAATGTTTGCACTAGGATTCTCTCAGGAAAAGAGACTGAACTGTTGGAGCAGATCATTTCACAGAGAAGAATGATAGGACTCCATAAATGGGCAGAAATGAGTAAACAAGATGGTAGAGATCAGCTGGCCTGAGAGTACTATGGTGAAACTATCAGATGTACAAGAACTTGCCTCATAATCTCCTCTCCCTGGTGCCCAGAAATTATCACACCAAATGAAGGAGCATCTAATAATGCGGTTTCCTAAAGCTAAGGCATTCAAAATCACCATCTAAAGGCAACAATAGCAGTATTTATAATCACCCTGCTAGAAGACAAGACAATCATCTGCCAGTCTGAAATATCACCTCTGACAAGAAGGCTGCTTTCTTAGTGTGAACCTTCAAGAAAGGTAGCTTGGTCATGCCAAGTTTCTTAATGTTGCATCTTGGTATCAGTGATCGTGCAGCCTCATAGAGGCAATATGGCTTACTCCACGACACTGATCTTGTATTGAGGTATAAAGATGTTTTCTTTGCTGTCTTTAAACTAAGAAGCGTCAGTTTGAACACATAACTTACACGTCAACTCAAAACAGCACAGGAACTGAAGAGAAAGAATCTGAAATCTTTCTTTACAACCAAAAAACTTGGTTATTCAACATCACAGAAAGCTGGTGAAACAAGTCAATAGAATTGGAAGGTCGGTAAAATAGAAATAGTTTATTCAGGAAGTACGAACAGGAAAAAAGGAAACCAATATTACACTGTAGATCAAGAATACTTTGAAGTCACTCTCTGAAGTTGAGAAAGGGGTGAGAGGCAAATTTGTTGCATTTCTCTGGGTGAAGATAAAAGGGGAAAGAACAAAAGAAATGTCCTTATCAAAAGGAAACTGTAGATGAAATTTTTGATCAGGCAACAGCAACAACCAAGGGATGACAACAATGCGGGACTAAGTACCTAATTATTTATTGGAAAACAGTATGTAGGGCACGGTCCTACACAATGCATGGAGGGTGACTTTGGATAGGGTAAGTTAGAGAAGTTCAAATGTGAAGAGGAGGGTAGAATTCATCCTGGAGTACCTGATAAGTAATCGAGACCATCTCACATCTTGAAGAAATGGTTAAGGTGTTATATTTCAGGAATTTTACCCTCCCAAAGGAAACTCTATGAATTGAAAAAAGCGTAGGTGATGAATTATAGATTTATTGCTTCAATGTCCCTTCCTAAATCATGGAGTAATCAATTTATAAGCAACTGAATGACAACAACAGTAAAGAACATATGCTGTTTCTGATCATTTCAGTTCCTTTTTTATAATATAACTGGCCTAAAAGATAAGGATGAAATGATACTTGTAATATATTTTGACCTCAGTAAACTTGCTGGCATTAGCTTACATGACATTTGTAACATTAAGAAGATCAGGTTAGATACTGTGGCCTTGAGCTAAATTCCCAAATCAGTGTGTACTCTTAGAGTAAATAGTAATGGTTCACTGATGAGCTGAGAAGATATTTCAGATGGATACCTGTAGGGATCTGGGTTGGGACAAGTTCTAATCAATATTTTCATTAATAGCTTGAAAGAAAGAATCAAGAATATGTTAGTAACATTTGCAGAAAACACCAGTCTAAGAGGAGTCACTAGTTCAAGGAACAAGATGAGAATTCAAAATGCGTCTCATATTCACAAGATCAAAATAAATAAAAAGTAACAAGTACTTTGGTAGAAAGGAGACATCAAACAATCCATCAGAGACAGAGCAGTCTTCTCTGCAGCAGGCAGTGAGCTCTGTGGATTTCTGCACTTGGGGACTGCCGTGAAGGCAAACAGCAAGAACACGTCCCTGACAGCGAGAGAGATGACCCTGCTGATGACAGCAGTGCCAACCCCAACTGCAGCGATGGTGACTCCGTTAGAAAAATCAAAGGCAGGAAGTCTAAACGAAAATTTTTCCTTCTTCTTGATTCTGAGGTATCAAAAGCTCACCCCTCCAGTACAAGACACTATTAAGTTCATTGGCTCCTGCTATGTGTCTCTGAGTTGTAAAAGCTCACTCTCCTTTTCCAGGGCTGGCTCCAGCAAAAGCATTGTTTTTAGATTCTGTTAGAGGAGTTCTTCCTCTGCAAAGGCAAGGTATATTTGCTTTTATTGTTTGAGACCTTGAGGAAGGCAGATTTCAAGGCAAAATGCTGTTTGGCTGAGACAGGTTCATGCCAAAAAATACACTTCCACTGTCACGACAGAGCCACGTTTGGGCTCTGGCCTCTAACTCTAACTGTTGAACGGAAACCAGAAACACATGCATACAATTTGATAAGTTTCCAGCTTTCATTCTTTTCCCTTAGAAAGGGACGGCTTGTCTTCTTTAACACAACCACACAGGGTTAGTCAGGGTTGAAACCTCAGTGCCCTTTATCTGGAAAGAAACAAGCTTTGCAAAATGACTCAAAGAGAACTCCAACCTTGGGAAAGAGAGTAAGGTACAGAGCCAACTCACTCACATGGCTATCCTTCACTTTTTACTGGAGATACAACAAACTTATTCATTAACAAAATGGTTAGGAATCTAACATTCAGCATCTGCCAAACCCAGACTCTCAGAATAGCAGGAAGAGTGAGCAGAAAGTATCACGCCTTTTGCAGGCACAATGTATGTTTCTTTTTACACCTGGCCTTCGTCACCTTCATAACAGCATGGGTAGTTAAAATGGCCACAGGGCAGTAAGAGTCTGGAGAAAGGCCCCAGAAGACTGGAGTTTTCTGGGTATGAGATCCTTCTCTTCTTAACCACTGAAAAGTAAGATCCAAATCAGCAGTTAGTCATAAATATTGTAGTGAGATCAACTATATGCATGCTCCTGTTTGATTTTAGTGGCTGTTCTGCACTGAAGAGAACACACCATAACATACTAGTTAGCTGTCTGTGTCTTTCTGAAAAGACAATAAATGGAGCAAGCACAGTTTCTTACAATTGCAACAACTGTTACAGAGGGAAGGTTTTTTCTTGCAAGGATCTTGGCTGCCAAAGAAAATGGTCAATTGGACGACACCAAGCTGTGTGGAGCAGTCGACACACTGGAGGGAAGGGATGCCATCCAGAGGGACCTGGACAGGCTTGAGAGGTGGGCCTGTGTAAACCTCATGTTCAATAAGGCCGAGGTCCTGCACGTGGGTTGGGGCATTCCCAAGCACAAATACAGGCTGGGAGGAGAATGGACTGAAAGCAGCCCTGAGGAGAAGGACTTGTGGGTGTTAGTGGATGAGAAGCTCAACATGAGCCAGTAATGTGCACTTGCAGCCCAGAAAGCCAACCATATCCTGGACTGCATCAAAAGAAGCATAGCCAGCAGGTCGAGGGAAGTGATTCTCACCGTCTGCTCTCATGAGACCCCATCTGGAGTACTGCACCCAGCTCCAGAGTCCTCACAGAAGAAGGACATGGATGTGTTGGAGCAGGTCCAGAGGAGGGCCACGAAGATGATCAGAGGGTTGGAGCACCTCTCCTATGAGGACAGGCTGAGAAAGTTGGGGTTGTTCAGCCTGGAGAAGAGAAGGCTCCCAGGAGACCTTATCCACAGCCTTCCAGTATCTGAAAGGGTGCCTACAAGAAAGCTGGAGAGGGACTTTTTACAAGGGCATGTAGTGATAGAACAAGGGGTAATGGCTTTAAACTGGAAGAGGGAAGATTTAGATTAGGTCTCAGGAAGAAATTCTTTACTGTGAGGGTGGTGAGACACTGGAACAGGTTGCCCAGGGAAGTTGTGGATGCCCCATTCCTGGAAGTGTTCAAGACCAGGCTGGATGGGGCTTTGAGCAACCAGGTCTAATGGGAGATGTCCCTGCCCATGGCAAGGGGATTGGAGCTAGATGATCTTTAAGGTCCCTTCCAACCTAAACCATTCTATGGTTCTATGATTCGGCTCAGGAATAGAGCTGTGTAACTGCAGATTTGATTCAGTTCTTCACTCTGTTAATAGCATACAATCATGGTTTCCAGAGGTTCTGTCCTTCGTAACACAAAACAGGCCACAATACTGATTTAGATCCTCTAAAACCCAACTGCAATAGCTGCTCCCTGGACCAGTTAGGGGGATGATCATCATTAGATCACCACTGGTTTTATTAATACCTATAAGCTGCTATGGCCCACTGATTGCCACAGATCTCTACTTTCAGGTGCCAAAATTAAGTTTAAGGTAAGAACCTTAAAGTCTTTTTTCCTGTGTCAGCCATTTCCTTCTCCTTTCTTTCCTCCTCATTTCATTTCATTGCTATTCTCACTGGATTTTTAGGGATTTGTGAAGCTATTACTGCTAACAAGAAACATTATTTCTCCACAGAATTGAACTTGATACTCTACACTGTTGGAAATTGTTCTTTACTCTTTCTGTCTGTGAGGACAGTTTTTCTGGAGGATATTTCTTCTGCTAGGAAGTAGGAGATTCACATGGTGGTAATCAATCCCTCTTACATTGTTTCCTTTATGAATAAGATCTTTATCACAATATATCCCAGGTTCTACCTAAGGCGAAATAACTGACTTGGTACTAATCCAAGTCTGATGGAATCCGGACATTAATTTTCTTTTTTTTTTCCTGGTTTTACATTTCTGATCTTAAGTCATTGTTTTTTTCTGCATCGGCTCAATCTTCAGTCTCATTGCAATAAATTTTTGACTTATTTTTTGTGTTTGATACTGAAAAGGCTTGTACCAAAACTACACTTGTGTGAAGTGAGAAAGCAACATAGACATTGCTTTTTCAGAACAGAAGTAAGACACTGAGTTTTTTTTTCTCATGCTGTTTGGACTAAGTGATTAGATTTATGTCCAATAGTATATTCCATGAATTTAGCAGATAAGGTCAATAGGGTGGAACATAGCTTGCTAAAGAGGATCAGTACCTGTACCTGCCAAGCAGGAAAGTTTTTTAATTAAGGAGCACAAGCAAAATTTGTGAGATTTGCCTGAAATGCAGCAAGAAGAATCTGTAAGAAAAGAATCCCATAAAGCCCAACCATCCAAAGACAGGTTAGCTATCTGATGTAGGCAACGTCTAAGCAATAAGCTACAGTCTGTCGACTGCACAAATTTCCTGGATTTTTTTTTATATAAACCTCTGTTCTGTCAAAGAGTCTGTAGTCTACTCTTCCTTTGTCGGCAAAGGGTTAATGCCTGATTACAGGTATTAAATAGCAGAAATTACCTCCTCCTGCAAAGGAGATGACTGTTCTGAAAACCTCAGTAGTTGTTTGGATCAATATTTAGAGATCTCTGCACAAAGAGAAACTGGATCAGGGACTGTGTTAAAATATCTTATGCCCAAGTGGATCTTCCTTCATTGATCAAAGTATATTCCACCAGAGCCAACATTATTGCAGGTGCCTTGCTGAGTGATATCTTTATTAACATCTTTCCCAAAGAATGTTCCTTAAAATAAAAAAGGAAAAAAAGAAAAAGGAAAAAAAAAAAATCACCCACACTGTGAATCCATACACAGACAAGCATTCAAAGGAGAAAAGTAGCTGGAAATTTTAAAGATATTTAATCCACAAACACATGAATTATTTATCCTTCTTCACGTCTTCTTCAAAATCTCATTAGACACTTGGGACTCTGCTGAGATGAAACTGGGGAATGTGCAGAGTGCACTGCCCCATATATCCCAGTGTTAGAAAAACATGAGAAGAAAAGATGGGGAAAAAATCGCACCAGGACTGCTAGAACGTATTAACAGAATCATTGTTACAGTGTGGAATAATTGGTTTGCTTTACTTGCCAATACTGAAACCTTGCCAAAATACTGTGTCTACATTGGTAAGAATGTAGAGACTGACAGCGGAGGGAATTAAAGAGCCAAACAAGATATGTAAGCTATTTGGTGTACTGGCCTTTAAGGACTGAGTCAAAAGATTGAGTTTTACTAGGTCCAGAAAAGAAGACACTAAAAGAGGACACAAGTTTCCCTAGAAAACAAGGTTACTAAAAATGGTCAGTCAGTTGTTCTTTATGTTTGTTGGTTGGTTGGTTTGTCTAGAGAGGGGACTGATAAAATATAATTATCATAGGTGAGAAGTTATTAATGTAAGTTGTCTGCCTGCAAGGCTAATTATAAACAGGAAAAAAGGTTTTCTTGGGGAGTTCATAAAATCTTTTTCACAGGAGATTTTTGTAAAAAGGAGGTAGTGAAAGAGCTTTCAGAATATGGGTTCAGGTACATTTATTTTCCTTCATATAGGACAGACTGAATGGACCTCCTGAGGTCCCTTTGAGGTAAGTGTGTTTAGAATTCTTTTAGATTTCTTCTTTCTTCTCAGCCTGTCTGAAAACCCAACGTTGTGCTACAGTCTGATCAACATGAAATAACCTGTTTTAAATTTAATTCTTGGGAATTTCTAGTACTGCAGGAGCATTCAGATTGTAACACTGATAATCTCAATTTAAAGATGTTATAAGATTGTTTGCAAGGCCAAAAAATACCCGCAAACAAAGTAGTTTTTAATAGTTTCTTGCAGTCATTCCCTGATTTTACTAACCCCGAATCAACAATAGTGTAGATTCTGTCTTTCTGCCTTTTAATATGAGGAAGCTAGATTCTTTTCATTTCCCTTTTTTCAAGATTGCCTTTGTTCATTTTCAATAGACTCAGCATGTTATTTCCTCTGAATAGATAGATATTTTTTTTTTCTACACAAGGTATCACACTATATCACACATCTATTTCAAACAAGTAACCTTTGAAGTTAATTTTTGTTTCTGGTATATCTTTCTAATCTTTCTTTTTAAATGGAGAGTTAATAGCGAGGACAATAATTTCTATCCTTTGTTATTATTCTCACAACATATCTATCCAGACATTTCTATTTCTTGGATTAAAATATTTCTCTATACAGGATCTGAACTGATGATAATTTCTAGCAGCCAGAAGCTATGGTTAAACCTCAAAAATGCCAAATAGTTTTAACTACTGATGCATAGATCGTTCCCCGTCATTTTCTAGTGATTGTTTAGTTACATAGAACTACTTAATTTGAAGAGAACTGCTTTGGATATCATTGCCCTTTTTTGCTGGAATAAGCAGAGTGAGAGTCTGGGAAAGCTGAGCCAAACTTGGAAGATGTCATTAGCAAGTGTCTTGCAAGCCCTCCTGTCCTGGGCTGCAAAGCTTACCTAACCACCTCACTTGCTTTCAGGATGAGAATAGGCTTCAGACTGAATAAAAACAGATGAGTGAAGTCATGCACGAATCACAGAAGATCTGCACAAGGGGAGGGTTTCTCACAACAAACCCTGTATATTCATTCATCTTTTTAATGGGACTTCCTCTCAAAGTGCTCTTATCCAGGCAGCAAAATCTTCACACACAGTCTCTCCGTCTTTTGTCCTCACAGAAGGACATCTGCAGGATAAAGCTAAAGAGAACGGTGATAATGATTTAGGATAACTATCTTTCCTGGGGGAAACAAGGGATAATAAAAAAATAAAGCACAAGGGTTTGGATTAATTTTCAGCGTTTCTGAAAGCAATAATATTTTCTTTTAATAGAGCATTTATTTTTCTCTTAAATGCATTTCTATTTTCCTCAGACAAACATTTCTGGTTTTGTGAGCGCAGTCTTAAAAGAGTTGTTATATAAAAACTCTCAGCACTGCACAAATCTCAGAGCTTACACAGAGTGTCCACCTTCAAATAACTTGATTGTGGCATACCTTTTTTTGTCAAATATTCTTATTGGAGTTTAATTTCTGTCCATAAAACAATCAAACAAAAAATAGTTCATTCCTTTTTCCAACACTGTAATACTGAGCAACTGTCAGAAATGCAAGAATATTTCCATGGATTGTGGCAATAGTTGCCACAGAGAAAAAACATGCCATTTTCATTTAAGTCTGTTTTTCTTGAACAGGAGAGAAATGAATACATTGCCCTACGAAGATGTTGTAGTTTAGCTTTAGGTAAATCTTCAGTGATAATTTAATTTATTATTTTATTAGCAGTCCTTTGATTTATCTTAATTAACTTGATCGAGCTTTGTTGCTTCTGTCACTCCATTTTAGCTGGTACTCCTAGCAATAAGGGGGGGAAAAAAACCTGAGTTGTTAGAAGCTGTTCTGTAGCTCGCTTAGTGATACATTCTGACAATTAACTATGAGCAATGGGAAAACCTCTTCTGTATAAATGATAGTCTTACTGTAGCAATTACCTCTAAAAATTCATAGAAACATCTCAGTTCACCCTTACGTGATCGACTACTCTCTCTGTTCATCATCACTTGTGTTTTGGGATAAGGCAGCCTAGACTCAGTGCCCTGTAAAACCAATATTTACTCAACCATGAAGTAAACCAATATTTAGTCCACCCTGCAGGAAATTAACAATGTCTAAATAGCCAAGCATTGAATATATACAATGATATTTTTGGAGAACAGGCCTATTCTAGAAATAAATTTTCACTTCAGTGACGACAGAGGGCCTTTGTGCTAAGTTGTATAAAATATGAGGTGTCTAGATATGTGTTCTGAGTTACAATGAGGTGTCTTATCTTCAGTGTGCTTATAGGCACTTCCGGATACTTAAGAAAATGAAGCTATGTTTAATAATACACAGAGCAGCTAATTTTTTTTTTTGTTCTGCTCAGTGAACTCTTGGGTTTATTGTTAGGATTCGCTACATGTTAAATGAAAGGCAAGAAGTCGTCTTAACTTTTAACCATCAATTCCTAAATGTTGAAGTCAGGCTGCAGTTAGAAGCCTAATCATAATAATTATGGAGCAGCATAGCTTTGAACTACTCAAGATTTACTCTGACAGGGACAGTTTTATTTTGTAATGAACTCCTATAAAAAAGAACTTAATGAAAATGAGAGGCAGTACTTGATAGTGTAATGTGTTCTTTGCTCTTTTTAATATAATGACAGTTTTTTAAGCTTTAATATTTTATATACATGCATATGAAGACAATATTAGATTTTGTGAGTAGAGCTTAAGGTGAGTTTCAAATCGGAAACTTGTTCTGTTGGCCTAGGACAAAACTGAAGACTCAACACCATTCTGAGCATGTCCCTTAAAGATCTGAAAATCACAGATGCTGAAAATATTTGTATTTCAGCATAGTTTAGCTACTAGTTCATGTTTGACATCATATGTGCAAGTTAGGCTCTATTTTCAATCTCTGCCTCCCTGGCTTCATTATTTTCCTAGGAATTGATTTCATAGTAAAGAACAATTTTCTCACTACTAAACATGCAGTACATCAAGCTAATGACAGGTACAAGCATAAGTCATCACATTCTCTCAGCACATAATACATCCATCAGAATGTGATTTTTATCTGTACAGTTCTTCATTTCTTCTCTAAAAAGCACAGGACAGAGTCATAAACTCTACTTTCAGCAAGTGCTGATGGAGAAGTCAAGATGTGGGAGAAGCAAGTTTTGATATTAAATAGTCTAGCTGTTTTCCTTTTATATTTAAATAGTTAAATCTGATTTAACCCTTGGATTTTTTTTTTCCAAATTGGCTACAACTTAATTGTAGTTAATTAGGTTTGATGATCTTCTGTCTGTTTTTTTTCATTCAGTAAGTTGCTTACTTCCCCATTTCTTGTAAAGTTTTCTTTTTTTTCCCATGCTTTAATTTCCACCACTCTATAGTACACATTTCACCTTCTCTTTTTATTTTTTCTTTGCCAGAAAATTTAAAAATATCAGGTTGCAGTTAAAAAGACTTGTATAAACAGGTGACCTAATGCTGTAGCTAAATGGAGCAACTTCAACTGACTTCATTTGGAGTGAAATCAATCATTCTGACATCTTGAAAATCCTGTCTCACTTATTTTTTTCTAAAGATGAGAGGATGTTCTTCTGTTTTCTCAGCTGCTGTAAAAGCAATATTGCTTTCCATCAAATTTCATTGTTACAAGAGTATACATCTATATTTTACCTGTATAGATACATTAGGTTTTTATTGCCCCATACTAAAAATTTACTCTCCATAGGTTCATCTATAAATTTTTCTCTTTGAATTAATGTTATTATTCTAACTTCTGACTTCTTTAGCTGTCTGTGTTGAAAACAACAAAAAGTGTGCATTTGATATGTCAAGGTATATGATGAGTATTTGATGATCAAATTTGAAATTTGCTTGCACCTTATTCACATATTTTCTTAGGATTCTACACATTCATGGGTGCCATAGTCCCTTGTGCTTCCATTTTTCATAAAGATAGATTTTTTTTCATAAGATAAAGCAAATCAGCAACTTTATTATACTTTCCAAGAAAATTCTGAAGGAAGACTGTCCTATGCTTTTTAGATATTTGGATGCTTGAAGTCAACCTTTAATTATATTGCATGTGGAAAATGAGCTTCAGGTCCACATCTGAGAAAAAAGGGACAAAACCATACTGTGATTGGTTGACCCTGGCTGGACACCAAGTTCCCACCAAGCCACTCTGTCACTCCCCTCCTCAGCTGGACAGGGGAGAGAAAATATAACGAAAGGCTCATGGGTCGAGGTAAAGACAGGAAGACCCCTCAGCAATTACCATCGCAGGCAAAACAGACTTGACTTGGGGAAATTACTAATTTATTACCAATCAAATCAGAGCAGTGTGATGAGAAAATAAAAACAAATCTTAAAACACTTTCCCCTCACCCCTCCCTTCCTCCCAGGCTCAACTTCACTCCCAATTTCTCTACTTCCTCTCCCTGATTGGCGCAGGGGGACGGGGAATGGGGGCTGTGGTCAGTTCATCACATGTTGTCTCTGCTGCTCCTTCCTCTTCAGGAAGAGGACTTCTCACACTCTTCCCCAGCTCCAGCGTGAGGTCCCTCCCATGAGAGACAGTCCTCCATGAACTTCAACATGAGTCCTTCCCACAGGCTGTAGTTCACAAAGTGCTCCAGCGTGGGTCCTTTCCATGGGGTGCGGTCCTTCAGGAGCAGACTGCTCCAGTGTGGGTCCCCCACGGGGTCCCAAGTCCTGCCAGCAAAACCTGCTCCAGTGTACGCTCCTCTCTCCATGGGTCTACAGGTCCTTCCAGGTGCCTGCTCCAGTGTGGGCTTCCCACAGGGTCACAGCCTCCTTTGGGCAGCCACCTGCTCCACCGTGGGGTCTTCCATGGGCTGCGAGGGGACAGCCTGCCTCACCACGGTCTTCACCATGGGCTGCAGGGAAATCTCTGCTCTGGTGCCTGGAGCACCTCCTCCCCCTCCTTCTTCAGTGACCTTGGTGTCTGCAGAGCTGTTGCTCTCACATATTCTCACTCCTCTCTCTGGCTGCAGTTCCGTGGGGTGTTTTTTACACCATCTTAAATATGCTGTCAAAGACGTGCTACAACCGTCACTGATGGGCTCGGCCTTGGCCAGCAGCGGGTCCATCTTGGAGCTGGCTGGCATTGGCTGTATCGGACGTGGGGGAAGCTTCTAGCAGCTTCTCACAGAAGCCACCCTCCACTACCGGAACCTTGCCACGCAAACCCAATATACATATACGCTCTCAGATATGGCATACTTTTACAATACATCTATTTAATACATAAGAATGCACTCTAGAACGAGAAGTTAAATTTGACAGACCTTGTTTGGTCTGCTAACAGTTAAAATTCCCTAGACAACAGAGCTTCAATGGCTGGTTAGCCAGTGTGGCCACTAGCTTGAAATTTACATACTCAGTTAAAACTGAAGGAACCAGACCATTTGAGGGAGTGTGAACTGTCTCCATCACACTTCTGGCACATTCATTTCATAAAACATCAGCCATAGGAAAGTTGCCACAAAGCAATGCTTTGCTCTTGAAAAGGAGGATGTGATGTGTTTGGAAAGAGAGATGAACTATCCTGAATGGCATTAGCATTGGTCTGTAACTCTGGTCTGTGCAGCGAGCCTTTGAAAACAGAGAGCACTGAGAACCGGTAAGGTAAACTTTGCATGACTCAGTGTGTTATGCAGTGTGGGGGCAAATGTCTGTCCCAGCAAATGTAAGCTAGGTATACGGAAAAATCTTATTTTGAGGGGCATTTGAAACCTGTTTTGTAGAGGCAGGAGAGATATAATGCAGTACAGAATAGTGGGACTCAGACTCAGAAGCCTTAGACCCAAAAAGTTTGTGAGCCAGTGTACAAGCTGTATCTCCCAGTTATCGCAACGACTGGGATTTCCTGCACCGATTGTTTTGTAAAGCCAAGTGAAGAGAAAATCACGTAAGGAGTACAGCTTTCCTTCCTTTCCTGCTTGAATAACTGTGAACTCTATATAACCAAAGGTTCTTAATAGCTAAGTGACACTGCTAACTAAAAGACATCTGTAAGAATATTGAAACAAAAATTATTTTTTAATTGTGCTGTCTGAAGTTTTTTGGTACAATGCACTAAAACACAAGAATTAAACCCTTCCAGGAATAAAGTGGGCAGCCTATTAGGATTATTGCAGATGGAAACTTTTCATTACTGCAGGAGTAGAGAGCCAATGAGCTAAACTGATAGTGAGTACCTCCAACCTCCTCTGCAAGGTCTCAGCTATGCTTGCACACCAAGGAAAGCTGGGCCAGGTCCTACAGGTGTTGACAGATCAGGTTTTTTTGTGGTGGTGTTGCACAGCCTCAGGCTTCTGATCAAATTGTTCCTGCAGGCTGCTTTGGAGCACAGAAGTGTGCTGCACGAGCAGTGGCAATGCGCCACAGCAGCAGCCTGTGTGCCTTGCCTGTCCTTTAGCACCTAGCGTTGCCCGTAGCCTGGCAGCCATGAGAGGCCCCGGAGATCCAAGCAAATGGATCTGTTGGGCAACAGGCCCGGCAGCCAGCCATAAGGCTAGTGCTCTGTTATTTGGGCAGGGGCAAGGGTAGGGTAGCACAGAGAGATCTGCTGTGTGTCTTCAATTTTAATTCAGAAAAATCACTGGCACAGGTGTACTTGTCAAAGCACTGTCCTTCACAGTGTCCCTTAAAAAAAGATATATTACTCTATCTATGAAACACTACATTATAATAAGAGTCCCATAATTCAGTGACTATGATGAGAACAATTGTTAACCATTTAAAAATATTGGGTGGGAACTTTAACTTTCTCATTCCTGTCTCAGAGTCTACCTAGAACTTTCTCACTCTTTTTGTCAAACGTACATATTAAAATCTCTCCTCAAAGCATCTGAGACTGACAGCATTTTTCCACAAAAAGAATTAACAGAATTAGATAGAATGATTTTCACAGAATCACAGCATCACAGAATGGTAGGGGTTGGACCTTCAGAGATCATCTGGTCCAACCCCCTTGTCAAATCAGTTTCACATAGAGCAGGTTGGACAGGAGCGCATCCAGGCAGGATTTGAAGATCTTCGGAGAAGCAGACACCACAACCTCTCTGGGCAGCCTGTTCCAGTGCTCTACCACCCTCAAAGTAAAGAAGTTTTTCCTCATGTTCAGGTGGAATCTGCTGTGTTCCAGTTTGTGCCCATTACCCCTTGTCCTGTCACTGGGCACCACTGAAAAGAATCTGGCCCCGTCCTCTTGACACCTTCCCTTTAGATATTTATAAGCATTGATGAGATCCGCTCTCAGTCTTCTCTTCTCCAGGCTGAACAGAACCGGGTCTCTCAGCCTTTCCTCATAAGAGAGGTGCTCCATTCCCTTGATCATCTTTGTAGCCCTCTCTCCAGTAGTTCCCTGTCCTTTTGAACTGAGGAGTCCAGAACTGGACATATTTTGATAAATGATTTGTTTGAAAGCTGAATGTCATGAAAGCTGCTAGGAGTTTTGGTATTTATTCTAAAAGAATAAAGGTTATTCTTCCTGAGATTTACTGGTGTGGTGGTTTAGATCCGGCTGGCCCAGCTGCTCATTCACTCCCAGCGGGACAGGGAGAGAAAATAGGAAGAACTGGAATGAGAAAGCTCATGGGTCAAGTTAAAGACTGGAAAATTGCTTACCAGTTACCATTGTGGGCAAAACAGACTCAACTCAGGGAAAATTAATGTAATTTATTGCCAAATAACATCATTATTTAATTACGAATTTGAGTAGTGGGAAACAAAAAGACAAACACTTAAACAACATCTTTCCTTCCCCCTCTCCCAGGCTCGACTTCACTCTTTTACTCTTGATTCTTCTCCTCCCTCCTTTGTAACCACCACAGTTTACCCTCAGCCCTTTCAGCAAGGACACAGGTAGAGAAAAGGCAGGGACGGGGGGTTAGAGTCAGCACATGGTGGTTTCTCTCCTCAAATTGCCCAGCTGTGACAATTTCTGAGTCTTTATGCAATGGTCTCTGTAAGTAAAATCTGTGTGAGATCTGTCTGTGTATATATATATATATATGCACTTGTATATATTTTAAAGTTTTAAAATTTTAAATTACTTTAAATGAGAACTACTTGTTTTGTCTTCCAGAAGCTGAATGGATAAAGTTAATTTGGTTTGTTCCATACAAATATATGTTGCAGTATTGTATAACTACTGTTCTCCAGTATCTCTAAAAGAAAAGAGTGACCTCTGTGTTTAGTTCATAAAAATCAAGGTATTTTTATGAAACACGTTCATTTCCTACCAACAGAGGATCTGGTCAAAATGTTTATTTCACAAGGCTTTCCTAGTGAGAGACAAATAAATTGATCTGACCCTAATGTTGATATACATCAGCTTCTTAATAAAGGATTTGCCATCCCTGTGAGACAAGTCAGATGCAGTTAACTTATCTTTCTTTCAGCTATCTTGTTTAAATTCTCTAATAACTAAAGTCAACAATTAAATAAGACGTGTATTTAATTGGCACAACAAAAAGCTTAGGATAAGCTGGCACAAATTCTGTGCTTATGCCAAGGTAAAGGAGACTCGGGGGTTATGTGCAAATCCTGTTCTGCATCCTGTCTGCACATGAAATTCAAACTTTTCTTGGTCTAATTTTTCTGTCTAGAGGAGTATTCTGTATATTGGTAGATGACAAAAGCATTGCTTTGGAACTGACACCTCCTTCACCCCAGAAATGCAAATGTTTTATAAGAGCTTCTAACTGTTCACAACAATCAACACCTCTTGTTGACTTCCTGGAAGTTGATCATTGGTTGGAGGAGGATTTTTAGTATTTCATATTTTTAATATTTCTTCATAATATCTTTTCTTAGCAATGTTCTTCTTCTTCTTAGCACTCTATTTTCTGCTCCCCTTTTTGTTTTCCTGCCTCAATCCCCTTTTCCTATCTTGTGCTTTCTCTTCATGGCCTGGCATCCTGCTACTGAGCACTGCATTATCCAAGAGCATCCCTTTTTTCTCCAGCTGCACCACAAAAGATTACTACAGAAGGGTACATAGCTAGTGGTTTTATCAACAAGTCGATCAGTTATCTGTGAAGCCTAGAATACTTATACTGATCACATGCAGAGCCTGAATAAATAAAAACTCAACAATGGAACACAAAGCAACAAGATCAAAGCACCCAAATTCCAGCCTTTTGTCTTATCTTCAGCACCACTCTACAAAGTAACACTTTTCTTCCATATCTTTTGCACGTCTATGTCTTCTTCCTAAATTTACAATTTTCTACTTGGTTTCTTCTCAAAACTCTTCTTAGCAGGGTCCTTTACTTCTTGTGTCCTGTCCTATCTTATTTCCTCTTCTACCCAAATCTTTTCTTCTTGCTCCCAAATTCATATTTCTTTGAGTCAGCTGATTTCCTCAGCACATCAGACACTAAAATAACTTTTGCTACACACAACAAGGATGTACTGCCAAAAATGTGAAGCTTTAATTTCTGTGTATCTTATTTTCTAATGTTCCACTAGTAGCGATACTGTTGGGTGACTGCATGGACTGGGTTATTTTAGGGCTTTGTCTACAAAAGACTGTTTTAAATAACTTTGTAATTGTAATAAAACCACACAAGAACATAACTAATCCTCTCGTCCCCCATCCCCCCCCCTGCCCCCAGCAGTGCAGCATAACATTTTCCTCATGAGGCTTTGCGACTTTTCTCCTATTTTGTATTTAGTCACATAATCACATTCTGGAATGATTACTAGGCTTAGAACAGGGTGGACTATTATGGTACTCTGTGAAAAACCTTTTTGGCAAGACTATTCTTTTCACAACATTCCATATTTTTTTCCTCAAACACCTAACACCATCAAATTTCTAATTTCATATGAATGTTAAAATTGGTTGCTAGATAATATGTAAGAATCATTTCTGAATGTACGTAGGTGGCTTTTTAGGAGGCACTTTAGGAGGCAAAAGATCACCAGCACAGTCATTCAGTTAGAATAAGGAAAATAGTCATAGAATTATTTATGTCTGTTATTTCGTTAGAACATCTTCAGTTGATAGAGTTGTATTCAGTTTGGACCTAGCCTAAGTGAACTGACTTGTAGGACTAGTTAATATGACAAAAATTAACACAGTGTAACATATATAATTAAAGATTTACTATAACAGGAGAGGAAATGTTTAGAAAGATATATACTACAAGTCCCTACCACCCACAGGGACTGCACACTTGAAATGTAATGTTGTGGTTTGGGCCAGATTGGCCCAATCCAGTGGAACGACAGATGCTCTTTCTCTCCTGCCCCGCTCAGGAGGCAGGAAAGAGAGAGAAAAAAGAGAGAGAAAAAGAGAGACTTAAGAGTTTAGAAGGAAATGAAATGTATACAAAACCGTATCAAGCTCCCAGGATGACAGTCACGTCACCAGCAGACACTGGGGAAGTCCCAGACTGGACTCAGTGACGGACGGGAACTGGATTCCGGATCTGGATTCAGGATCGGGATCCAAGGCAGACGCAGAGACAGAGTCCTCCCAGGACGCCAGCCATTGAAGAAAGAGGACTGACCCTTTGATCCCTCAGCTTTTATACTGAGCAGGAGGCAGATGGGATGGAATACCCTTGTTGGTCAGTTTTGGGTCACCTGTCCTGTCCAATCCTCCCTGCAGGTGTGACCCCTCTACGCTTTTCTGCTTCCGACCCTCCAATGGGGCAAGTAACACAGTTGGCTGGCCTTCGGTGTTATAGCAATAAGTATAAGCAAGAGCCTCTCTGCATCCCATTCCTTGGCATCAGCTATAGACATGGGTCCGATCACTCTGAGAGCGAACAGTTTCCTGCACAACATGCTGTTAATTTCAGCAGTTAGAAGAGGCCTAGCTAAAAAGTAAAGTTACTGAACAAAATTGGTCCTGTTTTACCTCAAACCAGGACATGTAATCATATTGAAAAATATTGAAAATTTGAAGAGTAACAAGAAAAAAAAAAAACATGATTACTGAAGAGTACTATAGAGTACCAATACTGCAAAGTATTGCTATTGTTATGACCAAAGAGCTTTAAATTTAAGTAATGCAAGTAAGAAAATTTCTACATGTTCTGGACAATTGGTTAGAGAAAAAAATGGGACTGTCCAGAGAAAATATTTAATTGAAGTTTGGATGAAAGAACTAGAATGTGTGTTAAGGACATATTAGAAGTTAATGCTCCATTATTCAACCAGCAGACAGACAGTGTTGAGATCTGATCTGTCGTGCCATCAAGCCTCAACATTAAGGACAGGCATTGTTGGTACTATAACTTAGTCTATAACACAGCGAAACCAATCACCATAGCAAAACATAGAAGGTAACGTAGCAATTCATGTTTACTGGATGAGGTCTCTTTTAAGGTGCTGTTGCTTAGACACTCTGCCTGCACCGTTGGGCCTGCTTGGCCATAGACATCTTACTTGACTGCAGGATCTTTCTCATGGCAGAAATATCTAGTTGCTTTTGTAATTAGTTAAATGCTTTCTCACTTTTAAAGCTGTGGCCAAAGTGCACAAATTCAAAGCCTGCTTTGTGAAAAAAAACCCTTGTCTCATTCCTTAAAACCAAGCTCCACACATTGAAACACAGTCTTTGGGGCACAGGTCCAGAGCAGGGATGCCCCAGTGACTCTTACCTGGATGGCTCCATGGAGCTCATCAGCCAGAAAGGCTGATGACCACATGTGCCTCTCTCATCAGAGGGCAGAAGGGCCCAGAGCATTATGACACGATATCATAGAAAAATGGAGAAATAAGGTTGTAATAAGCTTTCTGATTCTGAGTTGAAGTTCTATTTTGCTGTATAGCTGGGGTCAGCTTTAGGCAGAGAAAAGGAGGAATTGTGTGGTTTATTTTTCTCTTACATGATGCTGTAATCATCTCAACAATTGTGACTTCAGAACAGTATCTGCACTCTTCATTTGTGAGAAGAGTGATAAGTTCAATTAATGATCAGTGAGCCCTCACCAAGAAAAGCACCATTTACTCAGGACAGCAGCATTACAATGAAAATGAAAATGCAAAGGAGATGTAAGTGCCTGTCTTACTTAGGAGTGGTCTATTCATATCCCAAAGGAAAGATAAATCTAAATGTCTTGCTATGACTGTTCACTCCACTCCTGCCCAGTTTTTGGCCTAACACACAGCTCACACTAAGGCCTGATGTATGCTGGGAGCAGCACCATTATGTCAATGCAAGAGCAACACGTAGGTGAGACAGGATGGACAGGGAGGGATAAAGGTTATTATGCAGCAGTTGTCACCTGCAGCTTGCTGTCTCCAGCAGCCATTGTCTCTTGCATCCTTGCATATTAATTGCCCAAAGTTTCTTCAGTATCCACTAATTTATGGAAATGGTATAGATCAAACTTCCAAGCTGGACAGTATAAACACATCAGCTTACCCAAAGAAATTTTGAAGTGGATCCAACAGCAGCTGGACTGCTGAGGGTTTTGTGCTTCCCTATGTGATATGGGAGACACCCACACTGTGGGAAAGAAGAATGAGCATTTCCACTCTTTGCAAGGTAAAGATTTTGCTCATTGGCGTGCAACTTACAAGCTAGAGAACTTGTGGGTCATGAATTACTAAAGTCATGAATGAGTGAATTCATGTTAGACTAGCCTGTACAAAGGGCTATACAAAGACATTGAGGTTCTGGAGCATGTCCAGAGAAAGGCAATGAAGCTGGTGGGCCCAGAGAACAAGTCTTATGTGGAGCACATGAGGGAAGTGGAGTTGCTTAGTCTGGAGAAAAGGAGGCTGAGGGGAGACCTTATCACTCTCTACAGTACCTGAAAGAAGGTTGTAGAGAGATGGGGGTCGGTCTCTTCTCCCAAGTAACAAGTGATAGGACAAGAGGAAACAGCCTCAAGTTGCACCAGGGGAGGTTTAAATTGGATACTAGGAAAAAATTCTTCACTGAAAGGGTTGTCAAGCATTGGAACAGGCTGCCCAGGGAAGTGGTGGAATCGCCACCCCTGGGGTATTTAAAAGACATGTAGATGTGACACTTAGGAACATGGTTTAGTGGTGGTTTTGGCAGTGTTAGGTTGATGGTTGGACTCGATGATCTTAAAGGTCCCTTCCAACCTAAATGATTCTACGATTCTATGATTGAACCCATGTGTCGTGGTTTAACCCCAGCCGGCAGCTAAACACCACACAGCCGCTTGCTCACTCCTCCCCCAGTGGGATGGAGAAGAGAATCAGAAGGGTAAAAGTAAGAAAACTCTGGGTTGACATAAAGACAGTTTAATAGGTAAAGCAAAAGCCACGCATGCAAGCAAAGCAAAACAAGGAGTTCATTCACTGCTTCCCATGGACAGGAAGGTGTTCAGCCATCTCCAGGAAAGCAGGGTTCCATCACACATAATGGTTACTTGGGAAGACAAACGTCATCGCTCTGAATGTCCTCCTCTTCTTCTTCCCCCAGCTTTATATGCTGAGCATGATGACACGTGGTATGGGATATCCCTTTGGTCAGTTGGGGTCAGCTGTCCTGGCTGTGTCCCTTCCCAACTTCTTGTGCACCCCCAGCCTGGTTGGGCAGTGTGAGGAGCAGAAAAGGCCTTGACTCTGTGTAAGCACTGCTCAGCAATAACAAAATATCTCTGCATTATCAACACTGTTTTCAGCAGAAGTCCAAAACATAGCCCCATACTAGCTACTACGAAGAAAATTAACTCTACCCCAGCCAAAATCAGCACGTCATGTTTGATGTGTTTGTTTTCCTTCCTAATGAGTTCATAAAGTAAATTTAATTTACAGAGTATGTTGTCCTGTAAATTCAAGAGATTTAAATGGACCATGACACTGCCCTTAGTGCTTGTTATACCTGCTACAGTCCCAGGCTAGTCATTTGCAAACAGTATGTATTTTTTCAGGACAATTTTGTAAGTTTTAATTTCTATTTCCTTTTCTGCTTCCCTAACTAGGTTTAACTATTTCAATTATTCCTTCTGGGGGAGAGGATATTTGGACAGTGACACTTTAAAAGACTTTTCGCTTGAATGGTTACAGCATAAGGATGTGGTCTTAGTGGCACCTAACATTTTCCGGACTCTTGGAGAGCACCCTTTAGTTCACTAGCTTTCTTTCAGGCTTGCTGCTGACTGAATTCCTGTCTCCCTGTATAACATTTGTAGCACTAGCACAGTAGCCTTTTGCTATTCTATGATCCTATAGCACCTGTCACATTGGGTATTGATCACTCAAATCCAAGAATATTGAAAAACAAGAATTTATTAAGATTTCCTATAAACTATACCAATTCAATTATTCTGCATTTAAATAATTCACAAGTAAATAAAGCTCTGTATTACAGTATGGCATCCACCCCTCTTACAAATTTCACTTTGCTTGGTCTTGTTATTGTTAACTTTCTGTATTCCTCTATTTATAAGTGAAATCACCCCTTGCAATGTAACAGAAAAACAGCATTTCTTGTAACAATTATTTCTGAAGCAGCAGTTGGTTTCTGTTCTGTATATGGAGACTGGAGTTTTATTTAGGCAATGATTACAAACCTCAGCTAAAACTAGAAAATGCTGCTGTCAAATGCTTATTCAATGCTATTTCAGTACTGTGATAATAAATTAAAATTGATAATAGCACATATTGCATCCTACTGAGGATACCTAAGAGATTTAAAAGTTACTATGAATTTAGCTGCAAGAATCCTGTAAGGTATTACACACTTTAACAGGAGACAAATCTACCATGTCACATGGCAAATTGGAACCAGATCCAAATAGAATGATTATTTTTGTGGCTAAGGAATATGCTTTCTTTCAGTGTATAAAGTAGAAAAAATAGCTAATTTTCACTTGATTGTGCTCTTACAATTTAAGATAAGTTTAAAACTGGGTTTTTTTCTGGTACCACTGCTGTGAATAATGTTACCACAAACAGGATCACATACTTATTTGGACCTTAAAAGGTGATCAGTCTATTAACTTCTTCTATCAAACCATAGAACTGTATGATTCCATCTCCATTTAACTAGGTAATATTCATAATTTTTCACGCCATTACCTATAAAGGAATAATGAAAAGGTTTCCAGATAGTGAGGCAGCAAAACCTTGTCAAGCCCCCAGACTTTATTGGATTGGTTTACAGAAACATGATGTGTTGTGGAAGTTGAAGGAGATATGCTAGAAAGGTGTGCTTTCTGTTTATTTCAGTCTAGGAAATACTGGATGCAACTTAATTTCAGAGATTATCCTTATTGGGAGATGGCCCTAAATTTGTGGTTTTTAAATTGTGATTAATTTTATTTTGTTTTGTTTTGTAGGTTTGTTTTTATCTGGCTTAAGGAGCAAAATGCCACAACTTATTGAAGCTTTGACTAGGCCGTGTGAGACTTGAAAATCAGCAGTAGTAGCTGGTATAGTAATGACTTTTCCTTTTGAGTTTATCACAAAAAAAATGCCTACTTCTTATCTTTAAACAACATTTTATTATCATTTTAGAGCATCTGAAATTTAACTCCAAGACTACCTTTTAGCAGTCTGTTTCTGTCTAGTGATTACCCCCAAACATGAGGTGAATATATTATAACTTTCTTTAAAAATGAGGTAGAAGCTCCAACGTTCTTTATCAAGGATTTCTTTTTTCCATTCAAGGCAAAAGAACACAAAGAATATCTACTTCATCTGAGGAAGATAAATGGTTGATAGAAGTTTCTGACTGTACTGTAACTATGCAAAATGTGGTAAACATGGTGAGTCATTTCTTTCAGAAAGGATAGCTACAACTGTTAAGCAAATACTCATGAAAGACTTAAGTCTCAGTAGACCCTACAGAAAATATCACATAGAAGATTTTTTATTTTTTTATCAGAAAGGAAAGTTTGTCTTGTATTTACAAAACTCAAAACAGATTAAAAGACTGAATCACTTGTTCAGCCCTTTTGTCCTAAGAAGGGAATCTTTTTTAATCGCTTTCACTTTTTTCAGTGAAAGTCAGGAAGTTTAAACAGCACCTTGTCATCATTACAGTTAAGAAAGGCACATTCCCATTGCAGATGGGTGTGCAGAAAAATTTAGCTGCCGAATGCTAGAAAGGCTCTTCTAGGCATGAGGAAACTAAGTCTTGAAAGTGTCCTACAACTTGATAACAATTCGTGGATCACCATAAGACCTGAGAGTGTGGTTCAGTTTGTTAACAGAACAGCTGAGGATAGCATATTTTTGTATGACAGCTATAGAATGGCATATTTCCTTGCTTTCCTTAGCGGCATAAATTTCAGCAATTTAATGAAAGCAAATACATAAAAATAAAAGGCAGAGGGAACCACATGAAATAAAAATGCTAACCCCCAAACCTTGATTTCAGCCATGTTATAACCCACAGTAAAGAGTTTCTTATCAGGATAAGGATTATGTTATCTTTTCTGTAGGTGGTGTTATCACCTATACTTAGGATAGCATTCTCAGATATTATTTATAGAACTCTAGCTGAAAAAAGACTAAGAGATGCCTTTGTGAACGCATTTTTCTTAATTGGACAATTTATGCCCTGCTGTCCAATTATTTTTTTAAATAATATGGTGAGAGGGATCTCATGTACTATTTTGGTTTTCCCTTTACACCCAGAATCTCAAAGGGCAGTCCCCACAGCTAGTCTTACTAAGCCTGCAGTGATTTGTTAGCTCTTCACAGATATGGGTTCTAGGCCAGACAGTGTGAGCTGCTTACATCCATACTGCTTGTAAGGTTCGAGCTTTGAGCTCACACCAATCCTCAACCTCTGCAAATTTTTCCTTGCTTAGAGACTGACATTTCTTAAGCTCATGAAAAATCCAAGAAGAAAGCACTGATAGAATTTATCCAAAGTAAATCCAAGCTCAGCCCTAAGACCACATAATGCCATACTGAACTAATTAAAGTATTAAATAACAGGGTAGAGAGAGTCTAGTGAAGTATCACTGAAATGGCTAACATCAGATATACAAGAAGAGTCTGAAAGAATTGGTTTTATTTAACATGGGAGAGAGAAGACTTGGGGGGATCTAACTGCAGCTATCCACTGCCATTAAGGAAGGGTTATACAAAAGAGGGATCCAAAATAATCTCAGAGCTGTACAATGAAAGGATGAGAGGCAATATTGATAGGCTGCAACAAAGAAATTCAAGTTGGACACAAGGGAAAAATTCTTCACAAATGTAGTGGTCAAGCACCGGAATAGGTGGGCTGAAGGCTGTAAAATCTCCATGCTTAGAGATTTTCAAAACTAGATTGGACAAAGTCCTGAGCAAACTAATCTAACTTAGAAGCTAGTCCTGCATTGCAAACTTGAGTGATCCCTTCCAAATCATTTTTTTTCTATTATTTCTGTGAAGTTGCCCTAAACAACTATGTGGCCAATTCTGGGCTCCCCAGTACAAGTGAGGTAAGGAGCTACCAGATAGAGATAAGTGAAGTACCAGAAAGATGATGAAGGGACTGGAGCATCTCTCCTATAAGGAATGGCTGAGACAGCTGGCGCTGTTCAGTCTGGAGAAGAGAAGGCTCAGGGGGGATCTCATCAATCTATATAAATACCTGAAGTGAAGATGCAAATTAGATCTACCCAGGCACTTTTCAGTGGTGCCCACTGATAGGAGCAGAGGCAATGGGCACAAACTGAAATACAGGAAATTGCCTCTGAACATCACGAAACACTTTTTCACTGTGAGGATAACCAAGCACTGGCACAGGTTGCCAAGAGAGGTTGTGGCATCTGTATCCTTGGAGATATTCAAAATACGCCTGGACATGGTTCTGGGCAACCAGCTCTAGGTGGCCCTGCTTGGGCAAGGGGATTGGACCAGATGACCTCCTGAGATTCCTTCCAGCCTCAGTCCTTCCATGATTCTGAAATATATGCCATGTTAAATAATCATCTTGGTACTGTGTTGACAATAGAGATTAATCTTGTGAGTTTCTCTCTTTTTTCATAGTTACAGCTATAAATGAACTGAATGTCAATGGTATCCAATATTCAGTGATATTTTTGTCCAATTTATAAAATAGGAAACTATTATTACATAGTTATTGTTAATTACTTGACAATTACTTGTATAAATTTTGTCAGAAACAGGAGTACTGAGTATTCATGAGTTTCATAGGCTTTAACAGAATTACTTTTTTAAAGCTGCATTTGTTTCAGTCATACTAAAGTATTATTCAAGATAATTGTGGAAGTGTCTTGCTAGGTCCCTGAAAATATTATATAAATATACTTTAAAAATAAACTGAAAAGCCTCTCCTTCCCTCTCTCCATCACAGCAACCTTTTCTTTTGTACTCACCAAAAATCCAAGAAAAAAAAATAAATCCGAGCTTCAAACCAAGATTCAGATTAAACACACTTGACAATCAAAATTTATTCCCAGTTTGAACTCTAATATACAGAATTCTATCAAGATTAGGTAATAATTTAAAGAAATAAAACCCAATGATATCTGCTGGTCCCTGTGTCAGTATCAGCAGTGCAATTAAATAATTGAACTGTTCTACCTTATGCTGGAAGCAACGTTTTCCCTGGAGTAGTTAATGTTCAAAAGGAAGCAAAAACAAATGTAAACCAAGCAACTGTATGTGACATGATTAAGATAGTTTTAGGTTTTATTTTTTCTAATAGTGTTAGCTATATAAAGCAAAAGCTAAAATGAACGTCTAGGTCTGCTAGTTAACAAGACTACAGTAGCTGTCTAGCATCTTTGCTGTCTGAAAAATTCTAAACTTTTCCTAAGTTCTGTCTTTGTTTGTTGAGTGTTTTTTTCCTTCTTTTAATAGTTCTAGATGAGATAAACCAGAAGAATAAATGGAGATTTTCTGAGGCATCCATAGGTAATTCACCAAGGTACACAAGCTAACAAATGAATTTAACAAACAGGTTGGCTGATATGGTGGGTTTTTTTAAGCTGATTAGAATTTTTTAAACAGACTTAGTTCAGAATCATGTTCATTTATATCTCCCTTAATTATTTCTTAGAAGCATTTTTACTGCAAGTGAAATTAAAGGATAAAGTACTCTCACATACATCACATTTATTACTATGGCATCATGCCACTGCACAGATCAATGTAGAGATTTCTTTTTTGATCACATCATTGTCAGCAACCGTAGGAACAGGGATGAATCTGTTTAGGGTTTTTTTCTGACAAATAGAAAAGTTTCCTTTTTTTTTAAGAAATAGCAGGAATTAGACAATGGCAATCCAACAGGACTGGGGTAGGTACATGAGGAACATCACTAGCTGAGAACATTAGAACAGAATAAGACTCTTTGTCATTGTTGATATCACAAAAGGATTTAGGTATCTGAAGTTGTTAATATGTAAGTCCAAAATTTAGATTTTTTTTCAGCACCTGTTGTCGCAAAACACAGGAACAAGAAAGTGCTTCCTGGATGTCTATCTGAATTCATAATTCCAGGTTCATTTGCCAGTTCTGAAACCTTTTCTCACAGTAGGTTCCACAGCTTATGAACTTCATTGCATGTATAGTGAAACACCTCAGGAGGACGTGGCTGAACAACTCAGATCTATATTACATTGAAGTATGAATGAATAAGTGCAAAAGGGTAAATATGTAAAAGGTATGTAGTTTCTGAAGCAGAAAGTGCCAATTATTCCCTTTTCTAAGTTACACATGGATTAACAATTCATTTATGTTTGATCTCTGACCAAATAGACCTTGGATTACCTGTACAATGGTACATCTCTGATAAGATTGCTGGGAAATATCTCCAGAACCAGACAACCAGAATAGGATATACTTACAGCACTCTTGTAGGAAATAGGGCATGTAGGCTTGTATTCTCTCACTTAAGGGAAAGAACTGACTAAATCAACTGCAGCCATGAGTGGCATTAGTAACATTAGACAGCATTAGTAACCAGTAGAGTAAAACAGGAGACTTGCTTTGTTCTTTGAAAAAATGGACGTGTGTGGGTCTCTCCTGACAAGAAGTTCTTGTCTCTGGCTTTCTAAACTGGGGCACATCTAGATCTTGTAGAATCCCACCTCTAGTCACCAATCTATATTTATACCAGTAATCTCCAGAGGGCCAGAGCAAAAGTGAAAGAATGGCATGAAATAACTTTTACCATTTAATTTCTAGAACATTCCTTGGCACAATTTTGGCTTGTGCCAGCTAGAATTGTTCACACCAATGCACAGTTCAAGGGATGATATGGACCAAGAACACTTCCCAGTTGGCATTTTGCATATGGCTTTCCAGGGAGTGCAGCATTTTGAACCTGCCTCTTGATTCCAGAGCCATAGAACTGACCCTGGCCTGTTCTGAGCCCTTTGTGTTAGTTCTAAACCTTAAAATCTCTAGCTGTTTGTGTTTCCACCACTTATGAATTCCAGACCTAAATTCTTCATGCTGGAGTTGCCTACCTATTGACAGAAGTGAGTGGCAGTGTTCCAGTCGTGCTATTCCTATGTTGTCCGAGGCATGAGGATATTCCTCTGATTTCAGAGCAAGCAGCCACAATGGAATCATGGTTTCCACAGTTCTGACACCCGATACTGCAGTTTCAAACTAAATCTCTCTCTCAGTAAATTTGAACACATCTTACTCCTAAGAAGAGCCCAACAGTTAGTCCTTAAAATGTTTCAGATTGGAAAAGTAAAAGCTAAGGTTTCAGGTTTCGAAAATTTGAACTGCTATTATCACATAGGAAGGGAACGGGCCATCTCTGGATATATTAAAAGGAGATAATCAGGATGTGACTCAAATACTTTTCTATTGGCAATAACAAAAACTTACCCTTAGACAGTCAGGCTTCTTCATGTCTTGTTGCCAGCTCAGCAGTAAGAATGGAATCAAATTAAGTCTTTCCACTCATCTGGGTTTTGTTGTTTAACACTTGCCAAGTATTGCCAACCACAATTCATTGGCTAGTGCCAGGACTTCTTAACTTCCTAGGTAGGAAGAGACTGGTACGTGATGTCCAGCATAGCTGTGGGTGTGAGAGTGATCATTCTTGTTTATCTATGTATTTCAATTTTTTAGGAAACTATTTGCCTTCCTGAGAAAACGAGATTAATTTAGTGTTCTGCTCTCTAGTTACTGCTATTTCTCTGTTATTCATTTGTGACTAGGGCATTAAAGCACT
This sequence comes from Burhinus oedicnemus, assembly GCA_008921705.1. Taxonomy (NCBI): domain Eukaryota; kingdom Metazoa; phylum Chordata; class Aves; order Charadriiformes; family Burhinidae; genus Burhinus; species Burhinus oedicnemus. Next base: position 1,247,436 of record VFFE01007704.1, read on the forward strand.
GAATGGATTCTTCATTTTATTTTTGTATAGGAATATAAATACACACTACGAGTGTGTCTCATGGATTCACAGTTCGATGAAATGCTGAAGTGCTATTTTTTTAATGTGACAATTTTATAATCTAAGCAGTAGTGTAAAGTGGTCTGAAGGTCTGCTTGATTTGCAAGATAATTGGAAATACTCCTGAGACTTTTAAGAATTGTGATTTATTACAGGGCAGTTTATATTTGAATTTATTAACAATATTCTGAAGTTATGTAAATTCTTGTCTATGACAGAAGGATTCATAAACAGTGTTAGTGCCTTGTGACACGATGAAATGACACCTTTCACTTCAGTGTATGTAAATTGCTATAAATATACTGTGGCACCTTTGCTTTGCTGTCAAAGGTTTTCCATCTGTAAATATGTCCAGTTCTCCCCTTCTGCTCAGTAAGACAAGTAGAGTATTTTGGTTTCTGAGAAAAGCAATAGGGAACTACCATCTCACTTTGCTGCTTTAAACACCTTTCTTTTGCCCCACTGACACTAGGACACATGGAAAACAAGCCAACAATCATGGTGGAGAATACAAAATGCAGAAGTATTTACAGAGGGTATCCAGAGTCATAAAAGTGGTAAGACTGTTCTGGAAGTGAGCACAGTGGAAGCTAATTTAGGAATGGGTTGAGATTAATGAGATATGAAATGACTAAGCAGATAAAGGGACTAACTGAGCTGAAAATGGCTCAGGAAATGTAGGCTCCATATGGTTCCCAGTGCACTTTTCCTTTCTTCATACAAGTATTCACAAAAAGGCTGTTAAAAAAGTGTGGGAGAAACCAAACGGCTCAGGAACATCATGGCTTCATTCCAAGTTTCAGGGAAGACTTCAGTGCTTTGTTTCTGGTTGTGTTGAGTCTCTCTCCGGGTGGATAGATCTCACTGTCGGTTCCTCCAGCATGTTTCTGATCAAGCATCCCAGGAAAGTACAATAGTATCTGCAAGTGAATCTTTTTTGCAAAGGTCTGAATTTTGCCCGTATAGAGATATTAAGCAGTTTATCCAGTTTGGGGAAGCAAATGTCTGACACTCTAATAATGATTTAATTGAGGGAAGCATGTTTCAAATGATTGGTACAAAAGATGGAAATACCATCACACACACCAGTGGTTGGTATTAAGACATAACCTTTGTTTACTTTAATCTTTAATCTCTCTCCCCTTTAAATTGTGCAGCAATTTTACCCAAGTAAAGGTAATTAACTGGTGCCAGACGAGAATGGGAGCATGTCAGAGACTCCCTGCCACAGTGTTGTACGTGCTGGGGGCTCCCCAGACAGGGGCACGGTCAGGGCCCTTCCCACCACCCCAGTCAGGGAGCAGGGCAGGCTAGGGGGGACACCGTGGCCAGCTCCAGCCTCACGCATTGGGCACCTCCCTGGGGACGGGTCAAGAGTATGTGAGAAGTTGGATGGGGCTAGAAATGCCCTCCCCAAAGAGATGAGCGGGAGGGGGGCAGCCCTCAGCTGCACTGCCTCTGAGCTGACCCTAAGCTCCAGCGGCCAAACCCCCAGGAGGCAGGACAAGCCCAGGACCCTGACATTTACCGCAGTGCTACACAACATCGCAGAAAAGGCAACACAACCTGCATCCAGTTCCTCACTGGAGCAAAATAAGGTCAGCAAACTCCTGTTGCTGCTGATGGTGCTGCCACTCTCCTTAAGAAAAAGTGAAGAATTCCAATCTGCTTTCTGTTTCTAGCAAATTAATTACTTTCTACTCATTTATCACCCATTTTAATATCAAAATCTTTTTTTGCGAGTGCTTATTTGACTACTTCTTTTTGTTTGCTACTGTTGACAGTGAACTTTTGAACTTGTGTCTGTAAATTGTATAGGCTAATGAATGTCTTTCATTTCCTTGGAATGTTTTCAAATATTATTTTCTGTAAGTCTTAATGCTGATCTTACTTCTGCTACACTAATATTTGCCAGACTGAAAACAAAAAATGTTTAGAATGACTGATATAATATCTTTGCAGCTTCTAGAATCTTTATATCCTGGTTTTGTATAAAAGAATAATATTGACAGGTGGAAGGTGGAGAAAGAAGGCTAGATTTCCAATTGTATTTTAAAAATCCTCTTTTATCTCTCAAAGGTATTCTTTCCCATAATGGATTGGGGCTTTTTTATGTACTCGTTTTTCCTATGCAAAATGCATATCTGTCCCCTGTCAAAGCAGATACAAAATCATTAGAATATGAGTAATTAAGCTCTCCAGCTTCACCATTAATATTACAGGCTGAATTGAAACAATTATAACAATTACAAAGTTCAGTAACAAGGACAGGGATGTAGAGCCTTAAAATAAACTATGAGTTTTGATTATAGTAACAGTGATTTCATTATAAAATTGAGCTGGGACAATGACCGTGGCTTTGGTGGCTCTGGGGGACAGAGGTTGTTTATTCTTTGGGTTGTGATGCTTTTGGCACGAGCCATGCAGCATTATAAATAGGATACTTCACTGGCTTCAAATGAATTTAGGTTTTCAGCATTCAATTAGGGTTTCATTTGTAAATGCAATGGCACCCAAAAGGTCTGGTAAACTGTTACTACAAAATTTCAGACACAGTGATAAAGATGCTATATTTGTTCAGGCCAGAATTGGGCTTTTAGGCTTTTCTAGCTGGAAATGTACTAACCACAACTATAGAAAAAAGAGATGGGAGAGTTGTGCTGTAGGAAATCCAACATTTTCTGTATTTATTCTGGAGCTATAATTATACCGTAATACAAATATTGTCCCTTATCTATGACAAAGATATTAAGGTAGCCATCATTGGATGATAGTCTATGTCATATAAGTAATTAACTATTGAAAAGCTAGTATGTATTTGTACGTGATACTTCCATTTATATATTCTTTTAACCTTTCTTTGGCTTTGTCAGGAAAATTGGACTATAAAATTATTTCCTCTCTTGTTTATGTAAAAAGAAAAAAAGTGTTCTTTCCTTTGAACCTGTGACTCTTCTTTTGGCCTGAAATGCTTTCCTTGTGGCCAATACAGGCATTTTTACTGAAATTCCAAGCATGCTTTTAAACCTAGTTCTTGGCTTCTATTTTAGCTATTTCTTCTATCATTCAAAAACATTTAAATGGATTTAATCTCATGCTTGTAGCTCTAGGATTTCATTTTCTATTTACTTTTTTTGGACATGGTTTTCCCAGCCGCTTTGCAGCGAGGCTGGTTTATTGCTAAAGCTTCATTCCATCCTTACTTATAGACTGCAAAGAGATAGACTGACTTACAAAGAACACCCCCATCACAAGTGTCTTTGAAGAAGTCTTAGCAAGAAGAGGAAGAGAAGGTGTGAGAGAGGATATAAATGTGTAGCTGTATAATTAAGAAGTCATATAGGAGATTAGAAACTGATTAGGAAACGCAAGGGAGAATGCAGAGCAGTACAACTTGGGTAAAACATATTGTCTAGCTATTCCTCTCCTTATTTGTATTCAACATATGAAGACCCAGAGTAAATGCTATCTCCCTGATGAGCTGTTAACACTAGCCAGTATTGCCAATGAATAGATAATAGCTTCCGTCTATCACTGGGGGAGAATTAAGTTTCAGTATGCAATAGTATGTATATGTACGTATGAGTATATATATATATTTGTATAGATGCATATATTAGTATATATATTAGTAAAGTAAAATATAATCTGTCCTATTAGTATAGTATATATGTGCTAGTATGTATATATACACACATACATCCATCCAATACCCTATACTAATATAAATACATAATATTATATCTGTACTTGTAACATGCATATTTTTGCATATATGTAAAGAAATACACACATTTTTGCCTTTGAAAGTATAGCTAGCAACAGAATTCTTTTGAATTGTCAGGTATCAGAATGGCTGAGGGTGAGGACATCACCTGCCTGAAACTCTATTCTGATTGAAACTTTGTGCATGATCTGCCTCTGGTACACCACCAGCGTGCTGCTGAAACAGAAGTGACTAAATCTAAGTGCAGAAGGGGAGGGAGAAGGGAACAACCTTCAGCTGTTCCTTTTCCCCAAGTGCCAGACAGTCCTTGCAGTACCAGTTTAGAGATCTCCATTCGCTTTAACTGATTTCTCAGTCTGAAAATTAAGGTTTCTATTGCTCATTATTCAGAATTTAGGAATTATGGAGATACTCACGAGAATTCATAGCCAAAGCTACCTGTTAGTTAAAGCAAGAGTGAAATAATTCTCTTGTATGCTTAATGTTCAAGATTGGTTTTTAGACTTACTCATCCTTCTGTAGACAGCTGAAGTTTCTAGAACAGTTTTTAGTCAAATGATTACTGTCAAACATTTAAAAACTAACTTGTCTTGAACACGCAATGGACTTCAGATGGGGAAGTTCTTCAAGTGAAGGTACTCTACTAGCTTCCCTGCCATACGTCCTACATATGAATTCATATATAAGCACAAACATAAGCATTTCTGAACTACAAACATCCCGTCCCCCAAAAAAATTATAAAAGAGGGGTTACACCTTTCTTGCAGTCTCTCATTTCTGCTAGGGAAGTTCTTAACCCACTAAGCTCTTCTTCTCAAGCCTGCTAGCCACTAACCTGCCCCCTTGAGCTCCTCGCATTGCTTCTCACAGTCTCAGAAATCAGAGAAGCAGGCAAGAAAACCCTGTGGAGGGATGCGGAGGGATATGTAGGGATCTGTGTAGGGCAGGCTGTATGACTATGTGGCCCTGCAAGAAGAAAAAGTGGAATGTTGCCCTGCTCCCTGCATTCAGGCAGGTGGTACCACAGGGAGCTCGTTGCAAAAAGTGAAAGTGAGACTTGGATGTGGGATGGATAGCGTATTGATTGAATTTTGAGGAGAGTAAGGGCTGAATAAAACTCTTAAAATGCTTACTAATGCTATGCACTTGTAGAGAAAATGGTAATGAACAACCTTTCTTCTTGGGAGAAGATGTTTAGTGACCACATTGATCGTATTGGCTGAAGGGAGGATTTCACAGAATCAACGAAATATCAAATGTTCCCCACTCCCTGCATGACAACCTCAAAGACTTAAACACAATCTTAACTTCAAAAATGTTGACAAAATAACAAAAGGGTCTTTGCCACTTAGTACATATTTTAAAAAACAGGATTTTAAAATAAATTTGTTTCTTTCATTCAATTTGGAGCTGTACAGGTCTGTTAGTTGCATACTGGGGGATTGTATAAGTGCACAGGCAATATTATACAAGGGCGCGGACCCGAAGAACCTTTGAAAGTAATTTGGATAATACATTTGAGGCTTTCAAAGACATGAACAGAGACTGTCTTCCTGTTTCTCAGCTACTCTGTAACTTACAACAGAAGTAAGACACTTTTGCCTTTGAATTTATATATGAAGTGAGTTTTAACTGTCTGTAAAGCCAGAATTGCTGGCACAAAAGCTGTTAAGTTTTTGAGGAATAACACTCTGGAGAGCCATTAAAAAGAATCCTGGAATGTCATAGAATAATCAAACATCATGATCGAGCATGCTGTAGTTGCTGTTTTTCAGAAGAAAATGCTTTCAGCTGAATTTCGAGCAACACTTCCTGACACATCCTGCACGCTCTCTTGGGTCTCTGGTTCAATCCGTTTTCTCCAGTACAGTTCACCTTGGGAGGGCTTGAAGCTGATGTGATTACAGTGGTGTGGTTAAGTCAACTGAAGCATATGAAAGTTTACAGAATTTCTGTCTTGTTTAAATAAAGCTTAATTTCATGAAAGAGGCAGACGATCAGGATTTACAGGCAAAGTTGGGAAGGCAGAGAAGGAAGAGGAATAAGACAGGACATAGATTTAATTGTAACTGTCAAGCTTTGAAGACCTCACAAGTCATCTACTTGTTCTGTACTTCAAGTGCAAAGATAGGATTTACAAATCTGCTCATTTTAATTTAGGATTTATTGGGATGATTTGTAAATTAATCATAGGAATTACTTATAGAAAGTAGGATTTATAAGCCTAGGGAAGGATTATAAAGTATGATGTCGGATTAGTAAATCTATTGTATGTACATAAATATATTTCCAGACTTTCAAAGCTATTACATATGTAAGCTAAATCATACATTTAAATTAATGTTGTCTAAATCAAAAGTGAGTAAAATACCTTTTTTTTTTTTTTTAACCTTGTGGTAACATAAGACAAGCTCGTACAATGTTCTAAAAAAGGAACATTAATGCATACACTTTATAGAATGACGTCAATATGGAGTACATTTTACCAGTGTGAACATATTGGAGGAAGAAGAGGTAATACTGGAACTGGTCTCAACTTTTAGAAACCTGTCCAGCTGGAACAAAGCAGCAGTTCAGTGATCACGTATATGATGCTGAGGGGAAGTAGAGAGAGGGTAACTGAATGAATCTAGGGAAGCGTGCATACGTTGTCTTGACTAAGCTGATTAGAATAGACAATTCTGGTGACAGTGTAGTCGTTAGAAATAACAGAGGATTTATGCTACTAACCTGATAACGAATTTGCCACCTGCAGTAACTTTGGGATCTCTCCTCTTTTTTTCCTTCCCCTTAAATCCTAGACCAAGGGAAGACTGGCTTGGTGAGCAACTGGCACTGAGTCATTTAAGCCTAAAGAACCGATTTCATCTTCCAGATGGGCAAAATAACCTGTAGTGATAGCATGAGCAATTTATGATTTTTAGTTGGACAGGTTCCTAGAACAAACACCCAACATAAAGACAAAAATGAGACCCTTGTGGTACAATCATTCAGTAGAAGGTGCCACAAAGCAGCAGTTACAGTCAGACTTAAAATGCAAAAGAGAAACAACTGGCAACGTTATCAGAACAATGTGAGCAATTTGACTCGCATCACGAAAGTGTTTGAAATCTTCCTTAGCTGACACTCAGATTGCATTTCCCAACTTGTAGCAAGTTGCTCAGATTGTTTATAAACACCCTACAGACTTCATTTTTATTCTGTTACAAAACCTATGTTTATTCTGTTTCTAAATAAGCACAATATATAAGAGGGGAAGAGAAGTCAAAGCAAAACAGAGACAGAAAGACCTTTAAAGGAAGAAAGAAAATGGGAGAGAGACCTTCATTATGCAGAAAGCTTAATGGTAGAAAAATCATAATGCTCTGTAATTAAATGAAAGGTAATGTCGATTTAGGTTCCTACATGCAAATAAGTTTCACCAAAGTTGTAACACTAAACAAATTAGTCAGGTGTTCAACTTCATCCATGTTTCATTGATACTTCAACAAAAACATCTCAGGAAGAAGTAAAAGTTTCCATTTTTTTAATAATGACTTTTACACCAGTTCTAATTTTTCTTAATTACAGAGTAATTTTCTGCCTGACTAAACACACTGTGATGTAAAGGATCGCTGCACCAGGTCTAAGTCCTGTGACTAAAGCAAGATAGGTTTTTAATATCCTTTATTTCTTTCTAAAGCTTACCTATTAAAGTCCTATCTTTGGCTCAGGAAGTCCCTGACTCACACATTCGGTCTTCAGCAATTTCTGCTCTGAGGGGAAGCTGTACTATGTGCTTGTCTTGGGTGTAGGTTTTTTCCCTTGTCATCTGGTTTTGATGACTGATGGAGACAATTTGGCTAGACAGATGTTGGGTCTGACCTGAGACAGCTACTCTTACTTATTTTTCAAGACTCTCACAGTTGGCTGCTTGTTTGCAGTAGCCCTGACCAGTGCTTTTCACCACTGTGGCACAATGTGAAAAATTATATGTAAAATGAATGGCTAGCCAGACTGACAGATTTACTTCCATGTACCTCTATCTGTTGGCTCTTCTTAGCCCTTGAGGCTGAGAGGTCGTAAGATGAATTCAGCTCCTTCTTTGCATCAAGGGAATGTCTTAGTAAATTCCAGTAATGGACTTAATCACTTATTCTGCAAATGCATGCAATGGTCACAAAGTAAATGGTGGAAAAGCTTCAGCTTTAAATGACTGTCAAGGTTTAAGATTCAAGGAAAGGTAGGACTTGATTTTGAGGTTCCAGAATGAATTTGCAGAGCAGAAGTTACGAAAAAGTATTGTTCCTTACTAAAAAAGAAGTTCTGACTCCAAATAAATGGAACTGAAGACTAGGATGCGAATTTTGTAACTGAATTTTATATTTATTCCTTCTTTAAAATACAAAGGCATGAGAAAAGTACAAGCAAACCGAAAACAATGAAGCAACAAAAATTGCTTGAAACTGAAAGCCAAATCAGGATAGCATTTAAGCATAAACAAGGAAGAAAAGTTAGAATTGTGATACCTGACAGGTATTTACTTTCCCTCATTTTCGCACAGAGCTCTTTCTACTGTGCAGTCGTATTTAAGAAGTAGCATGTTATCACCTCCCAGTCATCTGGAATGTTAAATTCTGCTTTATATTGCTAGTTTACAGCAAACCAGCCTACAGCTTAAATATTTTCCTGCAGCTCCAAGTACCTTAAATTATTTCCATCACATGCATATATTGCAACTACAAAGCACAGGAAGACCATCAGACAACCCCCATCTGGTACTAACCGAACTGCCTATTTCATTTATGCTCTTCTCTCCCATTCTTTTCTTTTTGTGCTTTTGTTATATGCTGCTTCCTCCCCTATAAAAGGCAACAGAAGATGATTTCTTGCTTGCATCTGCTTTTCATAGGACTGTAGAACTGTAGAATCATACAATTATTTAGGTTGGAAGGGATTCCCAGAGGGCAGTCTCATCCAACTTACTGCTCAAAGCAAGTCTCATTAGATGATGTTGCTCAGGGCCATGTCCAGTCAAGTCTTTAACAACTCCAAGGACAGTTTCTACAATCTCCCTGGACAACCTGTTCCTTTATTATAGCCCATCTTGTGGAAAACAAAAAATAATCCTTTATTTCTAGCAGGCCATTTCTCCAGCCTGCGCAGGACTCTCTGTCCCGCAACATACTGACCACTCCCTACAGTTTGTCGTCATCCACAAATTCACTGAGAGTGCACCCTGTCCCATCAGTCAGGCATTAACAGAGACAGTAAACAGTGTTGGTCCCAGTATTGATCCCTGATGATGCCACTAGTTACTGGCCATCAGCTGGACTTCACAATGATCACAACTCTGTGAGACTGACAGGCTATCCAATTCTCCACCAACCTCACCAGCCAGCCCATATCTCACCAGTTTGGTAGTAAGAACACTATGGGAGACTGTGTCAAAGGCTTTGCTAAATAAAGTATACAACATCCACTACATTCCTTTTGCCAGTCACACTGAGCATCTTATCATAAAAAGCCATGAGGCTGTTCAAGCATGATTTGCCTTTCATAAATCTGTGCTTGCTGCTGCTAGTCACCTTCTTGACCTTCATGTACTTGGAAATGGCTTCTAAGATGACTTGTTCCATAATCTTCCCAGGGGCTGAGGTGAGGCTGATCAGCCTGCTAATTGGATCCTCCTTCTTGCCTATCTTGAAGATGGGTATGTCACTTGCCCTTTTCCAGTCATTAAGAACTTCCCCCAACTGTCACGACCATTAAAATATGATGGAGAGCACCCTTCAGACAGCTCTTTCAGCACTGTGGGATGCATCCCATCTGGTTCCAAGGGCTTGTGCATTTCTAGCTGGCTTAAGTAATCCCAGACTCTTCCTCTACTGTGGGTAGCTTCACTCCTGCAGGCTCTGCTAGTGGGCTCAGGGACCTGGGATGCCTGAGTAAATATGATAAATATTTCACTGGTAAATATTACCAGTGAAGATGAGGCAAAGAAGGCATTTTCCATACCCCTTGTCACTAGGTCCCCCACTCCACTGAACAATGGACCCACTTCTTCTTAGTCTTCCTTTAAACTACTGATGTGCTTAAAAAATCCTTTCATGCTGTCCTTCATCTCCCTCACTGTTTTCAACTCCAGCTGACCTTTGTCTTTCCTAACTGCATTCCTACACATGCAGACAATACCTTTTCATTATTTTTAAGCAAACTGTCCCTGCTTCCACCTTCTGTGTATTTCCTTTTTGTGTCTGACATCAGTCAGATGCCTCCTGTTCATCCATGCTGACCTTCTGCTCTGCTTGCTCAACTTTCTGTATCTCAGAATAGACCATTCTTGCACTCTAAGGAGGCTGCCCTTGAAACGTCCTCTGAAGCCTCCTCTGAGGAGGCTTTCCCAGCTTTCCCGGGCCTTTGATATCCAGACAAGTTTCCCAGGGGATCTTGTCAAGCAAGTCCATGAAGAGGTGAGCATCTGCTCTTCTCAAGTCAAAGGCTGTAATTCAGCTGTATGTGTTGTTGACTTCTCTCAGGATCTTGAACTTCAAGTCTCACAGTCACTGCAGCCAAGGCTGTTCTCAACCTTAACATCTTCAGCCAATTATTCCTTATTTAGCAGTAATTGGTCCAACAAAGCATTTGTCTTAGTTGGTTCACTGATCACCTACACCAAGAAATTGTCTTCTGTACATTCCAGAAATCTCCTAGATCACTCTTCAAACAGGATTCTATTGTCACGACAAGCCAAAGCCCTACCTGCAACACAAGCCATTCAGTGAGGTTTTGGTCTGAGGGATGACCCCACTTCTGCTCAAGCCATTCCTCCTCACTGGCAGGATTGAGAAGACATCATCAGGTTCCCCTTCACCTCACCCCTAGAGCTCTGTAATCACTCTTGGCATGCTCCACATTACCAGGTTAGCCCTTGCAACATCGTTACTGCACACGTGGAAGACCAGCAAAAGGAAAGAGTCCAAAGGCTGGCCATCCCAAATCCTGTCTCCAGCGAGCAACAAATACCCTGAGCTATCAGATCAGGTCCACATCAGATAGGTCCTTCCATTCCCCACAATAATGAGTGTCCTATAACTGTCATTCATCTTTTCCTCTTCATACAGACACTAGGCTGGCTCAGTTGGCTCTGATGGTATCTGTTGTTGGGTTTTATTTGTCTTCACAAATACCTGTTCTGAAGTTGCAGATCTGCAGATGAAGCAGGAACCAGAAGTCATAAGCTTCCAGCTTTCTCCATCTTGACAAGTCTACTTCCACTGCTTGTTTGACCATGGCCTCTGGCTGTCTGTCCCTCCTTGATTCCTTTGTGTGGCTCAGGCTCTTATCTCTGCCCATTTTCTACGAAGACCCAGTCAATCTCTTCTTCATCTTCACTAATGACAGACAGCCTGCTCACCTCTTCCTCCGGCTCCTTCACTGGGTGACTCAGTGCCTCAATCAAAACACATTTCCCATATGAGAGGTCTCCAGCAACAGGTATTCGCCACAGCCCCACACCTAAACAGTGGTATCCCTTCCACAGAGCTCTGTTGGGAAAGAGGCCTCCAAAACATCAATAGCATTTGTACCAAAGAGTGTACCCACAGTATGTTGAAACCATCGTTGCACAGTTTTCAAGTAGCCTCACAGAATCTTGAGTAGATTTTCTGTGTCTTTCTGCACCTTCTGTGCCGCTAGAACTGCATACCTCTGGTGTGCTCAAAAAGCTGGAGCAGTACCAATTGTTTCATTCTCTCTGCTGCTCTGTATTCTGGTCTGCCCTTGCTTCTTGGATACAGAGATAGTATCTGGAGCTGGCAGCAGAGAGGAAACATGGTATGCTAAGAGCATGGATTAGAAGAGGATTTCAACACAGGACATGAAAATTAAAAACGGTGATAAGTGAAGTAATAATCTGTTAACACTTTTCAGTCATTCCAGCTAAGGTATTTAACCTTGTATCTAAAAAAAAATATACCATATACTGCACTAAGTGCTCGCGATGATTTCACTGTTTTAGCAGTTTCTGTTTTGATGTGAGTAGACGCCTTTGAAATTCTTTATGAACCTCACTAGAACTGACCACTTTAAAAAGCCATGTCACTGTTATGCTCAACTTTACAACTGTCAACATAGCACTGGAAAACAGACTAAGGAAACCGTGATTTCAGACCTTAATTACGCACAAATGTATTTGTATAGATTTATTGAACACATTGTTTGTGAGCTCTCGTTGCAAGGATTACACTGTTTGTGATCTTTTTACCTTTTTCCTGACACTTGCAAATCAAACATCTATTTGAAAGTCAAGAAAGCATGTTTACATTACTGTTGCAATCTGACAAAGTACACTTGTTATCCTCTCAATCGATGAATTAAACTACTGACAGACCTTGGAAATAGGGCATGAAAGGGAAATGACAGTTATTTGAAGTAACGTGGAACATGAAATGTAAGAATGAAAACCTGAAAGTAGATAGCATGAAATACAGTGTATGAACATGTATCAAACTTACGCAGCTTTGTGTTTGGATTAGTTATTCTGTTTTTAAGTAGGTGCTTCAAAGATAGTGGAAAGCTTTTTGTGTGTGTGTCTTGAATTTTACTTCCTGACAATGACAGTTCTTTCATCTGAACTATGGGAAGAAGCATTCCTGTAGAGCTCTGGTAGTAAAATCATGAACAATAACAAAAGAAGGGAAACTAAGATACTAGAAGAAAGAGCAAATGACCTACAGCAAGCACAATCATATCCATCTCTTCTTAACAGGTGCTTGTCAATTCCTTTCTTAAAAATTCCCAATGACAGTCATTTCACATCTTTCTCACACAATTTACCAATGTCTAAGTACACTTAACTTTAGAGTTTTCTTTACGTCCAATAGAAACCCTATTTCCTCCTGCAATTAAAGGTCCATAATATTTTCTACATTTTCTTTACAGTGAAACTTGGAGACAGTTTAATTCCTTCCTCTGTGTGGCCACAAAGAACATTCAAAAACCATCACTATGCAGAACTGAAAAAGAAAATGGAAAGGAGTTCATCAGAATTTCAGTGTTAGGTCCCCTTGTTACCTTTCAAATGGTAACCCAAAGAAGTTTATTCCACGATACTTTTTTACTCAAGTTATTTTTGAAAATTCTACATTGGGAAACTTTTTCTTGGTATGTTAATTTTGTTTGGTTTATAGTAACTTTAGTAAAATTATCTTTAAAAATAGGTTGCTGGTTATTATTCATGATTTTGTACTCACTGTTTTTACTGACTCTACTGGGTCTGGCTGGGATGGAGTTAATGTTATTCATAGCAGCCCGTATGGTGCTGTGTTTTGGATTTGTGACTAAAACAGTGTTGATAACCCAGCAGTGTTTTGCCTATTGCTGAGTGGTGCTTACACAGCATCAAGGCTTTCTCTTTTTCCTACTCTGTCCTCCCAGCGAGTGGGCTGGTGTGCGCAAAAAACTGGGAGGGGACACAGTCAGGACAGCTGACCCAAACTTACCAAAAGGATACTCCATACCACATGATACCACGTTCAGCAATAATAGCTGGGGGAAAGAAGGAGAAGTAGGGGACTTTGGAGTTATGGTGTTTGTCTTCCTAAGTAACCGTTACATATGATGAAGCCCTGCTTTCCTGGAGGTGGCTGAACATCTGCCTGCCAATGAGAAGTAATGAATAAATTTATTCTTTTGCTTTGCTTGCTTGTGAGCTTTGCTTCACCTATTAAACTGTTTTTATCTTGATCCACAAGTTTTCTTACTTTTGCTCTTCCCGTCCTGTTCCCCATCCCACTGAGCAGGGAGTGAGACAACAACTGAGCTAGTGCTCAGCTGCTGGCCAGGGTCAACCCACCACTCTGATAGTACATATCAGAAGATATATTGGCAATCACAAGAATTTCTGTCTAGCTTTTTAACCCACAGGAGACTTTAAAATCAGGGTCTTAGTAAATTTTAATGGCACTTTATTATTTGCTTTTTTCCATTATTCTTTTCCCCCTACTTCAAGTGTTATTACTGGGCAATTTAAGAGTAAAAGAAGTTACATAATATGCTTCATCTGATGTGCTAGGTGCCATCATAGTAGCTAGTGAAACTAGGCAACCAACATGCACCTTAATGAACCCATGCAATTCCTAAGAAACAAAGACATGCATCTGATATTGTGGTGACATTTCACCCAAAACAATCACCCCATTGACTCCTCAGCATAGCCATTCTGGTACAGCCTAGGAGTCCATCTCTGTTGGAGATAGACTCTCCAAGGTCATTCACCAGGGCTCCCAGTGCCAAAGCTTCACTGAGGATATACCTCTGCCTTGTGAAGGAGGCATATGGCCATTGAGCGAGTAATCAGCAGCATATGGCCCAGCATTTCAACTTCACAGTTAATTTTTCACAACACTTTCTTCATGTGCTTTCCTTTGTATTCATCTACATGGAGTATCAGCTGACACTGTATTGCCTCTCAACTTCCCTTCTGCAATTTTACAAGCAACCCTCACATTTCATGTCCTGAATAACCTAGTATCATTAGCAGATTTTCTTACCTCACTGCTTCCTCTCTTCATGGGTATTTGGGATTATACTAACTAGCACAGTCCCCTGCAGAACTCAACTGCTGACCGCCCTCCATTCTGGGGGCTGAATATTTCATTTAATTTCCCATTTTCTACCCTATAAATAATTGTTGGACATGCTGGTACTTCTTATCTTACTCCTTTCACATATTTATTTTCTTTTAAAGTCTCTTATGAAGGATTCTGTCAATGTTTTTTTCTGAAAATCCTTTGAATAAAGACTCAAGAACTATCTGGATTATAGGCACCTAATATGGAACATCCTACAATTACTAGTTACATTATGAAATAAGAAAGTAGACGAGGATTTAAGGGCAGCAACAAGTCATTTAAAAATATCAGTAATGAGGAACATATACTTGGCAGCCTCCTGCTGTACAAACTTGTCCCTCAAGTACTAAGTTTCGTAGTTTTACTTACTGTCTAAAACTACAGATTCATTACACGTATTAGTTTTATGGCATATTGCAATCTTTCCCCCCTCCCCACACTTTTCTACATTGTAACAACCATAAACTACTTGTCTCTCTCCTTCCCTTAGGAGATTGATACCTTATCAGGTCTCAGAAATGGGTCTTTTTGAGAAATAGAAGTCCCCCCAAAAAAATCTTTTTCATTTCACAGGTACCAGCTGCCTTATCGTTCAGAAATAGTTTAAATGATACATATGAAATTAAATTCCAATCAGTTCTTCCAAATTTGCTTTTAGTTTTGTAGTTTGTTTCTTCTGTTCACTGACCTGAAGAAGAATTTGTTTGCCTGCAACCTTGTCTGATTTTCTCTAGCTATGGCAGTGGATGTAATAAAAGAAATGTTACTGTTGGTTGTAAACTCTGTCTTGTCTATATCCTTATATTGTCATTGCAGCAGCAACACTACCATTATAAAGAGGTTATTGGTTTAAATTCTCTCAGCCAGAAGAAAACAGGACCACCTTGTTTCTCCTTCTTTAACTCAGAGATTACATACAGGATTACACAATATAAAATTTTCTTCTTAACTTCATTAATTCTGGAAAAAGCTATGTAAAGAAATTCTCCATTTCATCTTTCATTTCCTTTCTTTCTATACAGGTTTTTTAGTCATGCAATTAGGTTTATGCTGCTGTTTTGCATAATAAACAATTCATGTGATAATATACGTACAAGAGAAAAATGTATGGCTTGTTTTGTATGCACCTTCAGTAAAAAGCTTATTTTCTAATATATTTTAACAGTAAATATCAATATGCTACGATATTTTCTCTTTGATATGTCAGCAGAATAAAAATTTAAACAGATTAAAAAAATGGATAGACTGATGCTCTTTACAAACTTAAAATTCTCAATGAAACCAGTATGAGATTCGGGTAGCCAAGAACTATAAGAATGACTAGAATTTAGTGTTGCCAAAGGCATATTCTAGTTATCTTAGTGTTTGGTGATAGTAATAAAAGTGTTGCTGCTCTGATTTGCCTTGAGTTATGACCATGACTCCCAATAACTAAATTTTTACTTCATTTTTAAAAAATGGCAGAGTAATAGAAATGACTTTCTAGCCATACTGTACACTGTACTTCTCACATCTTCCACATGATTAAAAGTGAATAGAATTCTCTTTTATTCCTGTACACAACTGTAAAGTGTGAGGTGGACTCTGAATTTTCTTGTGGGGTTTTAAAATTTATTTTACATTTATTTGGGTTTCACTTTTTTTGCAGTAAGCTATTTTTTTTAGGAATGTCTATTTGCTCTACACAAGTTACTAAATGGACTTAGAACGTCATTTGTATTTTAAGACACTCTTAAAAGAGCAATAAATAATTTATTTTTTTCCAGAAAAAAATACCAGCTACATACAATTCAATACTTTATCTGGTTTCCCATTAATGTGTTGTTCATCAGAAATCAGCAGGAGAAATCCATCTCTGGAAGCTGCAGTATTAAATCTAATTACTACATATAGCACACTGCGTGTCAGCTTCTAGACAGTGTACTCAGTTAACTCTTGGGGTAAAAGAGGCATAGCATAAAAAAAGGAATAGCTCAAATCTTCAGTGCTTAACTTTATATATATACAAGGGTCTTTTTCCTTAGGAAGAAGTGGGAGTGAACAGCATATGCTTTTATACACACATTTGTTACATTTTTAATTCTGGGATAAAGTGCAATATGGATCAGCCAGTGCTTTGTTTCCAGAGTGTTGAAGACTCGCATCTGAAGCAGATTGTCAAAAAGCTCAGCAAAACTTTCAGACAATTAAATACAGTCATTTTTTCTAGTACTCAGCACCCACGAAGACCGTCATGTCCGATCTTTCAAAATAACTTACCACCTGATGTCTATTTGGCAACCTCACCGTTCATTTGGCTATGTAAATAAGACCTCAACCATTTAAAAAATCTGCCCCTTCATATACGCGAGTTCTTTCTCTTGGGATTCAGAACTAAAGACAGATCTGACTTTGAATTTTTCTACTGTCAAACAATTTAAGTTTCTTCTGAATCAAGAGAATTCAGCTCCAGCACTTGAGAGTTAACATCAGATTTTCATTCCACTCACAGAGAAAGGACTAATCTTTTCCAGTTTCCCTGTCCTGTGAGCCATCAAGAGACACTAATTTTAGCTGACATTGGATTCCTATTCATTTCTGACACTCTAGGATAGTGTTAAGACATTAGTGACAGTGAAGAATTACTTGTCTGCATAGCATGTTGTGTATTGCAGCATTCACTACATGTAAGGAACTTTGAGCAGTGACAATGACGGCTTGCTATGTACAAGACCTCAAAATTATTGATGTCACCCACAGAATACCAGGTTCTAAGTGTGGCTCATCTTGTTACCCAATTTGTCACATCCTTGCACAGAATAAAGAACAGCATATTTGTCATATTACCTCATACCTCTGTTGATATTTCCAAAGTGATTTCACAAACATAAAACCATCCAAGCGATGCTGATAATTTTTAACCGCCTACCTATCTTGTTAATGTCTGCACTCAATTCACAGCAACAGATTTTACATTGTCTTCCATACTTAAACACTGCACATACAACCATAAAATCATAACTATTCCCACATTTAAAAATAGACTACAAAAGTATACGATGAGAAAGTCATAAATAGAATTTAATGTTTTCACTCTTCTTTATGATTGCTATGTGTTTTCCTTATATTTCTACTTGTTTGAGGGTTTGTGTAGAGTGAGAAGCCTTGAAATATTAATATAGTTATAATTACAAACTTTTAATAATCTAACAGGATGTAAGATAAAAGCCACTTGAAGCTCTTTATAGCCTGAGGGACTATGTTGATTCCTTTCTGCGCTCATTTCTTAGAGTATTAAAAATGCATTATTGGGAGTGCTCTGATAACTGCTTACATGTCTATTTATTCAACTCTACAATTGTTTATGTTAGAATTATGGACTTGGTTTTCTATTCAGACAGTTAGTTAGTTTGCTTGCTTGCTGAGTCTTGAAGCTATTTTAGTTCAAATTATATTAGAGAACCACATACAAAAAACTTCTTTGTTCACAGCCTATCCAACAAAATCAAGAGGGCTTCACAGGCATCTATAGCTCCAGGGCCCAGTAAATTAGGGCTTGACTAGAAAAATAAAAGGAATATATTTGTCATATGTAAGAGAGTGGATTGGATGTGCTGTCTTCCACTAAGAGCAAGCAAACAGTATTCTTTCTATAAATTGAAAGAGTGTTTATTTCACATGTTTTTGCAAAAGCTCACATATTCTTAGGTAACAGGATCTTCTCTAAGATAAAGAAATCTGTTTTCTTTCTGCAGCCCAGATTACATTTTCCTATGACAAAAAAGAAACAAGGAAGTCAGACTAGAAATCTCTATGAAATTTACATTATCCTGGTGAGTATCCATTTTTGTACCAGCCATGAAAGATATGGAGGACAGTGGCTCCAGAGCATCTACATTTTGCAACACCCTTAGCATCACTGATATGTCCTTATTGTTGTACAGCGGTACATCAGAAAATTGAATGTATTTGCAGGACTGTTTCAGAACAGGGTGGGGTTCTTGCCTTTTTTCTCTGTTTCTGCCCTTCTTCAGAAGGCTGAAAATTGATTTGCAGTGTATCCTTCTACTGAAGCAACCACTGAAAGATAACTTTGGAAGGTTATAACTATGCCATGATAATCCTGGTATCATCAAAATGTTGCTTTTTGACTCTTATTCTTTTAATGACCGTATTCTGAAACTGATAGCCTTTTGAATATTATTCACAGAGTAGAATGTATTTTGTTTGTTTCCTGTAAATGTCTTACTAGCTATGCCATTTTCCTTAATATTTATGTTTAGCTAGCTGATGCACAGAAATAAGTGGAAAGTAACAAAATTAGTTTTATATACAATTTTTATAGTTTGTTTTACACGGACCATTACTCTTCTGTTTTGATACAAGCTGTATACAGTGAATTACTGTTAACTAAGTTGATTAACTCAATATTATAATGAGATAGGATGTGATTTTAGTCATGTCTATGTAGAGCTGTTTGCAAACTCTTCTACTTTGTTTTAGAGAGATCTCATTCTAAGTTGCATTTTCCATTTGTTCAGTGTTAACTTGCTATCCTTTCGCTTTCTTCCATTTCAATTTCTACTTTCTTCCATTCATGTTTCCCAGCAATGAGGATCCATTTTTAGTTTTATTTCAGAGCTCATTACAAAGACATTCTGTTTCGATCACATTGAAGTTCTTTAAAGACCAGATCCCTGCATCTGATCTATATATTTGCAGAAAAAGCAGGAGGAATTATGTCAAAAAAATGAATAGTATATTGAAAATATATCAGGTGCTATTTTTGATTCATCTGTATTATACCCATACATCTTTAAACCAGTGTAAGTTACTTATTTAAAATTTGATACACCTGTTGAATTCATTAATGTAGTAAGCTAAAAGCTCATTCTTTAATGCTTCATGTGGTGTTACTTTGGACCAGCAGGGAATTGTTTCTAATTTAAGAACCTTTGTCGGATGCTATCAATCAGAATTATAGATAGCTTTTCATTAGACCAATGAGGTACTGGGGTTTTTCTACAATGATATGGGCCAATGCTTTTTGTCTTAAAAAGTTTAATGCCTTTCTTTGCTTCAATCTTCACATAAAGAAGGGTATTTATGACCCAATATTTTAAATAATCAGTAGTGACAAAAGAATAGAAACAATGACAGAGCAAGGAAAGAATAGGTTAATAAACATTTAGATAAATCAGTCAATCTCAGGTCAGATTTCAGGGTTTACTGTAAGGTGTTTAAAAGTCAGTCAAAGAAATATTTTTGCTGTTTAACTTCAGGAGTTACAGGAAGACAGACCTGATCTCAGAGGCAGGGGGGCTGCAACACAGCACCTATATTTCAAGCAGGGGAAATGAAAATGGAAATCTTAGACTACTTAGCTTCACACTTTGAAAGATATTAGCACTAATTAAATAATTGGTGTTTGCTTATGTAAAAGAAGAGAGTATAACAAATGTCAGGTATGAATTTGCTGAGACTTAATGTCCTTCTTTGCCAGAATAACTAACTTACTGAATGGAAGGAATGACAAATATGATACAACTTCATTTCAGTAATATTTTGATGGGAGCATATCACACGAAATTCCTATAAGCAAACTAGGAAAACACATTTCAGAAGATCCTGTTATGAAATATATGAACTACTAGTTACAAATATTGCAAAGTCAGTACCAAACATTCATTGTCAATGGCTGGGCCATAAGTACACCTACAGCCTCCAAGTACCCTGACCAGCCTCATCCGGGGATTCCTTCCAGGCACCCTCTCACTCAGTGGCCTGAGTTGCATATGATGTCTGACCTCTGTCTTGGTCCCTGCCTGATCTCCAGAGTGTGAATGCTGTGCTGTGCCACCTGCCATCTTAATGTTCTGGCTTGACTTTGGCCTTGTCTTGTCACTACAGACACATCCGCCAGTTGCTGGATTGTGGCTGAAACCAGTTATTATCACCAGACCTGCTCTGCTCATCATGCTCAGGTACTCTGGGACTGTACCCCTTGTCCGTGAGGTATCTGCCTCTACCTGCCCTGCTGTCACCTTTGGCTTTCCTTGCAGAGCAACATCACGCTGACTGCTCCTTGATGATCAGTGCAGGGATCATAAGTGGAATCTGCCCTCAGTCCACTTCCACACACCACAGCACTGAAAACATGCCAAAGCTATATGTGGTAGAAGTTATGAATACTTGGGAGATCCACATTAGACAGAAGAATGAAATACGAAAAAAAATGAGGTCAGAGTCCAACCTACTAGGCAGGGTCAAGAAAGGCAAGTGCCTCACTGGATCCAATGAATGGTGCTCCTCCCCTTCTAAATAAAAGAATTAGCAAACTTATAAAGATCAGAGGAAAAACAGAGCATCAGCTTGAAGAGTTTTAGGATGCTATCTGTGCCTTTTAATTGAGTCCTTTTTAACTAAAAGTTAAAATTAATATAGCTTTAATGTACTGCTTAATAAAATTAGTGTATTTTATGAAGGAAAATAACTTTTCTTTTTACCTTGCTAGACCTGGACAACCTATAACTCCTCTTCTGAGATGAGCAGTTCAATATATAAAGACGTCTTAAAATAACTGCTTCCATGCAGAAATTTTATTTTGAGCTTACGTGCGAATAATGGCTTTTCTGCACAGTCCTGAAGACACTTTCAAAGTGTAGACTACCAAGAAACAGAAAATGTCATTCAGTTGTTAGTCAGGATGTAGCATAAAAGCATCACGGATCTTTTTTTGGCAACGTACCATTTTCTGATCACTCTCCTAGATAAATCTAGAGTCAGGCATTTTACAGTGGTGCGTGGTGGGAGAACACAAGACCGCAGACAGAGCCAGAAACCAGAAAGGATACAGTCTGATATAAGAAAACAAAATTTCAAGGACCAAAACAGGTTGCCCAGGGAGGCTATGCAGTCTCCACTGTTGAATTTTTTCAAGACCCAACTGGAAAAGCCGTGAGTAGCCTGGTCTGACATGGCAGCTGACCCTGCTTTGAGCAGGGGATTGGGTTAGAAACCTTCTGAGGTCCTTTCCAACCTGAGTTATCCTATGATCATATTACCAGCAGTTTTTCATATCATTAGCTAGGTGGGTTTTCCTCATGCCTCTCTCTGGTCTATTTCCTTAAAGTACTTGATAAAATAACCAAGTTTGGATTATAGCCTGACATTTTTAGTGAAGTTAAAATTCCCAACTTTTTACAGATTGTGACCAAAAATGCCATACACACAGATACTATTTCAGACATAAACCAGACTCACTAAGTGAGACAGCACTCATGTTACTTTATATTCTAAATGACACCTTTCTGTGGCCAATTTAGTGTCTATTGATGCCTGAATTGTGTTGGTCTGCTTCTTCCTGGCTCTTAAGGCATTGTATAGCTGACTTACAGTACACTGGTGAGAGAACTCCTTTTGTTAAAAAAAGTGAAGTTAAGATAGTCTTTTCTGTTTGGGCTTTCTCATTCATACTCATGTTTACTTTACTATGTTCTCATCCTTTCTTTTTGCTTGCTGCTGCTAAAAAACAACTTTCTATATCAAAAGAGAAAACAGACCATCTCTTTATATGACTTCTTGCTTTCCCAAAGCTTCTTTTGCTCTAAATGGAATTTTCGCCAAAAAAAAAAAAAAGATATATTGGAAATGTTTCATATCTGGGCAGAGCGAGAAATTGGTTTGGTGGGAGAGGAAAATAATTCACCTTTTTTTTTTTCACACTAAGAAAAACCTTGCTAATATGATGTCACAGAGAATTATCAGAGTTCCATTTTAAATAATACTTTAAAAATTAATTGGTGCTCTATAGACTGTTATGACTCTAGGACTCCACAGCCACACCCTCATGGCATCAAGAATTGAGAGTGTATAGTAATGCAGACTATATACAGTGACTGTAGTGAGTTCATTTCTTATTTGCTTCTCTAACACTAGGTGAAGGACAGTTCTGTGATGTCTTGGTTGCTGGTGTGCTTCTCCAAAATGTTGCTGACTTGAACAAAAAGGATTTAGAAAGAATACACTGCATCATTTTCACATTCTTTCTATTTGTGGTGAAAGTTTGACCAAACCTGCCAAAAAGTAAAACTTGACATGGAAATGTCTGGGTTGTTTATGTCCTAATCATAACCATTCGGAGTTGGCCAACTCTATAACTGAAGTGAAATGCTCTCATCTGATCAGAGAGAACAGCTATTTTAGCAGGGTTTTTCTTTTTACTGTGGTGTCTTATGCTTACATTTTGCTATCAGACTATTAATTGCTAGTAAATGTAGGTAGCCAAAAAATCTAAAAGTAAATAAGATCTCAAATATATCCCTGTTTCCTCCTCATATTTCACACAGACTTAGTCATGTTTTTAGAAAAATACAAATATTTTTCTCTTCCTAAAGACAGTTAATAGGTCTACATTTCAAATTAAAGTGATGTCAACCCAGTAACGCTATTTTTTTTACAATATTTTCATATTTTCCACTACAGAATTTCAAAGATAAATAAAATATTCATCTGTCATTCTTAAATGAGTTATTTTAAAACTTTAAAGTTAAACAGCAAAAGAAGCATTGCAAGTCTATTATGAAACAGAAAAAACCCTCGGCAACAAACACAAGAAACAGATAACGCACAGTTGGTCCCATGCCTAAGTGAATCTTTGCAAGATAAACATAAGCAATGGTGAAAACAATTGCAGATTACTTATATGAGAAAACTGGGACCTTAATAATTTTTCATACAAAATACGTTTAATTGAAAACTCTTCAGAGTAATTAAAATGTATAATTAAAGTAAGATGAGGCAAGATAGTCTTTGAAATGTTAAGACAAGCATCTAGTTGAAGGAACATTAAACAATGTACAGCACAGAATACCATTATACATTAATATACCATGATCTTGTTCCTTATGGTTAACATTTATTATCCATGTATTCCAAAATTATTAAGAAACTGCATTGCTTTTAAGTATTGAAAAGTTCCTGGTCCTAACAATCCACTTAGGGGAGTCATATTTCTCTTGTGATAAGAAATTATCTGATATGTACAAATATTTTGAAAGGTTTTTCATTATTTCAACAAACATTACTGAAACTCACAATTTATATTTAATTAATTTACACTATATTAATTTAATTATTAATAATGAATTGTTGTTTTTTCATAGAATCATAGAATGGTTAGAGTTGGAAGGGACCTTAAAGAACATCTAATTTTTGCATTTAAATTAGACAATCTACAGCAAAGGAACTGCTCTATAAAACTGAACTGATATGTACATACAACAAATTGAAAATCAAAATCATATGTAAAAAGAACATATTTCTTAGAAAGCTGTATCTCTTTCTTGTCCTCTTTTTGTGATTTACTGTCCTTCACTACATGCCTGACATGCCAGTACAAATCTAACTGTTCTGTTAGCATAATTACAACATAATTATTACTTCAAATAAAGGTTGTCTTTAAGAAGAGCTCAAAGAAATTTTGAAAAAATTAATATATATTAGTTTGATAGTTTAGCTGGTGTCCATATTGTATATGCAGTTCAAAAGCACTGCAAATAACTAATTGCTGAATTTCTTTTGAAAACACAGATATATTGTCAATTAATGCTTGCAATGTTTCAGATTTCCCTATAAGAATTAGGATTTCAAAAATAATGTTTACCTTTATAAATATATCCTTACTGAGGACTAAGCAGTCTAATGCCTTTCAACAGAAACATGAACATCGTAATTTTAAAGAGAAAGTAAAACCTAAAAGAAACAATAAAAAGATCATGTAGTAAATTTAAAAGAAAAGAAATCGTAATTTAAAAATCCTCACACAATTTTACTTCTGCACTTTAGGGCACATACTATCATTTTCTGTAGTATTATTATATCTTTGTGTAGTCACGTACATGGATACAAAACTGATGGAAAAGCTCATCATTCTGATGAGGTTGTATTTTTTGCTGCTGTGTTGACCAAGTTATTTTTATCTTCCCCTGTATCATCATGTGTTGTCTGTCTCCCAGGCTCATCAGAGCATATTCACCTAAAAGTTATCTACTGACATGGGGATTGCTGATACACTTGATTGTTCCTGCCGTCCTCCTCTTTCTGTGATCTTTTACACTAAAGATCTTAATTTCTAAGGCACTGAAGTGCTTTGTGATGCAGGGTATGTCAATGTGGCCCCTTCTAGATGAGATATTTATTAAATGGCTGTCTGTAATCACAGCTGGGTGGATTTGATGGGTCAGGAGGTCTTCCCGAGCGTATAGTCCTAAAACTAAATGTGATTACATAAGGTGGGAAGTGGTAAAGGATATTTAATTACTAAATCACGTAGGCTATTATTTGTGAAGGCAGTGATGCATCATGAATAAGGCAGCGGAGCACATTGCTTTTATCCTCTCCTTTCAGTAAGCAAGGACATCTGCATCATTCCTCTGTAGGCTGTTTGTCCCATCAGTGGGGATTGTTCTTGTGAGCATAGTACAAATGAGATTCTTACTTATTCTTTTAAACAAGGCTAGGGTCAAAAATGTATTGCCATACTTGTTGTTAAAACAGGTATTTTCATCCTTCTTAACCAATTTCTCTGAAACTCAGCCTGATGTTCCATGTGTATTAAAAGGTATCTTCTTCTGCTGATTATTTTTGTCATTCAGGCTATCCCCACTTTGCTGGGGCTGCAGGCTGATCGCTGCCTAGGTCTTGTCCTGGGCTTAAGCTAGCTGAATGGGCATGGAAAACTACAGGACAAGAGAAACTCTTGGATGTAGTAAGATGGAGGTATGGGGATCCAACAGAAGTTACGGAAGTGCCATGAGAGGATGGCTGCATCTCATTGGTGGTTCAGCAGCAGAGACGTAAGAAACAGCCAGACTTCACAGGAGGCAAGTATGGGGGACCTTTGAGGAGGGGAATCTTGCAAGGCCCAGGAAACCTAGGAAATCATGTGAGCAATACCATATATGGCTAAGATCACCTGGTTAACAGTATCAGAAATACCAAATTAGGGTACAGACATACCAGAACAGGGACTAATGGGGTGAAAAATAATTAGGGACAGGTTGTTTCTTTGGTAGGGGACAGTGGTAAAAAGGAATAACCTAGGAGAGGAAAAAGGGAATAGAAATCAGCAGCCAAGGATGTGGTCGTGGCTATCTAGGTGGACCAGTCAGGCAGTCTTGGTGCTTGATTACCACAGCTGGGGCAGGACAGCAAAACAGACCTGCTGTTCTTACCT
This sequence comes from Burhinus oedicnemus, assembly GCA_008921705.1. NCBI lineage: Eukaryota > Metazoa > Chordata > Aves > Charadriiformes > Burhinidae > Burhinus > Burhinus oedicnemus. Next base: position 1,273,051 of record VFFE01007704.1, read on the forward strand.
TACAAAATGTGGTGAACCTGACTCTACCCTTAGGTGGAACAAAGGGATCCAGATGCCTTTGCTTGCTAGCAGGGTAAGCCCCCTAGTGTCACCTTGTCAGCACCTCTTCTGGGTCTCATGGCACCAGCACTTTCCTCACAGCTTCCCAGCACACTTCCAGTCTGACTATAAGAAATACATGACTAAAAGCCTAGAACAAGATATGGGCAAGGGGTTCTATCCTATGGCCTCAGGGCGGTTTCAAATGTGTGCAACGTTGTAGATAGAATCTGCCCCTAAAGAGCCCAGAACAGAAGGACAGGAAAATTACACAAAATAGTAGGTGAAAACCAGTCTTCTAGCTCTGTTGTGGTACTTTGCAGTCCAAGCACAATGAAAAGTTTTCAGGATTCACAAAGAAGTTTTTAAAGCCTTCAGCATCTTCACTGAGTTTCAGATTGTTTGGTCTAGGATGATACGCTGGAGAAGTATCGCTGTACAATAGCTCTGCTTTTTCATTTTTTCCCAGGCCTTCTCTACTGACCACTGCCTAAAAAAGGCTACTGAGTCAGTGTCCTGGTTTGAGGTAAAACAGGACCAATTTTGTTCAGTAACTTTTCTTTTTAGCTAGGCCTCTTCTAACTGCTGGAATTCACAGCATGTTGTGCAGAAAACTGTTGGCTCTCAGAGTGATCAGACCCATGTTTATAGCTGATGCCAAGGAATGGGATGCAGAGAGGCTCCTGCTTATACTTATTGCTATAACACCCAAGGGCAGCCAACTGTGTTACTTGCCCCGTTGGAGGGTCGGAAGCGGAAAAGCATAGAGGAGTCACACCTGTGGGGAGGATTGGACAGGACAGGTGACCCAAAACTGACCAACAGGGTATTCCATCCCATCTGCCTCATGCTCAGTATAAAAGCTGAGGGTTCAAAGGGTCAGACCACTTTTCTTCAATGGCCGGCATCCGAGGAGGACTCTGTTTGTTCGTCTGCCTTTGATCCCGATCCTAAATCTAGATCCAGAATCCAGTTCCCATCCATCACTGAGTCCAGTTTGGGACTTCCCCGGTGCCTGCTGGTGACGTGATTGTCATCCTGGGAGCATCATACAGTTTTGTGTATATTTCATTATTTCCTTTTTATTATTTGATTATTAATATTTCATTAAAGTAGTTTAGTTCCTTCTAAACTCTTAAGTCTCTCTTTTTCTCTCTCTCTCCTGCCTTCCTTCGGAAGCGGAGCAGGAGAGAGAGAATCTGTCGTTTCACCTGAGCCTTTTGGTCTGGTTCTGTACAGCTAGTAGTAGATGCAAGGGAAGCCCTGTCTGCACATTTGCAATGATGCCTTACTTTCAGAAAGGCTCCTTGGAAGCACTGGTTGATTTTACAGCAGTTTACACATTGAGCAGATCCATGGATTTGAAGATGAACTCTAATATTTCATATTCCATGCAGTCTCCTCCTGTTCTGCCTAATGGAAGTATTAAGAGGAAACATCATGAAGCATTTCTCCCTTGACAGTCTGCTAAAGGTTTTTCCAAATGTCAAGCTGATCTGGGTGGCTAGAAAAGATATATGATAGCACACCAAAAAAAGGGCATTTTAAAGGGGAAAAAAGCATTAAAATACCTTAACCAGAAATTTGAAGATAAATTTAAAACCAACAAGAACTAGTCTTATGGCAGCATGTTGAAAATACAAGCTTACAAATTCTGAAATTTATAAAAGGTTCAGTCCACTAAACTACAGTCTAGGCAAACACTTAAAAAAATTATTGTCTCACCTGTCCACTAATGAAAGCAAACATTGAGGTAAATCAGATTTGTGTGTGTGTTTTTCCAATATAATGGCCAAATGCAGCTTGGCTTCTTTTAATCTGACTGCTCTGAAACCATTGTAAGTAGCATAGTTAGATGTAAGCAGGACTAATGTAGCTGGAGTCTAGCCCGAGGTCAGTGGAGTACAGCTGTTCTTCTCCAGGGCCAGATATCAAAACAGAAAAACATTTTGTGAACAGGTGAAGGTAAAATACAATAATCTGTTCTCAGGGCAGCAACACCAGGGACAGGCACATGACGTGATTTCTGAAGTGAGGAATATTTTTGCTTAAACATAATTCCCTGTCTTTCAATGCTGACAATAAGTACCATTTCCACAGAGTCCTTTAAGGTTGCCTGCATATGAAATGAATACATTCAGTTTTCAGCAGGGTCGTTCAGTCTCATGGTGATCTGGATATCACACTATAAATTAATTTGGTTCAGAAATAAGGTATGATTCTCTCAGCAACTATTTAATTTCTGCCCAAGCAAACTGACTTAAGCTAACATTGTGCCTGTTTTCCTATAGTTAGCTGTGCTTCAAACAAAAACTATTCACACATACCCTGTATGGATTTTTCCTCTCCCATCCCACACATACTAAAACAGAGTTTAAGTAATATTGGATTTATCTTCACATCTGGTAGAATGTGCCCAAGTACACAGCATATACAGTGCATGCAATATACAGACAATTCTGCCAAATATTGGTTGATGCCTTTGCTGCATATACTGTAGAAGACTATCACAGAGATTCAGATAATGCATGAAAACATTTATTTGCATATATTCTTTTACATTTACTTTTTCACCCCTACACATTTACTTAAGTTTTACCATGAGAAGATTAGAAAATAGTTGAAGCTCCTATGTGCCTGGTGTATTTTAACAGAGTTTCTTCGGAACAGCATGAAATAATAAAGCAGAACACAATTAAACCAGTTGTGCTATCTCCACCATATGCAAAATCTGAAACATTTACAAATATTGTAGCTACATGACCAAGGGATATGCATATATTTTCAGTATTGCTGCGTGAATCGTAATGCAATCATTCACAGTAGTAACCAATCTGCTTCAATACTTTGTCATGTTTCGAGGTTCTCGTAACAAGAACCTTTTTTATAATGCAACAAAATATAAGCTTTACAAGAAAGTAATGTGCAAATTCCGTATCTTTCATTTGTAAAGATTTTCTTTACTTGGAACACAGGTGCAGAATACTCATATACCAGTCCTTAGAGCTAGATAAAAACTTCAATTATGTTTACCCTTTTTTGGTTGGTTTTGTTTGGTTGCTTGTTGAGGAATGGATTGCCTTTTTTCTTTTTTTCCTCAGCTTATTTTTAAGAAACATATTTATGTCATCTTTTCAAAGGAAAAACCTGTCAGACATTCTTCGAGGACTGATGTGCCAACTCTTCTTTTTCTGCTGGAAAACTAAACACATATATGTGTAAACCTGTTTGTTTTTTCAAGTCTTCTTTGGCTGTCTCAATGAACAAACTGTAAAATACAGTTTTATCTTCCTCTTCCATATCCGGTCCTATATATGTTAGCTCATTAGTCTTTCAAAAGGAAAAATTTTTGCAAGGCAATGATGTGCCATCAGCAGAATTAACAAAGCTTATAACAAAAATGTTATCCTATGTGGAAATGCATGATATAAAGAGATACAGTAAAAGTCTAAGGACCCTATTAATTTGCCTTTCACTAAAGTCAGCATAAGACAACATTCAGCTGGGGTTAACTCTTCTCCAGGGGTTGTTCGTGAGTAGAGGTGTAGAATTTCAAGGTATTTTCTTTTGCTGCTGATCATTTGTATTGTTTGGTACCTTCCTACTAGTAAATAGTTTCCATAAGTTAATCTTTCCTAACCAGAATGATTTAGAATTACCTAAAGCCCTGTTGGAGTCAAGAAATTATCCCAGCTGGACCTTTCCTTCAGATTTTCTAGGAGAACTGTAACAAGAGAATATTAGAAGTTCTAGAGAGTACTTTCTCTGTATCACATGGCACAATGAGTCAGAAAACAGGTTACATCAGAAAAAAGGAAAAAAGCTTGATGCCTCAACTTTTCCACACAGCATGCCGTTGCCAATTAACATTCCCATTCTTTTCCACTATTGTCAATAGATTTTTCAAACTTACTGTCAGAAGGTTTTCAAATGTATTAGACAACTAGAATAGAACTTTTTTTTACCATGTATATACTGAATTAATTTCTTTGAAATTTTCATCATTCATCTGTTCTAATCCCTTTAATTATTTTGTCATCTCTTTTGAATTCTCAATTTATTGATATAAAGTTTTGTGATGAACTATGTCAGTCTATAAGTTTCCACATTTTCCTTTCTCCTCTTTGATAAATCAAGGTAGTTCTGAGCAATTATGTCTATGTAGCCTAATCTCCAGAATGATGACATCAACTAACATCTCAGAACTCACAAGTTCTGTGCTAAGAACGCCAAAACATCTCTTGTTTTGCCATCAGAAATAATGCTTACATGAAGCATTCCTGAAAAAAACTAAAAAAAAGGACCGACAGTCAAGGGAACAATAATTCTTTCAAAAATCAAGTGTTAATTACTTTTAACAAAACCTTCCATTTTTCAAATGAAGTCAAGAAAGTTCAGACCTTCTACTGGTTATAAATATAACTAATATAGAAAATAAACAGAAAAGTGTAAGTTTATTATTAATTGCATCTTAATTCACAAGTTTTCAACTTGACCATCCACAGGCATTTTAAAGGAGATGCCAGGTACTTTTTATAGTTGTTTATGTTTAAAGCAAATAAAAGTTTCTAAGGGGCAGAATACAACATTGGTAATAAAAAGCCTATGTGTAAATATAGGATTTGTTGTTGATAAAAGAGCAAGCATTCAAAAATGTGAATACAAGGGTCATGGAGAGAGAAGAACAACACGGGAGGAATTTCAATTGACACAAAAAGATGGGGAATTGTACATAAAAATGTGAATGTCATTTCTCTTGACTGTATTTATGTTAAAAGAAACCATAAATTTAGTTTTCTGACTGTTTTAACTAAGATGAGTTGAAAAGGACAACTAACAGAAGGGCTTGCATCCTGAAATTAGATAAAGTCACTATGGCTTTGACAAATTCCTCCAGTCTAAGCCACTTGCATGGAAAACTGAGATGTCAAGAGCTAATGAAGATCACTTCTTAAAAATGTAAATTGTCATATTTATATAAGTTATGTTAATATAATCACTTAACATTTGGGATGATTATTCTCATATAGGATCCCACCGGGATCCTATGTTGCTCTGCCCCCGAATATAGCAATTACTCTCTTCCTCGCATTATTTTCCTGCTTTTTCCTTTGTGGTAATTGAGTAGATGGGAAAACTGATTTCTTTGCATGTTATTAGCCATGGATCTTGGAACAGAAGTCCAAATGCAGGGAGGTAAATGTAAGGTGACATTATCATTTAGAGGCCAAAGGATGTGACAGTGTAAAACCTGAAGATATTTAGCAATGGGATGAATTTTTGAGGATGGATCTTGCTTAACTTCATATATCAAATCTAAGCTACTTTAGAGAGAAAGGAATCATTCTTTGAAGGGTCCTGCCTCTCCCCATGAGATGAAAGGTAGTCTGAAGCACTAGGAAAGACTTGGTGCTTACGTAAAGGTCAGCGAGATGTTTCCAATTCTAAATTAGTGAATGTAAGCCTCTATTCTATGCTCTTTACTTGGCTTCATTGCATTTTAAGTTACCAAACCTAACAGTGTTTGTATACCACATTCCAATGTTCTGATCACTATGGTTGCTATGGAAACTTAGCTCAAGTTTTATCAATATAAACTCAAATAATTGAATTGTGATTAAGCACAGCAGGAGAAAGAAGAGCTCACACCACATCCTTATACTTCAAAGCAAATTACAAGGTCATGAGGCTCGGCATGCAGGAACAGGACCTTCAGGGTACTCCCATTGCTCCCATCAAGGTGCAGCTGAACAGGAGCAAAGGCTACAGCGGCAACGGCTGTGAGTCTCAGTTGGTATATGCTGTCAGTAAAGTATTGCGATAACTTCTTTTGCCTACTGCGCTTCACTGCAGGATGGAAATGGAACTTCTGGAGCCTTGCAACGGCAGTGAGGACCTGGATACAGCTGCAGTTATCCATTGTTTCATCTCACAGCTACAGCTTTGTCCCTAAATGTAATGTTGATTTAATGTAATTTTGTGAGAGCTAATTTGCATAATTAGCTCTAATTATCAAATAACTAGGTGCATAAATTCAGTGTGGAAAAAAAGAAAAGAAATGTTAAACATTTATAATATTTTCTGTCTGTGGAAAGGCACAGGTTTTCAAGCCAGCACTAGAAGAATCCAGTGCAGTAATTAATGATTTAGAACAGAATATAAGCAGAAAAGAGTCAGATCTCAAATGATGAAAAAGGTTTGGGGTCTGCAGCGGTAGAATACATTGTAAAGGTTTTCAGGGCAGCTAGGCAAAGGCAAGAGATTGTGAAGTATTTGCCATGGGAAGATAATCTCAATAATTACAAAGCAATACATACCACAAGGGTTAAGAGGAACTGCTTGTGCACCCTGCCGGGTACAGGCCGTTGCTCAGGCGCAGCCATTCAGGAAAAAGAACTGGGTATCATTACGCAGCTCAGTTGCGGTAGAGTGTTCAGTTCTGGTCATCTTAACTAAAAAGGGAAAAAGCACATGAGCAGTAGGCTCAGTAAGAGTCAATGTGCATTAGTAGAAGCAGTGAAAAAGCACAAAAGAAGCTTTTCTGAAATATGTCTGTTTATTTTAACAAAGAATAAAAATGCATTATGGTATCAAACACAACAATGAATACCAGAGAGAAGAAAAGGCAGAAAGTTATAAATCCCTTTGCCATTTTCAGGAGACAAAAAAAGGGCAGTTAATCTGGTGCTACTGTGTGTCATTCACTGAAAGAACTCCTTGCCACAAAATATCACCAGGACAAAGTTTTTAGTTGAAAGTGGAAGGGAATTTGATGCTTAAATGCTTGGTGAGTAGTTCTGTAGTTAATTTTTAGGCAGAATTTTAAAGCAGAAAATTCTGTAAACTGACTCTTCAGCACCAAATGAACAGAGGTGCTTCTATCATGTGCCACATTTGCCAGCCTCTTTCTTCTGATTATTTCACACTGGCAAATATACACTGGCAAATATCAAACACAGCGTTACCAGATTATAGTTAGCAGTATAGTTAATTAGCAATGGTCTCCAACCATTTCTCTGATTTGTTAACCCTTTATCTCTATGATGATCCCAAATCACAACAATCCCTATGATACTGTAGTTACGTATTAAATTATTCTGCAACAAATGAGCAAAGAAGAAAATTCCATGACGTGTTATTGTTGACCAAGTTTTACCATGGGAAAAAAAATTGTTAATTTATTTAAAAATATGGAAAATGCTTATATAAATGACATACTAGAACTATCAAGCATAGCTGTGGGGGAGTAGTAAATTTGTGAAGTGCTTTTTTTTTTTCTTTTTGACAAAAATCAGAACAACACTGGTCTAACTTTGCTTCTCAGCATAGATTCAACCTGCTGTTGTACTGGAATTCAATTTCTGTGAAACACAGATAATAACATGTAGCTGTCTCATAAGGATGCTGTGAGAATTAATTAGCGCATAAAAAGCTTACTGCAAAAAGCAATTTTTTTTTTAAAGGAGTTTTAAATGGGACAAAATATTGTGGCAAACTCATCAATAGCACAATATCAATCCATAAAACAAATTTCCAAGGAAAGGAATAGGAATTCTGTGTTAGAATCCAGAACAAGGACAAAGGAAATTAAGCATATTCTTCTTTTTTTTTTGAGGGGGGCAGTTTTTGTGGATTGGTGTCAGATGGTTCTGTATTCTCTTTCCCTGACTGAAATAATTTGATCTAGCCAGCAACTGCTGTAACTAGCTTTACAGCTGATTTGTATGAACATGCTACCTGGCCAGTTGTCAGACAAACCTCTCGTACTCAGAATGTGATCTTTCACTCGAGGGATCCCTAATTTGAACCTTCAACTTCTATGCAGATAGTCACGAAGCTTGTAGGAGCTTAATTTTCATAAAGCTTGTAGGAACTTAATAGCTTTGAGTCCTCAGCTGCATTTTCAAATTTGGTTGAAATTGGATGCTGGGTTCAAAAGTTGTTGGGGAGACTGACTGACTGACAGACAGATAAATGAACACGGACACATGATTGCATAAAACTTTTCTTCTTGGGAAACCACGATAAAAATAAACTCATCTTATTATAACACCCAGTAGATTTTCAGAGTTGCTAAGAAAGCTTCCATAATTACAGTACTCCTAAGGCTGTTTGAAGGTATATAATGGTTATAACTGTTGTTCTTGTCTGACTATCTGTAAAATTGCTACATGTCACTCATTCCTAAAGGCTGTTGAACAATTATTATTGTTGAATATGTGCTACCAACTGACTGTAGCTGGAAAAAACAAAAGGCAAGACAAAACAAAAATCTCAATAATCATTTAGGGTTGTTTTCACCAAGGTCTGTAAACAGCACCTATTAACTCAGCTGAGAACATGATGAGCCCTTATAAGCTGTATAGTTAAAGTTCAATCCAAAAGAACTGAACTCTTGCAGGAAAGTTCTCATAGGACAGTCATAGAATCATAGAATCACTTAGGTTGGAAAAGACCTTTCAGATCATCGAGTCCAACCATCAACCTAACACTGCCAAAACCACCACTAAACCATGTCCCTCAGCACCACGTCTACCCATCTTTTAAATACCTCCAGGGATGGTGATTCCACCACTTCTCTGGGCAGCCTCTTCCAATGTTTGATAACCTTTCTGATTAAGAATTTTTTCCTAATATCCAATCTAAACCTTCCCCGGCACAACTTGAGGCCATTTCATCTTGTCCTGTCACCTGTGACTTGAGAGAGGAGACCAACAACCACCTGACTACAACCTCCTTTCAGGTAGTTGTAGAGAGCAATAAGGTCTCCCCTCAGCCTCCTTTTCTCCAGGATAAACAACCCCAGTTCCCTCAGTTGTTCTTCATAGGATTTGTTCTCTAGACCCTTCACCAGCTTCATTGCTCTTCAAATACAAGTCACTCGTAATTATTTTATGATGCCGCCTTTTGAGAATCAAGCAAATACTTGATTCTGAAGTACGTCAGGAAGAAGTGAGGCCTTTTTGGTCATTTAATAGAATACAAAATCCTGTTAAAGTAAACTATGTTTCTCAAATGAATATTTATTCATATTCTGAAGTGGTTTACTTCAACGACTTCAAATTCTAAAATTTGACTTTGCTGCATTCCAGTTGTTATTTTCACTAAACAGATTGGCACTTATCTAGAGGCAGAAGAACATTTTCTTGTAAAAATAACCCATTCCAATGAAATTATCAAGGTTATAATGTGTGCAGCATTCAACAAAAGCAAGTTACCTTTCTGGAAATTTCAAAATGCCTGGTGCGATTAAATTATTTACTATGTGAAAAGAAAGGCCTGTGACAACTCAACCACATATCGATTTGCTTAGTGTTTGCTTTTGTCAGAGAAAAGAAGCCCCTGCTGGAAGTCTAAGTTAAAGTAATGCAGATTCCATTTCTGGCATTAACATTACAATTTGGATAAAATTTGGGCCAATATCACTGCAGCTTAACCCTGAACCAAATGTTTTTGATTAAATAGAGTAATGATATTTGTGTTTTCTTTCTCTTATTTTTCAGTAGCATGGCCATAACCTATGGAAGAATCAGATCTTGTTCTTCTTTATGCTTATAGAAAGACTTCTATTGTCATCAATGGAAGTCATACATGCCTAAGTTTTATGACCTGTTCTGTTTTGTCTTGCACTGAAGTGCCAAGCACTGAACAGCTGCGCTGGGACGACAGTAGTGGGGGGAGAAAAAGGAATATTTTAGTTAATCAAGTGCTCCATTTAGTTAAAATAACATTGGCGACTCTTACTTAATCATTTTCTTTGTGGTTTTTTTTTCTTCATCTCTTTATTCCTGGTGCATTTCTATTAGTTCAAAAGAAAAGTCTATCTGCTGATAAAGAGCCAGGTATAGCGACATTGTAACTGTATGCTAGAAAAATGTAGGATTCAAATGTTCTGTACTTATCACCTTGCGGTGTTTTAGTCTCTCATAACAAGAGGCAAGCTGGAATACTGAAGAAAGTTTTTTTACATCACTGGAGAAGGCTTATTGTACCATAATAATCCTCTCTGGGCAAAATCTAAAAATGATGCAATGTAGCTCAGCTGACCTTATGACTGAAGCCAGCCCTTAATATTCATCCTTACATTGGCTTTCCCGATTACAGAGGCATGACATGTATTCCTGCATCTAACTCAGTTCGGCTACAGTTTTTGAATGAGTTTGCTACTAAGTGCAAATAAGAGACGAGATGCCGAACTTGAGGTAGAGCCATTTTTCATGACAGGGCTGGGGCAGGGGGGGAAGTTGTGTGTCTTTTTTTATATATATATTTCATCTCTTGCTTGTATGATCTATTTGCTCCAATGGCATCTCAGTGTTTTGTTTCTCTTGAAAGACCTTGAAGGTGAGATTTTCTTTTGATGAAGGGCTATTCAGAGCTTAGTGTTTTCATATCTTAAACCATTCCATGCTGAAAATATATACCCTTTCCATCGCATGCCAGAAAGAAGACAATAAAACTGCCATAGTAGAATAGACTGCAAGGTAAGTAACTGTTTTCTAGCTCTTTAAGACAACTTGTAAAAAGAAAATGGGCAGTTTTTTATAACCACAGTTGAAAGACTTGATGTATTTATCTTGAAACCTGGAGGAATTTTTATATCATCAGTAAGTTCTGACCTATTGATCTGCCTTCCATCTGGTGACACTATTTATACTCATGCAGAGCACAATCAATAGTATAGAAAAACCATATTTTTCCTGTATTACAGTGATATTTTAAGGACAGTATAGTAAAGAGAGAAGGCTTCAATAATAAAAAAATTTTAAATAAGAAATATAGTTTGGGGTTTAATAGCTTGGCCACATTGATTTTTACCAGGGTTATTTGCCATATTTTACCATCAGAGGAGTTGTCATCTCTGCAAAAGCCATTTTTTTTTCCAATTATCTACTTTCAGTTGGATAGCAAATAGGCATACTGAGGGATTAGTATGCTTTCCTGAACTATGGGCCAAACTTTCCTACCCCAGGGTCCTGGCAACTTTCTGCCCTGTATCCTCTGGCTCTTTGGGATCCTTTAAACTAAACATTTCTCAAAAATATGAAAAAATCCCAGTTCTTTCCCTTGTCTAAGTAGTGCAGACAACCATGTCCCAAACCAAAGAGGTTTCCAGAGATTGTGTTAGGAGGAGGGAGAGCAAGAGGACAGTCTTGTCTGATGTTCCAGCAGAAAGCCTTTAAAGAAACATAGGCTTAGATGTTGGTCTTAGGCAACAACAGATGCTCAATACTGCAGAGGAACATGAGAAAAAGCCCAATGTCTCAGCCAGTCTGACCTGGAAGAACAGTTCTTCCTCACTCCAAACCCAGCAAATGATGTTCCACAGAGTCTGTCTCATGGGGTAAAGCTTACCTGAAAGCACTGCTCTGATAAACAAGATCTTGACTATATCTTCGCAACTCTGACTGACTCTATCAATCCAATATACACTGGAAAATGAAAAAGGACAGATAAACTTCCTTATATTGCTGTTGCCAAATTCACACCCTTGGAACAAATTTGGGGGCAGGAGACCAGACTGTGATAGAAATTCAGGCAGAAAATGCTAACTGGCCTTCAATACAGGGAAATACAAAGAAATTGGCTTGGGCTACATAATTAGCAGCTTATCAAATCTATTTTAGAAAGCAATAAATAGTGAAAACAATAGCCTCTGGGGAGGTGACAGGAAGTCTATACACAGATGTTTAACACCGTGAAGAAGACTGAGTCCAAGGTGGAACTGCTGTTCCCAGGGGTCAGGCTGTCAGCAGACTTGGACATATTGAGAATTTAGATTGGTGTCATGCTCCCCCAGATCTGTGGTGCTGGTCAGAGCTGGACTGCAGGGCCTTGATTATTGTGAGTGAGAAGTCTGTGAGTGTTGTGGAACAGAAATCTTAGAATAGAACTTATTACTCACGGTCTATAGCTTATTAAATAAAATTCACTTTATGTCTTACTGTGTGGCGTGGTTCTGTTCTCATGTCCATCTGATTCAGATTCCCTTCAGGAAGAACAGCACAGCTGACATTTTGGGCCATTGGATTTGCTGAATGCCATCTGAATACTGGTGCTGTCTTCTCTGGGGTTCCCTGCATTCATAGATGGCCGATATCTTATGCTTCAGAGGAAGAAGGGAGGAAAAATAAAACATAATTCAAAAGAAGACGAAAAATCTTTCTTGCCTCTACAGTGAATTTCTGTTTTCATAGCCACTCCCATCAAAATCTTTTGTGTTGTTCCCCTACAAGAGTAGCTGGCCTTGTGAACAAATACCAAGAAATAGTAAGTATTGACTGCATAAAATGCCTATGGAGATGGCATGAAATGCTGTAACTCTACTTTATTCTTCTAATTATAGCCCAGAGTATACACATGTGCTTTTAACTGTTTGTTGAGGAATTTGCAGCCCTCTGCTGAGGCACTATGGCTTCATGCAAATCCAGAGAGCCTGTGCCTGTCAGTGCAGTGTCCCATCTCAGCCATCATTTTCTTCACTTTAAGAGCAAAGTCAGAGAAACTGCCAAGGAGTTCATCTCGCACAAAGTAGCTTGACTCCCTCTGGGCTCTGAAGCAATCAGCATGAAGTGGTAAAATCCAAAAAAAAAAAAAAAGAAAAAGAAGATAACTCAGGTATAAAATGTATACCTTAAAAGTTAGGAAGAAAGAGAAAAGGATTGTAATAGGATATCTGATACTGTTCTAACAGCTGTCCTTTGGGAATTGTAAATTCCCTGTAAACTTCACAGAAAGAAAAGCTGAAAGATTATTCATCTGAAACCAGTGAATGAAGAAAAACACAGCTGGAAGAGTGAAAAAGAAACGTGTTCACTCTGCAACAGCAATGAATTTATTAACTCTTCAAGAGGAAGGTAACTGTCAATACTGTATTTGTACTTGTGCACCACACAACAAAAGGTAAGGGAGGTGGCGCAGATGAAAGCTTTGCAGGGGCTTAAATTCATAAACACAACTAGTTTTGATACAATGGAAACCTGAGGCTTAAGCCATTGGGGACTTTTCCTGTAAAATGGTAAAAAAACTAGACACTCCTTATTCCAAGATTGTTTGTTTCTGTTTTGTTTTACTAGGCTCATTTTAGTCCTTTTGTTATTAAAAAGGAGATGGAGTGACATGGATAACAGCAAAATTAAAAAAAAAAATATGAAAAAAAGGAAACCTCAGATTTAAGTGCAATTTTATGTGAAAGATAGACAAAGAGAAAACACTGATTTACCATGTATGGTAAATATTTTAAAGTATCTGAACAATGCCTTTCTTCCTACATATGCATGAATGTCTTTGTGCATTACTTTGTTCATTAAGCCAGAAATCTTCAGTGTCATTCAAGCGAGTGTCAGAACATATTTTCAAGTTGATGAAGTGACTGTAACTTCCTTTGGATTAGAGACAACCAGTACTAACACGTAGGCCTGAATGATATCTACTTTGAAACTGTGTCTGGCAGAGTCTTCTACAATATGCATGGTCACATTACCTTCCACTGTGTAAAAAGATGTGTAAGGATCGTTGGAATGCTTTCAAAATACCTGTAAAAATCAAGTAGGGCACTTGAAACACAGATTCATTTAAGAAAGCATAAAGTAACAGCAGAATCATTTTCACTAAAAAAAGCTTGAAATGGTTATATCTTGTATCATTCTGTGTTACATAAAGTCATGGTCCAGCTTTTAGAAAGGTACTGGAGCATGGATATATATGAAAACAGGAAGATGTGAAGTACAGAAACTATACAAGTCATGAAGTACTAGAGTAAACAAGGAGAGTTCTGTCATTATAATGAATGTTTAGGCCCTGATAGATGTTAATGGGTGGATCTGGAGTGTACTAACCTGTTTATAAAGATCTAAGTTCCTTTTATTTCACCACATGTTCTTACTTCAAATCATAAACTCAGACTTACCAACTCCAATATAGTGATCATGACTGATGTAAACTTCAAATTTGCAATACCTTTGCTTATTTTCAGAACTAGAAATCATAATTTTAGTATACTTCAACTATACAGCCTAACTGATGCTGAGTTTATTGTTTCTTTTTTAAAGAAACAGGTAGAATCTGGGTACAAGGGCCCATTATCATATTTTCAAACTTCATTGGAGATCTGCTTAAATGTATTGTGGACTGAGTTCACAATAACTGTGACTAAGTTTATACATTCTGGTGATAGACGTATATGCCATTTATCATGGCACAGATAGAAGCTCATCCCTGCGTAAAGACAGCATCTCTTGCAATGCTGATCATCCTCTCTGAAGCAACAGTTTAGAGAAGGAGATGGGGACAGGGTGACCATACATATGATGAGCACATTAACCAATAACAACATGACCCCATTTCATTATCTTCCATCTAGATGTGTGATAATTTCCTCTTGTTCTGGTTCAGTGTGAATTTAAGCAGAGCAGGGTAGCAGACAAGATGCAGTGTGCTTCTACAGCTCTTTCTTAAATTCTGGCGCTGTTTTTTACCTCTAACACTTCCATGTCATTGGATTGTGCTTGTTTGGGACAAGTAATACTCAAATTATTTTTTCATGGATAGCTGTCTTCAGTTTGGGAGAGTTTTTTGTTTTGGTTTGGTTTTTTTAAATGTTCCTATTAAATCAATTTGGTGTTCAGGAGGTGTTGAACAATTTCATAGTTGTAGAAAAGTGGTAGATAGAACAATACCTTTTAATCTGTTCCTGGATAACACCAAAAGTTTTTTGACCAGTGGCGTTCAGTTAGATCTCATGTAAACTGCATAGACAAGAGAATTGAAAGACAAGTTAATCCACAACTACAACAGCTTCACTAAGCTCGATTTTAATAGCTGCCTGTAGTCATCTGAATCCTCATGCAGGAAGACAGATGTGATTGTCCATACTTATTGTCACCCAAAAAAGCACTGCATGGTGACTAGGTTTTACGTTTAACATAACACTTAGGGAACCATTTGGAAAATAATCTTGTGAATCCGCCTTAGTGAAGGAGCAACACGGTAGCAATCCCATGACCCCAAGTTCAAAATCTTGATCACCGAAATTATGAGTTGCTCAGTTTTAGAACTTTCAGTTTCCGATAATGAAGTCTGTGACAGGCCTAGTTACTGAAAGGGATTGCTAGATGCAAATTTACTCTGAGACCCAAGAGCTTTGCTGAATGTTTTAAAAACCCCCAGCCACTTCCTAGCCCAGCTCCCGCTGTCTTCTCCAATGACAGACACCTACACAGCAGCAGGCATTTAACTAGTCTCCTATATCCCACCAGAACAGAGAATGTTCACATATGAAATCAGCAAATGTGAAACAGGCTCTTCTCTGATGAATAACCTCTTGGGCACTTAGTGAGACAAACATCTTACTCCCAGCTGAGTGAGGTGGCAGCTGTGTTGCACAGCCTACCAAGAGCAGAGGACCAGCCCCTCTGGACCCATGATGCGCCAGGGTTTGCATGTGTGCGGGGTGCTTCAGGCTGAGGGGGTCAGTCAAGGTAGTATAGTCATCCAGCGTGAAAGTCAGCCTCATCTTTTTCCTGTATGGATGATCTGTCTGGAGGACTACAGCCCTCAAGAAGCAAGCTGGGGGAAGAAGATAGAGAGCATTACTAAATTGGGACCCTCATGATATTAGGTCAATATAAATATAGGATTTACAAATAGCACATTTTTATCATAGATTTGCCCAGCAGTTTGCTTTTCACACTAGAAGTCTTTCAACATATAATACATACAAATATAATGTTTTATGTTACATACCTTGGAAATAAAATGGGGTTTATGCTTGGTATTTCACACTTTTAAAGAACTTTTGTTCGTACTTACTAGACCACACCTGTCCAAGCCTTAGCAAGAATCTTCTACGATTTTCCTTCTTTGGGTGCTTTTTTCTCTTGTTTTGAAAGGATTAAAAGGGATACTAGGCTATGTTTAAAACATTAACCCCAATTCAATTCTGTATTGCACTGATATTGACTTGAGAGAGTTTGATATCAATTAAACCAGTATAACTCTCAGCTTAACACAGCCCAGGAAAACTACTGCGAAGATTCATGTGGTCAGAAAAGTGTGATATCTTGCAACATACCCACTTACCACATTGAAAAAAACCATTTGAGTTGTTTCTCATAAATTCATCATGCTACAAACTTTCCTGTGTGTTATATTTCTTTTGTGTCTTATTTTTTGCATTGCTGTATGATTTGGAGATGCCAGTGACTAGACTATTGGAAATGTCCACACAGATAGTGTGCTGAAAGAGCTGAGTGGTTTTAAAATAGCAAGAGATATGCACAGTAGAATACTGGCCAAAAACTGGCTACAAACTATCATGTACCAACGCGCATAGAAACCGCAGTCACAGGACTACCTGTTTTATTATCGTATATTCTCCATACTGAGTGCAAAAGCTACCTGGTAAAATATTCCAGGGCCACCTTAAAAAAAAACACACATTACTTTGCCTGACAAAGATGTTGACAGTGGCTTCACAGGACTAAAGCAGAGTTTGGAATGTGAAAGGAAATGCAAGAAGCAAGAGAGTAAAGTGTTTCCTAGTAGCGCGGGTGAACATCATGTCTGTGTATGATTCCGAGATTAAATATCTAGACACTACGTTTGGCCCAGACCAATGTGCAGGAAACTGTTCAAGTGATATTGTTAGAAGTCACTATGTAATGAATAACCATAGGACACTTAGATTTCAAAATCCCGAAGCTACTAAATCAGAAGGTCTACTGCTGATTGATTTTAAAAAGAGGAGCCACATATAAATGAGAAAAGTTGTTAGAAAAAGGTTAAAGAGATTAATCATTCCCAGTGGCACAGTGACTATCTAATACCACCATATGGCTTCTCAAAGTTAAGGTATACAACCTATTAGCTAAGACTTGAGAAAACCCAACAGGCTAGGGCGTATCATTAGAAAGGGAAATTCTTTAAAATCCTTAAACTATGTTGAAATTTGGTTAACAGAAGGAATAACAATCACTAAGAGGTCAGTTATATGTAAAAACACGAAATGGCAGCACCAACAAAAAGAGTTTGAGAAACTATCTGCAGATATCACAAAAACAAAGAATAAATCCTTTTTCAAACTCACGAGGAAGAAGCCTTCTAGGCAGTTTGTAGCAAGAGGAAATGAATCAAGGCATGAAAAGAGCACACAGAGGAAAGAAGGCCATAGCAGGGAAGAAAAATTACTTGTTTACAACCCTGCTTAACATGGATAAGTTCAGGGAGATTTCGGAGCTGAACTTTTTTTTTTTTGCTGTAGACACATTAAAGGATATGCCCAACTGTCAGCAGAAGTTATTGAAGAAACAGATAAAACTAAAGAGTAAGAAATTTGCAAGACTGATTGATATTTACCTTTGGGCTCTAGGGAGACTTGAAGATGAAACAAGTAAATCACAAACCTCTCTCAGAAACAGTGTGGAGACAGAGGACTGACACACGTAACACCAATTATTTCAGAAGGCTGTAGGGGAATCCAGGGACTGACCAGTAGCTCAACGTGTCCAGCAGGTTAATGAGTTGAAACTGGCTGAAAAACAGAATTAATGTGCACCTGAATAAATATGAACCATTATGGTTCATAAATATGAACGATTAGGGAAGAACAACATGGCTTTTGTGAAGGAATAGCACTTCTCCCAAATATATAGTTCCCTGAAGTAGTCAGCAAGCATCCAGACTGGAGCAAGCAGGCTGCTGCAAGTGCACCTTGACTTTGAAAAGGCGTTGAACAATGTCTGGTACCAAAGGCTCTTAAAGAGATGAAGATGGCTGTGGAAAAGGGGACTAAAATGGGTAAATAAATTACCCATTAAGAGACAGAAAACAAGTGGTAGAAATAGTTTTCACAAGGGAGGAAGACCAACAGAAGAATACCTCAGAGATTTGCACTTGACTCCATGATTCTTAATTTAGTCATTAATGATCTTGAAAAGAAGCTGAGCAGTGAGGTGGAAAAGTCTGTCAATGTTAATAAGTTATTTAGGACAATATATACGAGCAATGGCTGTGAAAACTGCAAAAGCACTTCATAGTAGTGACTGACTAGGTGAAAAAATGGTGGATGAATGTACAGGAGAATGCAGAAGTCCACTTTATTACCCTAAGTGTGCTTTAATTAATCTTTTGACAAATAAAATTTATAGAAGTTAAAGACAAAATCAAAGTCATCAACCCATTTCAGAAACAACATGGAACCCTTAGAAAACTCTCCAAAATACTGATTTGGTTCAAAATTATTATCTGCAAATTGCATGTCTGTCTTGGTTTGAGCAACACAGGACTAATTTCTCCTCTAATGCTTGGGAAAACTGTACTTTTAGAAGAGTCTAGTATCTGAATTTGCAAAAATATTTACTTCATAGCCAGCTATGGAATGCAGGTTTCAAGGTCTCAGTGTTTTCAAGCTTGCCAGGTGCAGGGATGAGGAGGAGCGAGACCTGAGCAATTGACCCAAGATGGCTAAGAGTATTATTGCATACCATGAACGTCATATTCAATATAAACTAGAAAGTTTGCTGCGAAGCTCTGTCTCCGTTGATGGTTGTGATCCAGAGATGTTCTTGCTCCAGTGCCACACCCCTGAGGCCTTCCCTTCCTCCCGAAGCTGTAGCACTCGCAGTGTCCGACATTTGCTGTCCACTGCTGGGAGTGCACAGCTTCCTACTGGTATAATGGGCTGATTAAAATCCTTGTATATTTTATATTGTTATCAAGATCAATATTGGTTCTTTAATGTTAATTATCTAGTCTTATTCTATTAAATTTGTTTATATTTCAACCCCCAGGTTTCCTTGTTTTTTCCTGATTCCCCTTCCTGGAGGGAAGGGGTCATCGGGTGATAGAATAATTGTCTAAACATCAATAAATTGTTGTGGGTTTCTCAAACCATAATAATCTTTAAATCTACAGATACGCTTCCCTTGATTTTCAGGTTTCGGACAGTATGGACTAGACCGAAACATCTGATTTCTGTTCTATTAAATCAAATCTAGCTATGAAAACTTCTGATGTAATGTTATAATTTAATTTTTATTTTACATGTGAATAAGCCATTTGATATCTCTTTCCAATATAAAGACGAGAAACAATGTCTTAACCATCATTAAGCTACTGCAACTTTTAATGATCTTTTAAAATAAATATATTGCAACTGTTTTATGAAGCCAGGCCAACACTAAGACTACCTAATATAGATCATAAAATAATGAATAAAACCTAAAGCCAAAAATCTAAATCTAAAATTGAGAAACTTTTCTACATGTTTCTCCTGCATGGGGCACTTCAGTCAATAGGAGTTCACAGAAACTATTGTTTATGTGTATTTTTCTGTCTAAAAAAACCCCCAAGTTTGGTAAATTCTTTCTGAATAGCTTTAGTTCAGAGAATTTGCAGAAAGCCTTCTGTGCTGTGTAACCTTTGAGTAGGGAAAATACAGGCGGTTGGGAACCACTACGCATGATTATGTGCAAATTCCTTTATGACAAAAAAGAGGGGAAAAAAAAGAAGGGAAGAAAAAGATAAAAGGTGCCTACCTGTCTAGGTCAGCTGAAAAAGCCACAGGTCACAGGCAAGTCACACAACCATGAGGAATGCAGGTATCTGCAGCAACAGTGGTGCCAGCAGAGCCTCTCCAGGCAGCGGGCCACATACAGCATCCAAGCTGTTGTCATGCTCACAGGCACAACTCCATCAAGGTTGGGCAGCGCTACAGAAAAAAGAAAATGGTATGAGAGCGAAGTCTTACTAGGAAAAATCCTCAGACGAACATTTTTTCCCCTTTTTCCATCAGGTCATCATGTTTTTTATTTAGGAGACTGATAGAGCTAATAGATCCTCTCTTTATACTGAGAATTTGGGAATTTCCTATTCCTATTTTATTATCACTTTTCAATATTTTATCTACATTACCTATGTGATTGGTTGCAGGTATTTTTGCTGTTTCAGGTAGCAAGGTAGCTGTAGTAGCAAGATTTTTTTGGTGCTTTCCAGTTCCTTTTTTAAATTTACCTGTCTCTTTCTTCAGTGATGCTGGTATAATTCAAACAATTGCTAATTGCCTCCTCACTAATTTTTTTCTAAGAATACAGTCTGCTTCCTCTTCTGTAGCACAGATACACAGTACATGCACATAGTTCAAAATGCCGAGCACCTTTAATTTCCACTAAAATTAACAAGATTTATCCATATCTTGAAGATTTTTGGGACCATAGCAGTGTCCGACTGTCATGCCAGTACTCCAGATATCTTACCAAGCTTATATCACAGAATTTTAAGGTATTGCAACTGTAAACAATGACATTAGTTGCCTTGTATTTAATCTGATGAAATGTTAGTACTCCAGCCTTTCATTGGCCTTATTTTATTTGAACAATTTCAATTGCAGCCTTTACAAAATCTATAATTATGAAAGATACTTCCGAAGTTCACTTAATAAAACTAAATAAATATACGACAACAAAAATAACAAAATAATTTTATCTTAGTTATCTGTTCCTCACTCTCTGTCTCTCTCTTCACTTAAAAAATACATCAGTTGTAGCTTTGCAACATTGAATTAAACCGTCAGGATCTAATTTAGAGGAATTTCCTGAAATGTAGTGTAAAAATACTAGAGTCCATCAGGCTTTATTATTCCCAACATTATCAGCTTTTTTTTTTAGTTTCTTTCAGTTTGATGAGTTTGTCAATTTAATGAATGACACTTAGTCAACTCAGACTGTCAAATTCAGAAGACACCATGAAAAAAGGCCTGAGCTGGGGAAAATACTGGAAAATTTAAAAGATCATTTTAAACGATAGAACTGCAATATCGTTCATTTTAAGTCATTTAATTTCATTTTCTCCAAACAAGTTAGTACATATTGGACAACTTTTTGATCGGTCTCAGATTTTAAAGAAAATTAAGTTACTCAATGGCTTCAGAAATAAAAGGTGCCCTAGTACTTTTGCTGATTTAAAATTTCAATGTCAAACATTAATTCTTCTAATATGTATATACTGTTATTTTAGTTGACTACCGTTTTTGGCAAAATCTTCTGAGTATGTGCTTATATAAGTTGCTCAGAACTTCTAGGAGTTTATTTTCTTGTAATTGTCTCATGATTGGCATTGTAAGTAACAAACACATCTGAATATTGATAAACTAATTAGAGAGGTCAAGACTGGTGTCAGCCTGGGCTGCACTGATCCTGCCCTGATGGAATTCACAGTCTTGAAGGATATGGGCCAGCTGAAGAGTAGAGTCAGGACCCTGAACTTTAGGAAAGCAAACGTTCAGTTGTTTAAGTAGTGGCTGGGACCCCCTGGGAAACTGTCCTCAGGGATAAAGGAGCTGAACAGAGCCGGCACATCTTTGAGGATATTTTTCTTAGAGCACAAGAGCTCTTGATTCCCATGTGTAAGAAATTGGGAAAGGAAGGCAGAAGATCAGCATGGCTGAGTAAGGACCTCCTGGCCAAACTACAGTGTAAGAAGGAAACACACAGGCAGTGTAACCAAGGACATGTTTCCTGAAAAGAATATGGGGATGCTGCCTAGATGTGTAGGGATGGGACTGGGAAAGATATGGCACAGTTGGAGCTGAATTTGGCAACGGATGAAAAAAATAATAAGAAGGACCTCTACACATACATTGGCCAGAAAAGGAAGATTAAAGAAAATATACCCATCCTGATAAATAGGACAGAAGAACTGCTGATAACCAACATCGAGAAGACTGGTATACTCAACAATTTTTTTGCCTGAGTTTTCAGTGGTAATCTCTCTTTCCACATCTCTCAAGCTCCTGAACATTAAGGCAGGGACTGGGGGAATCAAGTCCCTCCCATTGTGGGAGAAGACCAGGTTCAAGACCACCTGTCAAACCTGAACATACATAAGTCCATGTGACCTGATGAGATGCATCCTAGGGTCCTGAGGGAATCAGCTGACCAATCTAGTGGCCTTTATGATGGAGTGACTGCATCAGTGGACAAGGGAAGAGCTGTGGGTGTCATCTATCTGGACTTCTGTAAGGCCTTTGATATGGGCCCCTGAAACATTCTTGTTGCTAAATTGGAGAGATACTGGTTTGATGGATGACTGTTAGATGGATAAGGAATTGGCTGGATAGCCACATCCAAAGAGTCACGGTCATCGGCTCAAAGTCCAAATGGAAACCAGTAATCAGAGGTATCCCTCAAGGATCCATACTGGGACCAATGCTATTTAATATCTTCATCGGTGACATAGATAGTGGGATTGACTACACTTTCAGCAAGTTTGCAGATGACACCAAGCTTAGTGGTGCACCTGATATGCTTCAGGGAAGGGATGCCATCTGGAGGGGCCTTGACAGGCTTGAGAAGTGGGCCCATGTGAACTCATGAAGTTCAAGTTCAAGTGCAAGGTCCTGCACCTGAGTCAGGACAATCCCCAAGATCAGTACAGTCTGGGGGAGTGAGAGGAGCCCTGTGGAGTTGGACTTTAGGATACTGGTAGATGAAAAATAAGACATCATTGTGCACTTGCAGCCCAGAAAGCCAATCATATCCCAGGCTGCATCAAAAGAAGGTGCCCAACAGGTCGAGGAAGGCCATTTTCCCCCTCTGCTCTGCTCTCATGACATCCCACCTGGACTACTACATCCAGCTCTGGGTTCTTCAGTAGAACAAAGACACGAATGTGTTAGACCTGGTCCAGAGGAAGCCACAAAAATGATCAGAGAGATGAAACACCTCTCCTATGAAGAAAGGCTAAGAGAAAGGTTAAGGTTGTTCAGCCTGGGGAAGAGAAGGCTTGGGGAAGATCTTATTGCAGCCTTTTAGTATATGAAAGCAGCTTACAAGCAATATGGAGAGACTTTTTATGAAGGCCCATAGGACAAGGGACAATGTTTTTAAACTGAAAGAGGGTAGGTTTAGGTTGGAAATAAAGAAGAAATTTTTTACAATAAGCATGGTGAGACATTGGAACAGGTTGCCCAGAAAAGTTGTGGGTGCCCCATCATTGGAAGTGTTCAAGGTCAGGGTAGATGGGGCTTTGAGCAACCTGATCTAACAGAAGATATCCCTGGACATGGCAAGGTATTTGGACTAGATGATTTTCAAAGGTCACTTCCAACCCAAACAATTCTGATTCTATGGTTCTATGATCAGTAAAGTGATGATTGTATTAGTTTGTATTATAACAACTTTTTGGTGCTTTAGCATGAAACACACAGTAGCATTGTGAATAATGAGATTTTCCAAAATGCTCACTTTTGTGTAATCTTTCTCAGATTTATCAATGACTAATTTAAGTTGAGCATTTCTAAAAATCTGCTTGTCATATATTATATTGTGGTTAAAAATGAAGAAAAATAAGACAGCTAAATGCATATCAAACATGCAAGGGACAACTAGATTAAAAAAAAAGTACTAGCTAGAAAAATATGCTTTGAAATAATAGGAATATTAAAAAAATTCTTTTAAGGAATAAAGCCAATGAACATTATATAACATATGTAAATGGTATTGACACTTTCTAATCTGGAGCCTGTATATTCAACCACGTAAATGACACTTATATTTCTTCTTCCTTTTCTTAAGTTGATGTTCTCTCAGCTAAAATAATTTTGCTTATAAGTGCTTGAAAAGTAGACCAATTTAGAGAAATCATCTGCAGAATGTAATTGCCACCTAGTATTCAGGGCAGCTTTGCCGTGTCTATAGGGAGAAAGAAATAGATAAAGGGGAAACATAAAAGACAAGCAATGAGAAAGAAGTGGAATTATAGACTGCTGAGAAGCAAAACTACCACTATCAGTCCTGCCAGTTCATGAGAAACTGATCTGCAATTCATGAATGTGACAAAACACTTTCTCCTTACAAAACAATAAACACAAAGAAGACAGATAAATAGGGACAGAAGGAAAGGTGCCCTGGCATACTCAGTGCAGAACTGTGAATAGTATTTCCACTTAGGTAGATCCTTTGTGTGTTTACAAAACAAGAGCATGAAGAATGCAGAAATAAGAAAAAAAATTACATTTTTACAATTGAAAAAATGAACCCCACAAAAACGAAGAGGTAAGTGAAAAAATTTGAACTGGTATATAATCTACTGATAACTGGGGAATCCTGGAAGCTTTGCATTTGAGAAACTATGAGAAAAACTGTTTACTTTTTTCTTGTAATCTAGGTTCCTTTCTAGCTGATAGAAGCTGAGATTCTTTTATGTGTTTTCTATTGTTGTTTTGCTTTTTTCATAAGAGTAGAGCTCCCGTGATCCTTTGTCTATGACTCTTTTTTTGCCTGATTATTCCAAAGTAACCATGTGTCTTTTTTTTTCTTCTTTGTATTCCCATGTCTTTAAATGCTTTGGATGGGAAATTGCTTTTTATCCTCTCTGTTGGAAATGCAGGGGTGTTGTTTTGCTTCTGGAAGCAAGAAAGGAAACTTCAGGTATCAGACTGAGTACAGTTTTTATGATTCTAGACATTTTAAAATCAAGTCAAATAATACATGCTATTGATTACTCATTCAAATGCAAGCGTGGTACTCTTAACTGCTGCTTTCAACTTTATCAACTTTGGTCTTTAGGCCTTTCACAGATTTTGATATTCCTTCTTTCTTCATGAGATTCTTGGTTCATTTTAAAACCCAGCTGTAGAATTTCTAGCCCTGGATCAACATTCTGGAGATTCAGATTAACATGAGGAAGAAGGAGGATCTCTGATGGAAGAGGTCTTAAATCAAACAGCTGCCCCCACATGACATTATAGAAAGCCTTATTCTAACATATTTGTCTGCACAATAAGACCTTTTCAGAGCGTAACAGCATTACTGGTTCCAGAGCAAAAGGTCTATGTGCTGTTCAGCATTACCACTTCCATTACAAGCCCTTTCCATCTTCTTTTTTTCCCAACTAACAAATTCTTTCTCCTTCTTGTATATGTATGCAGAACAAATAAGGGTGATATCTCAAAGGAATTACAGTAACAGATTAAAAGTAATGTGCAGGATCACAATTATGTTGTACTTGTCCAAAGTGAATAAAATAGAATTAATTTCAGATTTATAATCACAAGGAATGAGGCTAATGAAAGGCACTAATTACATCCCTATAACGTGCTAAGCATAAAATAAGTAGCATGGATAATGTATTACGATTTTGATAAAGATCGAGAGCATAGGTTCAGGAAAAGTTCTAGGCAATGAAGAAGAGCCTACAACTTCAAAATTAGCTAAAATGTTTGGAATATCAGATTTTCTTTTTGGTTTCTGGAGATGACACTTTTCAAAACTTCATTTTATATCTCTGTAGTAAGGCCAGGAAGAGATAACTGTCTAATCCCCATTTTTAGAATGTTCTCTGGAGCATCTTTTCGATGATAACTTTGACTCTTTTCACATCACACTGTGTTCATTCTTTACAAACATTTAGCAAATTATCATTTTCTTAGGAATGCCTCCAAGTACTGATTTTAATTGTGTATCTCAACTTACTCTGGGAAAGTAAATTTTCACTTATATGTCACCACAAGAAAATTACAAAAAAAGAGTTAGGTGTCAATGCAGGAAACAGAAATACAGAATTAGACAAATGGATGAAAAAACAGTCCATCTTTAAATTATAATACTGAACACTTCCAAATAACAGCAAACAAAAGCATTCGAAAAAATGCTGAGGAAATTATGTAAATCACAACCTAGCTTGTTCTTTAACTTTTATTTCTGAAACATGATTGAATCAACTTTACATCAAGGTTCATAGGAGTTTTTCAGCTTGCAATAACATTCTGTCAGCCATGCCCCCTTTTCTCTACTTGTACTACTATTTTAATATCTAGTATCTAAAATACTGTTCCATATATTGTCATACTCAGAACTCAAAAAACCTCTCTGCAAAGATTATCTTCTGAGCATACCTAATTCTTGTAACCAGTTAGTGACAATTTGACATAGAACAAAAGTCTCTGATGAAGTTTGTTTGTTTGTTTTACCCTGCGAGCACTATTTATGTTACCACGTTAAGGAATTTTCCTCTTAAAGTGTTTGATTCATGTAGTAGTACTGCTTGGGATCTTTACAAAAGTATTCTGAAATCAAATAATTTCTTTAACAGCCATTCAGGTTTACACCAAACCTTCAAATGCCCATTATTGTCTTATATGCGGTATTTTTCTGAACTAGCAGATGAAGTGATGAGCAGCGATGAGCAGTGGGCTTTTCAGCCACATCCTGTGGCCTGCTTATCATTAGGTGCTGCGTCAAAAGCGTGTTCTAAATGGCACGAGTGTCGCCTAATGGAACAAAAGGTCTTTTAACAAGTACATGTTTTCAAGTTGTTTTGCCAATGCTTTATTTAGCTCTATTTTACAAACAGAAGATTAAGTTCTTCCTTTCTTTTTTTTGGCAAAGTAAAGCTAAAGCTGGTGAAACTTGGCAGGGGTATGTGGAAGGGAAGCAACAGCAACTCTATTTATGTTTCATTCTCTGTGAAACCACAGAGACTCACAACCAAATTGCAGCTGTGTTAGGCTTTAGCCAGTCTGCAGGGATTTACAACAGGACAGGAAAGGACTGAAGCTGAAAGATGAGCTGCTGTATACTACATCTCAGGTGAAAACTTCCCAGCGTGCAAATAATTTCTCTGAGCACCATTGACAACCTCTGCACATTGTCTGCCCGGCATTGAGAAGAACCCATGTTTGTGTAGGTCCCAAAGGAAAAGCAGCTTTGCTAGGTGACCAGAAATGGAGACCAACTGAATATATCTTAACTCTCAAGTAGCAAAGCACAGAAGCGTGGGCGTATTCTCCACATAGCCCTGCCACATGGAGGAAGCCACGTTCCTTGGGTCTGATCAGAATGAAGCATGTGCCGGAGTGATTTGTTGAACTGATGTTTCTGGGTTCACTGAAAGCCCACTAAGTAAATGAAAAATGTTGCATTAGCATTAATAAGCTTCAGAAACTAAAATCCTATGATCTGCAGAGCATGAGCCTGATTTCACAGTAAATCGCCTCATTGCAGTTTTTGAGCTGAACAAATGTAATGAGATTAGCAACCCCCTTTCACAGATATTTCTCATTTCACAATATAAATGGATATGTATTGCTTATAGATTTGTTCCCGTCTGTTCCTTACCACCAACTAGTAATTCCATCAGATGTGTATTCTTCTTCTCTGATAATCCCTTGAAACTGGTTGGACTCAACTAAGCATTAAGACTTGGAAAAGGTAACAACTTTGAGGCAGTACTTCCAAGAATAAAGTTGAAAAGACAGACATTTTTATTGCTTCTGCACAGCAAACACACTGACTAGACTGTGACGTTCTGAATGAAGAAACTATGAAATACTGGTAAGCAAGTGCTGACATGACAAAATTCTGTTCAATTATTTCACTGATCAATGTCTTGAAAGGCAAATTTGGCAGCATCTATAGAATAAAGAAGCAGAGAGATTCACAAAAAATACAGCTCTTGAAGGGAAAAGCTTCCTTTTCTGAATATGAAAATATCTTAGTGAGAAAGCAAATCAAACTCTTCAGAAAATGAAAATCTCATTAAGAAATGAAAGCTGGCAGCGGAAGAAAATTGTAAACCAGGTTGCTCATCTTATCCATGATGTGTCTTTAGCTGGATCAGAGGACCAGCTTGCTTTGAATAGCATGCCCTGAACAGTCAAAAAACCTGTGGACACACGCTCTGCATCGCTTGGGACTTACCCAGCAGAGGAACGAAGCTGAGGTGACAGATCTCCATTTCCAGCCTCATGCTGCACCATGTGGCAGAGGCACAAGGGACAGTGCCCTAGAGGAGACAGCCAAAAGGTTTGTTTAATTCCATAAACCCTAAAGTATTCTTAAATGAATGCCACAACAGGAAAGTGGGAAAGCACCCTGCAGTCCTGCTACTGGGCAAGCTGAGGATCTCCCATTCCAGCTTATTTGCAGTTATACCAGTTGTAGTAGGCTATTTTGCACCAGAAGAGCATTGCAGGAGTATCCCACTGGAGCAGTAAATCTCGCCCAGCACGTTCATTACGGAAGGAACTGCTGAGCCTGACATTTACATGACCTGTGAATGATACTGGTCTTCCTTATTTCACAGTAGACTAACCATGTTGAATGTCACCTCAGGGTGAAATGGGTATACTTGGATATATATATGGTTTTGTGAAGGAACTGTAGTACCAAACGTTTTGGTAGGAGAAACCTGCTCGTAGCAACTCTGATTCTTGAAATAAGCAAAATTAACATCGAATAAATCCACATTTTTTTGACAAAGGATTATGGGATTTGACAAATTTTCTTGGCCTATCCTAGACATAGGTAACAAGGGGCTACTTAGGTGCTTAAACATAGTGATCTAGCCCCTTTTATGTGCACAGAGGTATCTGAGAATGTATATGAGGCAGACAGCGATAAGCACAAGCCCTATTTTTCTTCTGGAGTGGCAGCTAGTGGAAGCTAAACAGGATACTCTGTGCTAAAATGGTACAGGAACTTACCTTCAGGTACCTGAATAACTCCTTATTGCTTATGAGAGAAAACAGGAGCAAAAAAATCAGTTCAACCAACACAAATACATATACTACCAGTTATAAAACTTTTGGCTGCAAGCACTAGCACTGATCACATGCCAAGTGATTATTCTGCATCTTTAAAAAGAAAGTCATTAAGGATTTAACGTGGCAGCAGTAGTGAGATGACAAAACATATGCAGTGCCCTCCTTGCTTCAGAGAGGAGGCAGCCAGTCTGGCCCCTGAAATGCACAATGCATGTTTTTGTTTGGCCAGGGGTGGCTGTGGGTGTCAGGGCGTGGGGAGGGAGGGAAGGACGCACGTGTTGCCCAAATGCCCTGGAGAGAATTGGGCTGCTGGTGATTTTCTTTCCATCATTCCCATATCACTCTTGCCTGTTCATCTGCTTGCCAGCCTCAGCTCCCTCCTCCTCCGTTCCTCTCTGTCCCCCTCACAGCAGGGTGTATATCATGGTGATGGCGAGGATTCTGGCTTCAAGGTCCAATGAAAAATCTTTCATGGAAAGGACAGAGACCAGCTTGTCATCTGTAAATTTTTCTGAAAGGACATTCCATATTTCAACAGGTTAGCCCCCTGTCGCATGAAACGGTTGGACACCACCTGCATAAGATAATAGATTCTTTCTAAACTGCTTGCAGGTTATTTACAACCAGTCCTGCACAGTAGTTAACCACACTTTTTTTCCACATTCCCTCAATCCGATTTTTTTTTTTAACTTAATTTTTCACCTGTTTTTATCTGTGCTTCCTTCTGCCTTTATCCTATTTCAGGAGCCCTTTTCCCTCTTTGAAAAGAGAAGAACAGAAAAAAATATTGTTTGATTCCTTAAATGGGCTCTATCCTTAAGTACTCTAGGGAAGAGTGTTGTGAAATGCAAAAGCAAGTGGTGCCATAGTCACAGCAGGCAAGCAGGAGTTTCAGTACACAGTGGCTTTTGCATTTTTTTAATCTGGATGTATTAAACAGGGACAAGGCTTCAGATCTCTAGGTTGAATGGCAAGGTTGGTATTCTCATTTATACAGCTATCTTATGCAAGCTGGTAGATGAGCATCCACAGTGACATACATATGATTTATGGCAATCCCAGCTGAACGGTATCAGAATTCATGCCAAAGATTATTTTTGAAAAGGAAAAAGAAGAGAAAATTTACTCCCTTCCCAAATGTGGAGCTTATTTTTAATTCATTCTGCTTTTCAAATGCTGGAGCTGTCCAGGAATAACTACAAAGTCATTGGCAAACTTTATATATAAAAGCATTATACAATACACATTATCAATGATTATGCACCTATACACACATAGAATACAACATTTAAAGAAAATAAACATGGTTCTTGTTTTGTTCATGTAAACTCCATTAAGCTTAAGTATATGAAAATATCTTGGACAAACTGAACACCTTGTTTTGAAAATTGAAAAACATAGCCCAAAATTGAAAAAGCTGAAAAACAAAATACACAATTCTTCTGCCTCTGTATCATATTCCAAGCAAGTTGAACAATTTATTTCCTACCTCATATCTTTTCTTCTCTGCCTGTCATAGTTTTCTTTTAATCATATGATCAATTTGACTCCCTGTTTTATATTAGCATTAGGTGAAAATATTTTATTAGGTCCCTGTTTTCACTGTATGCATGCTATGTGCTTTAGATTTCATGTACATTTTACTTAGAATATGCCATTTTGCAATATATTGTAATCTTCTGTATTCTACTGTATCTTTGTTCAGTTATACGCTTCTTATTTATATAAGCTACTATATGGTGGTAGATTTTTGTCAGTTGAATTCTCCCTGACTGTCCATTAGAGGTAAGATCTTGCTTGTTAAAGAAAGCTATGATGAATTACATAAGATTTCCTTTCATATCTTTCAGTTCTGCTAAAAATATTTTTTAGGTTGCTGGATAATTAACTTTCACCTCTCCTTAGATACCAGCTGGAGTTCTCAAGAACCCACAGGATTAACGTACCACAGAGTGTGCATCCTAAAGCAGAATGACATTACCATTCAGCCTCCCATACTTCAGATGGGTCAATTATAAAATTTCAGTGGCAACAACAATGCTAGGGTTTTTTTTACTTGAAGAGTGGCAAAATAATGAAGTGTTCCTTCCATTTTAATGCTTTCAGACACGTTTGTTGGGAGCACCAGATTCATGCTGGATGCAGACTGAAAACTGATGAATTCAGAGAGCTTGTGCGGGGCTTTGAGCAACCTGGTCTCATGGAAGGTGTCCCTGCCCATGGCAGAGGAGTTGGAACTAGGTGATCTTTAAAGTCCCTTCCAAGTCAAACCATTCTATGATTCTATGAAGAGTAAAACATGTTGGGATTATGTTGGAGACAGTGGAACAAAGCAGGGGTCAGTTAAGTCAGTGGATGTCTATAAGTATATACAGAGCAGCAGGAAGAGAAAGGAGTTGGAGGAATCAGAAAGCAGCAGAAGGGAAATTTTAGGAGTGAAGCACTGGCAAAGGAAATGAAAATGTCGGGAGAAAGAGACCTGAGTACAGTGTTAGCGCTGAGAGATTAGATAGATTAATGAGTGCATACTGAGTCTAACTACGTTAATGTTATTTTTAGTAGCTAAAATTAGGTACCTCTGGCCACTGCAAAACCAGGATTTTGTACGTATTTGAGACTGAGTTTTAATAAACATAGAGGTAAACAGCCTCAATTGAGTCAAAAAATGAAAATCAAAATAAGGAAAGAAAAATGTAATTTTTAATGTTTTGTTGAAACCTTACTTTTAGCCTGAGATCACAACTTGTAATGGGCAGTCTATTTCATGCTCTTGTACATTGCAGTACAATGCACATCAATGTCCTAAATGCATGTACAATATCCTAAATACACAATGCTGACAAACAAAAATAGTTCTTCGACAAGCCTAGACAGGAAGGAGATCTGTGATCTGCATAATAGAGACCTATACCATATTTATGAAAAGACATACATGAAAGTAGAGTCAAAGGGACATTTTATTTAAATGTTTGATTGTAAAGAATTTAAGGCTCAAACAAAACAAATCTTTTTTGATGAGACACAATAAAAACGTCCCAAAAGTTAGTGTGCGGTGTTTGATATAGAAGACTGAGTTTTGGCATGGATAGGAATTTTTATAAGATTATAAGACAAATAAGTAACAGTGAAAATGAAGAGATAAGAAGTAATTTTAATTTTCCAAACCTAGACCACAAAAAATGAATGTATTGGTAGCGTCAGATATCACATTCCTTGACATGATAAAAAAACATATTCCTTTATCAAATAGTGAAGTCTTAACAACAAAATATGATGTTAGTTTTATTTTTAGTGAGAGAAAACTCTAGCTCAGTAAGTCAGGAGTTCAATTTAGTTGGAATTTTAGAAAGACAAACTTTGAGAAATACTGCAAATTTTCTAGCAAGGTTGCCTAGAATGATGAGTTCCAGAATTTGAACTTGAAGAGGATGCAGAATCCTGTTGTGTCCAAAATACTAGCGTCACTTGGTGTTTGAATTTCAGGAAAAAAAACCTAACAAAAAACCCACAACAAACTAAAACGCTGACAGGGCTACAGATTTCCTAGGATGATTAAACAGTTATTACAGAGATGAAGAATAAGAATAGAGTGTGTAAACATGGAAATAGGAATGTAGCTGTCTTCTAGATCTTGGGAGGTTAAAGATGTACAAAGGACCAACAACCTACTGTGGACCTAGATCTTGCAAAGAAAATGAAAACACAGCATGAATGTTTTCTTTAGCCATAAAGCGAGAAGTGAACAGAAACAGTAAAACCAGTGTACTGCAGACTGACATGAGATTACGGATAAAAATAATAAAGTACAGCCAAATATTAAAAGATGACAATGGAATAAAGTAAGAAAAGTGAGGATAGAATAATGGAAACAACAACATAACTCATGGAAAAATTGTCTAGATTGCTCAGGATAACAAAAGGACGGGCTGAAGGATTGACATGTGAAACCACAGGTACAAGTACCTAAAGACTACAGAATAGGGGACATAATTTTAAACACCTCCACCACCTTTTTGTGACAATCTGCATTTATTCTAGAAATTGTTGCTGAAATTTTTCAGTGACTTGGTTATTTTTCTCTAGTGTTATACTTTGTACTAGAGAAGTGATTCACATTGTACAATAAAAGCATTTCTTATTCATATGATATCATAAAACTAATACTGGAAAACTTTGGAGGATTAGGCATCCAAATTTTCTTACATACTGAGAAGCCAATTAAAATAAATATTTCTAATAATTCCCCACCTTTATCAATGAAGCATTCATAAGAGCACCAGTTCTTCTGCAGTTATAAAATAAAGCTGTGCAGTTTTACAAGCATGACTCATGAACTACAACAAATTTGTGACCTGTCTAAAACTTTGGCACCTACCTAAGCCCTGCCTGACATTTTAAGTAGAATTGGAAAGAACCACCTCAGTAATCAGTCCCTCTTTAGCACCATAGCAGCTACACAATGAAATAATTAATTTCAGAAAGTTTCACAGAAAACAGTAGTCCACAGAAACCTATGAAGAATCTTCTAATAATCTCAAGATCTTTAATCAATGTCCATAACTATAACAGCCACAGGAAAAGATTGGAAGAGACTGAGAACTGTCAACGCTCATGTTCTTGTACTAGTGAATGATTATTTAAACAGAATTTCAAACTAATCAAAAAAGCAAAACACACAGCATTGTACAAAAGAAGGCAAAAGAAAGGGAATGCTCCCTGTCATTTGATCTGTAAGAAAAAAAGTCTTCCTGATTTCAAGTATGGTCATCACTCTAACCCTGAGCAGGGCTAGATAGCAAGACACCTAATAAATTGATGCTGCTGAGAACACTAGTGAATACTAGTCTCTGGTCTGCCACTGTGTTTAATTAAGAAAAACTTCAGGAAAGACAAAAAGGAAAAAAAAAAAATTATGCATGCAAGGAAAAAAAATGGCTTCATTTGACAACACACAACATTCCTGAAGCATATTAATACAACTATTCACATATAACACATACAAAGAATAGTAACTCTGCTTTCAAATTTCTTTGTAGATACCAATACATCAGAGAGCAAGAGATTCTGTTTCAAGCTTTAAAAATTCTTATGTTCTGCCTTCTTTTCCATAAACTTGTCATCTTCTATCTTAAAACTATTATGATTCTTTGTTCTTATTTTTCTGTTTTGGAAGATTATTTTTCAGCATAAACTTTTGGATAATAATAATAATAATAATAAAAGTGCTTTCAATTTATTCTTATGTCAAGATTTGCATCTCTGTGGCTATTTTCCTCTCCTGAAATTTATCTTTGTATTTATTATACAGTCAATGTCCCTGTCAGAGTCTGTTCTGCTAAGCTAAATAAGCGAACTACTTTTAATCTCACTTCTTTAGATTGATACTCCTCTCTTTTAATTGATCTAGTAAACCACAGGCTGTCTTCAGATCAAATTTTAGTTTCTGGAAAAAGGTTAACCTAAGCTTCATATGTTATTCCAGAGGAGGTCCTGACAATGTCTTGTAGAAGAGTTCCAATAATTCTACATCTCCATCAGATGACAGAGCTTTCTGTCCAAACTCTCTGCTTCTCTGCTTTGCCAAACGTATCTTAGAACAGTAGCTCTTCTCACACCTTTCTCACACTGGAAGCTCAGATGCCTTCTGCAGTTTACTGTGCACACAGGTCCCTCTTCTCCTCTGTTGTTTCCATTTGGACAACTGTTCAAACTACAGCAGTTGTTTCTGTCTCCCTCAGTGCCTGACTTTTCATTGTTCAATATCATGCTACTCCTACACCTCCACAATAGCAACAATACTCTCCAGCTTTCTTGTTTTCCTAATTAAATGAACCCACACCTATTCCTCACCTGGTGGCCACAACTGCATCTATTAAACAGGATCTGTCCCAACAGTGTTGTCAAAAGATGATCCCCTCCTGACAACTCTTAAACTCTCCCTTTGCTGTTTTTTTACCTACCTCACAATTCATTAGCAATCTCTGTCATCCACACCTCGCTTTATAATTGTTCAGGAGTCACGTAGCAGATGCTTAACCTAAATCTAGATCAGTGACATTCTCTGGATTAGATCCCTTGCTGAGAAAATGGAGACATTGAAAAAAAAAATAAAAGAAGAAGGAAAAGAGATTGATCTGTCATGATCTACCTTTACTGAAAACATGCTGATAATTAGGACAATTGCATTTCCCTCTTTGTCCCTACTCACTCTTGCCTTCAAGATCTTTTCTAAGACG
Organism: Burhinus oedicnemus; assembly: GCA_008921705.1. NCBI lineage: Eukaryota > Metazoa > Chordata > Aves > Charadriiformes > Burhinidae > Burhinus > Burhinus oedicnemus. Next base: position 1,307,866 of record VFFE01007704.1, read on the forward strand.
ATTTCCGATGCTGAGGTATACTATCAGGGAGATTGTTGGTAGATAATTTTTCACATTTTCTGGAAAAACCCCAACCCAGAACCAAGCTTCTTTTTGCTCTTCTTTAATCCACTTGATAGAAAGAGTTCAAGAAAACCTCGTCATACACTGAACTTATAAAAATGGTATCTATTACAGAACAGCACTGATACAGTCTGCTTGTTCAGAGATTACAGAGTTTATTAGCTCTCGGTTCCTGCATATTTTTTGATTAGGCAATTTTAAGGCTAATGTTCACACAAATATTGTTGAGGAACGCAAGAGGATTCATCTAAACTTGTTTTTGACTGTACGAACTGCAATTGCATAAAAAGAGTCCACCTGAATCTAAAGTAAAAATGAGCTTCTCAGAAGATCTTTTCTTAAAAAGAAAAAAAAAGTCTGCTAAAAAAGCTACTGTACTGTCAGGTGTATTCTAAGATGCAAGGAAGACGAACCAAGAGCAACTAAGAAAACTCAGATGAGAAAAATAGCCTTACTATTACTTTTCCAGCAAAATTCACAGTCAAAGAAAGAGAAAGAGAAGTGAAAATAAAAGTTCGTTACTATTTTCACAAGTTATCATTAGTTGGCTGCAGATACCTGTATCTCCTAAAAGCGGTGGCAAAATGCCTGTTTATTTCAAAGGGAACAGAATTTCAAAGACATTTCCAAAAAAACCTACCTGGGTAGTTACACCATTTGACAAGCCTGAACAGAAAAAAGAAAAAAAGACCAAAACCACCAAAGCTTTGCTCTCGGTGGTCACACTTATGAAATGTCACACGCTAGGACAGAATGGAATGGAGACTCAGATACCCAAGTTACTTGGAGTATTGGAATTAACACAGGAAAATCAGAGCAGTGCTTTCCCTGAGATAATTTACCCTCTGTTGTCCTGCACTGACATTCAGAACATGAGAGGTTTAGATGCCACCATGCTGTTGAAGTGTGTTTTTCCTTTTCTTTTCTAAGGTCCTCCACACCATATTCATGAAACTACATATGATACCTTAGTCATTGCAGGGAATCTTGATTCTCATGTACTATTTGTCTTGGAAAATCTCCCTCTATGAAACACCAGCTAAAACAGATGCCTGCCAGCTTAGGCTGAGAGATCAGAAACGAAGTAATCGCTTGAAAATCACAGCATCCTCATGAAAGCTGGCAATGCAGATAGCAACAGGAAACTTGACGCAGGGTTAGAACTCAGCTGACCATGTGATTTCCAAGCAGATAGTCTGTGATACGCTGCATACAGCAAGTACAAGTCTGAAAAATGCATACATGTTAGGAGAAAGCATATAGTAGTTGTGCTGAAAAGAACTCAAAGCTTTCTAAGAAATCGTCCAGTTTGAGGTAGGTCAAGTATTTTCTATGGCTACAAATGTTGATCAGGGAGGCACACAATACTAGTCATTTCCTCTTCCTCTGTGTCTCCAGATCAATGAGGCAGGCTACACCTACCCGATATTTTTTTTAATTCCATAAGTTACCTAAAAAAAAAAGTACATTTTGGACAGAGGACATAAAAAGATACAAACAGAAAGAATGTGGACCAATTTTCCCTGTTTGTTGAAGTATCCATGTTGTGTGATATCATGGATCAGCTGCAGTATATATTGTGTAGATCTTCCTGTTTGCTCACTGTTTTTTGGAGATGCACATTGCTATCCCATGAAAAATACACGTCAAAAAAAAAATCAAACAAGAATAGAATGATTCCACAACACAAGAAAACATCTTTTTAAAGTCACAGCTTTTTCAAGACTGTGCACTTTTCTAAACTGCATTGTGTGAGGATGCTTTGGGTGTTGAATGTGTCTCACATTTTAAGTTTATGATGCATGCATCAGAAATGAAGAAGGTTGCCCTAGGTTGCCGCAAACTTAAGGTAGGTTCTTTAATACTTAAGAGTGCAGCAAGTCTAGCCTGATTCCACGACTCGTAGTGAAATCCCAAAACACAGAACACTTAACTACCTCTGAGTTTTAATCTCTGAAAGCTTCATATAGATCTAGCATGAACTAGACTCTCCTCCTACAACAAATATAGACAATTAGACAGGAAGTATTAAAATTAAATTATTGTGATGTAACCTTATGCACAAGCATTCAACGGGCAGTGTGTACGTGTACACTGAAAACAGAACCCATGGTCTCTAGATTCAAACTCATACACTTTTATCTCTCATACTTGAGCTAAAAGTGAATCTCTTGGTTGTATGAAAGCTTAGTCATGTACCTTAATTACTGCACTGCAGAACGAAAGTGTGATGACCATCATATTCTTAAAAAGAAATTTCTTGCACAAATACATTTCATACATTAAAGTTAACAGTAGAATCCATAAATCACCACATGACTTTCTGAAATAAAAGATGAAGTCTCGTAAACAGATAACTAGTGAGAATCACTTTCTATAGTTCACTCAGCAATTTGATGACTTAATAAGACATGGTATGGTCTCTAAACGTAGCAATAAATCAAAAGTGTAATGCTAGGAGAAGCCTGATTTATTTTTTCCTTATTTTCATCCTGCTCTTTTCACTTCTAAAATATAAGGCAGTTTCAGCCAAAAGCTGCTCTGAGGCCTGAAGGTCTGCAAAAATACTGTGTGACTCACCATTCTGTGCCTATGAATTATTGTCTGAGCCTGAATTCCCAAAACTTGTGGAAGCAAAGACCAGTAAAAAGCCCATCTGAATGCACACATCTTCCTGACTATCCTGACTATCTAATCCTGAAATCTATTGACCAAAGGGAGTATACTAACTTCTCAACATAAGTGTGATGAACAATATGAGTCCCTGTCCTGAATTATAAGAATGTTATTTTGGACAAGGTCCATTTAAGCTGTTTTTCCTCATGAGTGATCTGTCAGTATAAAACAATCGTTACCATAATTTTACTACAGTTGGCATTTTCAAATCCTCCATAATTTGTAACATAAAACTTGGAACATTTTCCAGAGAATCATCATTCAGAATGTTTTTCTGCCTACTGTCAATTTAAATCAAAACTAAAATTCTGCTTATTCTTACCTCTGGCTTTTACTTCACATTCTGGTTTCTACTTTCTTATGTGTTATTTCCCACTGTACGCTGTCCTTAAGGAGGGTAAACTGTGAGTTTTGAATTGGATTATAATTTAACATTTTAGCTCTTATTATCCTGATATTTTCAGGCAGTAAGTACTTTGTAACTGAACAAAGTAGGGAGGGTTCAGAATTTATATGAATCTGGCACAAAATACAGAATATGATTGCCCGAGAAAAAGGGGAAACATTAAAGATTATACACTGACAGCTAATCATGGCTAGCTGTTGATGAAGTCTCTAGCTGTGCTTTACAGTATGCAAAAATATTTTGCAAGTCCCATAAAAATGCCAGCAAACCAGTAAAATTTTCAGAACCGTTATATATACATGGGCACTCTTTTTTTCACTAGAAAGTACAAATTCATTTAAAGTTACTAACAAAAAAATTGAATTCCTAAGTAGTTTCCCTAAGAGTAAGTTCCACATTAAGTAAAATCCATATTGCAATACAAATATTTTAAGGAATATAGAAATTCAGAGTACCACCTGTTGGTGAAAAATAGAAGCAACTTAATTTGCTGCTGAATGGTAGATACCATGCTTTGGTGAAGAGCTGGAATCAGTCATGGTTGTTGACAATTTGCCAGGCTACATAATGTGAAGCAGAATTATGAGAAATCCTAGTTATTTATGATTTAATTATTTCAGGTTGATAATATGTAGTGCTGATCTAGCAAACCACATTTCAAGTACTTTGCAAGCATTATCTAATTTGTTTATAAATACGTCTCTCTGTTTTGCATTTTTATTTATGCCATACTTCGGTTTGGATAAATGTTTTAAATTAAAATTAGACACCTCAATAACCAATGTAGTAAAAAAAAGAGAAGCAGTAGAATGTAAGAGGATTTAATGTAGCATAGAACCCATTCTAATATTAACAACTATTATGTCAAAATTGAGGTTTTGAAAGCTGCAGTACTGCAGACCAGACTGTGTCATTAAGGCACATCTGTGGAGATGGTAGAGAGAGGCTACTGAAGGCACTGAAAGACAGCTTTTTCCCTAAAAGTGGTGTAACACACACGCATCTTAGCCAGCCACTGAAGTCAGGTAGGGACACAGTCACACAAACACAGACAAAAAAAGTAAGCCAGCATCTGAGCAGTACAAAAGCTGTTGTAGTTTATACTTGCTACAAATAGTTCTGCCCATTTACAGTAGAGCATTTTTCCATGTATCTGCACACCACAGACCAGGAGGTTTCTAATGGTACCGAGCTTCAACTTCTTGAAAGACTTGAAATTTTCCTTGAAGTTTGTCATTACATGAATTCATGTCCCAGAGCAACTATAGATACGAGATTCAATGTATCCTGTGTTAAAAACACAGTGTAAGTCTCAGCTGACTTAACTTCTTTCAGATCTAAGAATATATCGATCCACGAGGCCTGTTTTGTTTCACTAAACAGCAGGTGACATTTCTTACTACGGCAAGTACCTGAAATAAATAATAAACTAGGCATGAAGGAAAAAAGTATCTATCAAACAAATTATTCAAAGAACAGTACAGTCCATTTAGTTTTCAGAAGTTTACTTGAATTTCTACAAATTATCAATTAATTTTGGCTTATTTTTCTTTAAAGCGTGTTTCACTAATCAGGAAGATAAATAAAATGCAAGATTTCTGTAATAAAGTTGTCCTCATGATGGATCTAAATTAATCACAAGGGGAAAAAAAGGGAAAGAGAGTTATATATTTGCACTCTTTTTTTAAGCAATTTTATTCTTTATCGTAATGTAATTCAGATTTTAATTTACCCTGTAAATGTCTGCAACAGTGGTAGGCAGATTCTAACACCCAGGTTACCAGATAGCCTTGGAGCAAACAAAGATTGCTAGAGCTTTCTTTTTTTTTTCCTTTTTTTTTTTTTTTTAACTTGAAAGTTCTCCAAAAATGCACATACCTAATCCCACCTAGCTAAACATTTAGAGTTATGACTCAGGTCTTGGTCTGAGCAAACAAAAACTCAGCAAGAAAGAAGTGACATATAAGGCTTCTGCAGGCAGGTTTAAAAAATAGCTAATGTGTCCCAAAGCGTTCAGATGCCTCAGAAACTGCTCCAAGTAAAAAGATGTCTGCTTCAGACCCCGGGTGGCATCAAAATTGTCTGAAAGCATTTTTTCAGTTGGTGTTCTGGTGTTTTGGATCACCTTGACACTATCCTCCATCCCTGCCTGAATGACATATGCAGTATATATATGCGTGTGTATATGTAGGTATGTATGTATATGTAGGTATACAGTCCATATATATATGGACATATACAAACATTGTGTGTGTATATATATGCTTACCACCGAGCAATGGGTACTGCCCCTGGGGACTATTTGCTTAGCACGCAGTCACTAACCTGTTAGGGCTAGAGTCTTTTACAGACCTGGCCATGTCCTTCTAATGACCTTTGTGGGCCAAGACAGAAGCTGAGCCATCGGACGCTGGGGCTCCAAATGCTTAGCTTGTCAAAAGAAAAAAAGAAAGACAGACTGCATCTAAAATACTTCTCTCCACCATGTATACATGCTGCAATAAGATGTGCATAATGGCAAGTTTGGCTTATGAACTCATTTTCACTATTTGATAGGATACAGTATCGCTGGGATTTGTTGAAAAGACTAAAAGTGTCTTTTGGGGAATGGAAGGCACTAAGCACAGATATAGTATATTTCATTTCATTTTTTTGAGCAAGGAATGCATCTTTCTCATGCTGCCACTGACACGAAAGATAGTCTTTATTGCTGCCTAGAAAAAAGGCTTCGTAAGAATCTAGTTGCCACTTGGACACATCTTTCTATGACTGTCAGGATCTTTAAGATAAATGTGTGGCTCCTGACGGCAAGCTTCAGCAAAAGAACTAGCCTACATGCATATATCAATCAGTATATTTATATATAGGTATATAGTAGTCAGTTTAATACACAGATATTGCTGGAGATGTTTTGTTATTTACTTCTTGTCACTAAATTATGATCTGTTAAGAATTCAACTTGTTCTATACTTTCTCAATTCACTTACTAAAATATAACAGGGTTCTCTTTAATCTATCTTATGTGGTCAATGAACATTTCAGTGCATTTTCACTACATTTGATAACTGGAATAAAAATAGATATTTGAAGTTTTTTATTAATCAATTCATGGAGGGTCTAATACTTGTGACAATCAGCGGGCTTATGTTCTTCTTCCCTTGTTCAAACAAATGTTTTCTTGTACAATTAAGAGTAGAAAATCATAAGAATAACCATTTCAAATTTATCTAGACCAATCAGCACTCTAGATTTAGCAATGGACAATATCACATCTTTCAGATCAAAACTTGGTATCTCTGCTACAGATAAATAAATGAATGCTAGCAGTAAAACAAAAAGGATGAATATTGCAAACAACACCTGACCGTATTTGGTCATTTCAATCAGATAGTAATCCAAGCCAATGATTTGTTGGTACAATAAAAGGCAGGTCATAAAAATACCAAGAGGAAAAAAATCATGAGTCTTTAACTATGCCAAGTAGCTGGGTTGAATAGTTTCATAAAGCAACCACATTCTATTCTGAAAACTGTTGAGTTTTCTTACCCCACTTCCTACTGGAAAAAATGGTTCAAAGTCCCATTTTGTTAAAGAGTATCTTTTTAGTTCCAACCTAAACTTACTTGTACACAGCATACAGCTATTTTTTTTATTGTACCAATATTATCTTTTGGCTTTAGAAACTCCTCCACAGTTTTCACTCAAGAAAAGTAAAGATGGAAGTGAAGGTCTCTCACAGAGGGATCAAGCGTGTGTCATTCAGTCTTTGTTTAGTGAGACTATTAAACTATGTTCTGCTAGTCACTGTTTGCAGAAAATTCTGCCCTTTCTCTGAGCAGTCTCTGTACTCCTTTTAATACAAATTCCATTTTCTTGAACGTGAATGATCACAATATATGTAGTACTCTTCACGATAATTTTCTAGGGCCTTGCATTAATACTTCTTACTCTCCTGCAAATTCTTCTGATATGTTTAATTGCATTTCCTTTCTCTGGGCCACATAACACTGATAAATTATAACCCATCTTGATGAACTCAAACTGTTCTCCACTGTCATTTCCTTTTCATGAACCTTTCATTTCTAGAAAAATTTTCTTTTATCAGTCCTTACTAGTAAGACCTTCTTGTTCTTGCATTTTATCCCAATTTCTATTTGCCTCTCTAGTTTTAATTGCTTTTTATTTTACAATATATTCCAAGTTTTACACACTGCAGAGGTCAAAGTAATTTGTCTGCAGCTGCCTAGATAACTTTTTCCTTCTGAAAAGTTACTGCTTCATAAACTATTTTTCATGCCACACAACATTGGACTTTTAGTAAAAATCATTGCTACCAGACTCATTTGTCCACTTTCTTATGTTTCTGTAGTCAGAAATCTGAAAATTGGAGGTAATCCATCCCACCAGGTAGTCCACTCATTACACTGAGGAGGCACCTAATGAGCAGCTCCTCAATTTTTCTTATAATTTCATATGTCTGTTTCCACTTCCATACCATCATTCTCATAGTCATTTACTCCTGCCACATATCCAGCAAGGTCCCATTTTCTGCAAACAGAAGCACAGTGCTAACTTAGGCTGAAGCCACACCTGCGGTTATTTTGACTCCTTCATCACTGATCAGGATGAGCTCAACTTTGGTTAATCATCATCGTCTTTCTTAACTTTCTGATCTCCCTGATAAGGTTCCTTGATGATCAATATTTTTTCTTTTTTCACCCTTACAGGATTCCAGTTTTTTCTTAGTATCTTGTTTCAGCTGTCCAGTTATCCATCTAAATCTAGAGCTCTCCCATACAGAATTTCCCTTGTGCTTGGCAACAAACTCCAAGTATGTGTATGTTTCCTTAACATCATTCCAGAGTCTTTGACACATGAATCTTTTCAGTCTGACCTCTCTGAATTCCTTCATATACCTCAAATTCATGATTTTGAACTAGAAAACATTGTTTAGCAGCCTGTTTGTTTATCCTTCCTTTTAATTTTGAGCTGAACAAGCTCAAGGTATTGGATTGTGTACTTAGCACTTACCAGCCTTCTGGAATAGCTTTATTTCTTGACATTGTATCACTCTTTAATGACAAAATCTCTCAGCTATCCCAAACAGAAATGACAGTGCTATTCTTACTAATACATTTTTCTGCTTATCCATATGTAGGAAATTAAAAATCTGGGAAGTACACAAATATAAATACTTGTAGTATTTATAATATGAAGAACCACAGACTTAAATTCTTGCAATGTATACAGTATTTTTGTATTGTTGTAGTGGCATTAATTTTTTGCAATCCTTTCCCAAAATTAATTTCAGTAATATATTAATTCAGGGCCCCTGCTCTTTTTAACATCTAGCTCAGTCATGCTTCAGCCATTTTGGTGGGAATATTTGTCCTTGATAATAGTAATTAGTAGATTTTTCTTTGTTTCCATCAGAATCCTTTTTCTTTTTCACCGTATATCCACATTTCTTATACTGTCTGGCAGGCAATTCATTTTTCCATTCTCTGATTCTGCTTTGGCTTCAGGACTGTCAGTTCTTTAACAGCAACCCCCACTAGCAAAAACTTACACAGCTTTGTGATGTTTGCAACAGACCCTTATATTTCCCAAGTATTTCACTTTCAGGTGTCTCTTACAGTCTATTTGACATCATTCACCTTTTTTGGGGATCCCTGCCCCTGTCTACCTCCATTTTCTTCTTCCTCTGCTGGAAAGAGTCTTCTTTCTCCTTGTCGTTGTCACCCCATCTCCTACCTGACTCTCTTTTTACTTCTCCAGCACAGCAAAGCTTGTTCCTCAGTGAACAAAAAGACTTGTTCTTCTTTATGTCAGGAATTAGCCAAGCCAGACCAGAGAAGAATCATGAGCTATTGGTTTGAGCCTGCATTCTGCAGTGAAGAGAAGGAAATATGGGAAGTTGCTGCTGGAGTGGGATGAAGACTACATATGGCAGAGTCCCAAAAAGCAGCAGTTTTTCACTTCTGCTTAGCTCCTGTCAGTCAGTTGTCATTAGTTGTCTTACTTAATTAACAATTTATGCAATTACGGGCCTAACAGTGGAGGCCTTAGTCAGGCAAGGCTCCTGCTGAGTTTTTAAAGTGACTTTTCTCCAAGTTTTTCCTTTCTAGACTTCAAGATCAAGTACAAGGGAATTAATAGCTGGGTTCCCTCTCTTTTCTATCTGGATCGATTCCCACACCATCTGTAATAAGCATTTTAAACAACTTTTCTGTGGCCTAGGGTTCCCTACGGAGGCAACATGCTGAGTACATTACTGAATCAGTTCTGTTTCAAAAAGGGATGAGGCCATTATTTAGCTAAGTCCTAGCAAACTTCCAGTGTCAAGCATTACTTAAGACTTTCACTGAAGTCTTCGTTATAACTCAAGGGTTTAGTCATCAGCAAACATAGTAGCTTAGGTTCAGGAGATATAATAATAAGTTTTATATTTATGCAATATCACAAAGATAACCAACAATCTTCACTTTTTATGAGAAGTTCCTTTTGGTCCAGATTTCACCCTTACTCACTCTGTGTAGTCTCCTGCATAGTGGAGTAATTTCCTGACTAAACTTCCCTGAGCCTGGACCTTTGAGCAACAGTGGAAATGACAAGAGAAACTCTAAGATTATTTAGAAATGTCAAGCCCAGCGATGTAGCACCAAGTGCTTTCATTTTTTTCAATTTTGTTAACTGCAGTATTGAATCAGCTTTGCACTGAGAAAATAACGGATCTATTTCTGACGACTGTAATAACTGAGGCTCATGAGGTCTAGCCCAGTTGTGAGCTCAAGTGCTGCAAGGTCAATGAAAGTTTATAAAATGTTCCGATGACTGTTAATAGCATATACTCAGGAGAAAACGTACAAAAGAGAGAGAAAAAAGAGAAAAAACTAATCTAAGAACAAATTATATCAACCTGTGGATATCAAAAAAGGACTGCACTGAAGCCACCTTTGGTAAGAAGAAGCAGCGTGGAAATGAATGAACCAAAACTGGCGTGTTGGACACACAGTCTGTTGAACATCTGCCCTTAATCACTGCCTTTTTAATGGTCTTTAAAAAGGCAGTTTGAAAGGAACTGGTGGACACAGAATCCAACCATTAGGAAGGTCAGTAACTACTCTTTTCAATCCAGATACTTTGGCCTTTGTTTCTGAGCCATGAACTCACCTCCCTAAGGGTGTTACCAGATTAACTCATTAAAAGTTAGCAAAAAACCCTTCCTGATTAATGTGAGGCCTTCCTTCTCTGTTATCTTCCCAGGATCAGGGGAAGGACTTTGGTAATAGAATCTACTGTGATTGAGCTCCAGCCTTGGATGCTAAAAATCATGGAAAAAAAAAAAAAATCCTATTTCTGCTGCATTACCAGATTTCACTTTCCCCATATGTGTTTATTTTCTTAAAAAAACCCAAACAAACAAACAAACACAAAAAAAACCCAAAATCCCCATCTTTCAAAGAACTGAAAAACAGAAATAGCCTTTTTTTCCCCCCTATGACATATGTCCCTATGACAACATACTAGATTTTAACTAGTAAACTAGTAGATTCTTATGTAATAAAGGGCTCTGATGCTCTTTGGCCGTAGTTTTTAGTTTTGTCATCAGGTTTGATTCTTTTTTTTTTTAATCATCATGTTTTATTTTAACATGTATTTCCTAGTCTCTGTGAAATGGTAACTAAGTACAAGTATCTCTACTTAGAATCTCTACTTAGAACCTATTTACCACTGACACACCGTTACAATGGAATTGCCATATGAATATTGATAGTTCACTAGGCTTATTTATCCTTTTGGAATAAAGGCAGTTGTATAGAAGCTCAACTATAACAGAGCAACCCAGTGTGACTCCAGATCTGCTAAACCACGCCACTGAACAAACCACCCTTCATGGGCTGTGGCAGAAGGTCTGAGGAGCTATCAGAGCCCTGGCGGATATATAAGAGGACATCAGATCACAGAGACAAAGGACACTGTTCACGCTGCAGCAGCTGTTGTCCAACATACATTCGTCCATTCCTGGAAAAGATTTTGCCCTTCCTTTCCTTGCCAGAATACAGCTGCTGCTGACTAATGAACGCTGCTCAGAATAATCACATTTTGCTGTAAGTGAAGCACAGCACACTAGGCTTCCCCCATGACTACTGGTGGAGAATGTAACTGAAATACAGCTCTCTTTAAGTAGCCCTATGACAGCTTAAAGTATATTTCAGTTTGGTAAATGGGTGGGGCCTTATGGAGAACCATGCAACGTATACCTACCTTTATATGAATAGTGCAAAACAGTGGGGGGCTTACTGATCGTGCCTGAACAACGATTCTTATGGGTCAAAGGAGATTTCCGATTTTTCAGTGTAAAAGGTTACCATGTTATAAGAAAAATGCCTCTTCCTTTCATATGTAGCAGGACTGCAGCACAAATGCAACCCAAAGTGAAATTATTCTGAAACCACATGATCTTGTTAGCGCTTAGATAATTTCTCCATGAATTATTTACATATCTCTGTTCCTCAGACATGTTTCCCACTGCCTACTGAATACATGATTCAGGTTATTTCAACTTCCTTTTGCATTATCATGCATTTCCCACGGTCTTGCCACAGTCTTTTTTCTTACCTCATTCAACTATTTCTTCTTATGTTTTATTTTAGACAGAATTCATTCCAGGGCATATGACTCAGATTAAGAATTTAATTATATTTTAGCAGGTAAAGTTTAAGAGTTTTGAGTCAGATGCATCACTGGGTAATTTTTACATCACCCAGTATAATATCATATATCAGTTTATACTAATGCACAGTTCTCTTTATTGTATGAATATATGACTTGTCTCTTCCTTAGATGACACAACTATTTAAATCCTGTATTAACATGGATTTAAATAAACACATCTGCTTTATGATAGCTTGTTTTATGGTTGAAGAGGGTTCAGTTGGCCGGTTGTTCAGCTGTCATTCATCACAGTGAAATAGCACTGATACATACTGATTATTGAACCTTCAACAAGCTGGATAAGCAGTATTTCCTTACCAGTTGAAACTATGATATATTTAGTTGCTAGTACATTTGTATTCTGAAACTAATGTTATGAGGCAATTTGGTTTCACATTCCTGAAAGTATGTATTACTGAAAGATGGAAGTAATAACTGGCCATGAATTGTTCACTTCTTAATGTTTTTAAATCATTGTGAAAGTTGTTCAACTGAAATGATTTCACATTTTTTTAGCCTCTAATGTTCAAAATGTATGATATTCTCCAGTTGAAAGAACCAAACTCCTTATTAAATGCTTTATATTAGCATTGCGTTTATTATTTTCAACCTATTGTTCTTCTGTACCCAATACGTGCAAGTTATGATAGAGATAAATGATTTAAGCAGACTGAAAATAAGAAAAATCATTCTATGCATTATGACCAACCACTCTCATACCTGAAGTTTATTGTCAGTATTATCTCCTATATATAAAATTCTTCAACCAGATTTTGGTTCCTAACAATGCTTAGCCAATTTGAATTAATTTTTCATTATATTCTGAAAAACGGTTGTGCAAAGTAATCTCCAAAGAGCACTGAGGTCTACATAAATGGAAGCTAAGGTGATATTTCAGTTCAAATGAAACAACATATTGATTTTCCACAAGAATTCTGGTCACAAAATTTCTGATTCAGCAGTACACTCGCATGATGGTGCTACAGGAGTATAGTCATTCATGGATAGGGATCCTCAGACTTTTATCCATCTGGCTGAAATGAATCTTATAATGGACAAAACATCATGGTTCAGAAGGAAGGTAAAGTGGCAATCAACTGATTAAAGACAGAAGGGGTTTATACACTCTAACACAATTCAGATTATGCTTTCAGGAAGTTGCTACAAAGGCCATCTTAGTCTCGAAAAAAAAACAGAGGGAGCTGACAGAAACCATTCATCTAGAAAACCTCTTCTGTGATAGTTACCGATTTTATTCTTAGTCTTTGTTTTAGTTTTAAAAACAAGAAAGGGAGATTTGCAGTTAGCAGGAGGGGGACTGTCTTCTTGCAGGTAAGGTTTCTACACAAAAAGTAGCATTCATAAGTAAAAAGAATATTTTTGTTTTGCCAAGGAAAATTGTTGGTATCTCTGTTTTCTCCGTTTTCAAGAACTTTGAGGTAGTGCTGTTACCATAAGGATGGGAAGTCTCCTTTGTTGATACCTGTAATACACAGACATATGCATACATGCACAAACATGCACACACATATCTGTTTATGCCTATCAGTTCATGAATAATTTCAGATAGATTCCAGGTAAATCAGGAGTACTCATATTCTAAGCACTTTTGGGACTTGCAGTACAAATGGGAGCCTCTGACAAACACTAGAATTAAGGATTACAAAAAAATGGGAGGAAAGCATTGGAGAGGCTCTTTGCTTAGTCTGAAGGAGGCTCAGGAAAACAACCAGAGTTATCCCGTGCCATCTGTTGGGAAAGGCCTGGAAGGAAGAATATGGGTATGAGGTCTTTTTTAAGAGTTACGGAATATGAGACCCACAGAGATGAGAAGGAAATAAATAACAACAAGTGGATTGGGTAGGTAAAGTCCACTTCTGAGCCCTTTACTAAAGCATGATGGTAAAAGTGTCAAGGATGATAGAAGCAGTGAGCCGTTGGTGTGCTGTCACACGCTTTTACTCTCACTGAAAAGCCTGCCCAGACAATGCAAGAAGGTCTTTCTCTACCTCTTTTCATTAGTGAGGAATATCCAGGTGGATGATTGACAAAAGCAGTGGGGAGAGTAAAGTGCACATGAGGTTTCATTGTCTTTTGGAGAAATGATCCTGTTACCATGAGAACTCCTTGTGGCTTAATACAGATGCTAGCACATATTAATTAACAAGAAAATATTACAGTTTGATCATCCCCAATGTATGTATGAAAAAAGAACGATAGCTTCAACAGCAGGATACTATCTGTTGGTTTAGCATATTGTCTCATTAAATGCCCCTGAATTTTAACTTCTCCCTTCCTCCCCCCTGCCCCCCGAGAATCTACATTTTTTAACATTGTAATTAAAATTGTGCATAAAAAGGAGAAAAATCTGAGTTTGAACAATATTTTTTGTCTGGATTATGAGAACACATGGTTCCACTTTTTTTTTCAACCATTATTTTACTGTAAACTTTTTGCCCCAACAGATATGGGAGAAGATATGCAGATCTAGAATTTAAAGAAAATTTAATGTAATGCGTATTCTAAGATACAATGACAATTACCTAACTTCTTTTCAGTCATTAAAGAATAAAAGAATTTCAATGATCATATACTAGAAGAACATGGAAATGAAACTTGACCTAGCAGAATATATGGAAGCATGGCTTGAGAACAAAAGACATCTTAGTAGGTCATACAAAATAGAGAGACAGACTGCTATACAGAGGAAGGAGAAATCAAATACATATGGAGGTGTTTGGATGTTTAGGTGGCACCAATTTTTTGAACAATTGTTACTCACTCTTCTCTAGGTGAGCGGCAGTCAGCCAGAAGCATCCTGTAAGCCACATCTGATCCAGAAGCCACTTTTGAACTATGCTGATACGTCAAAAGTAGATAATGCTGCAGGGTCCTAAAATGAATTTTGATTCATATAATGGAATACTTTATCACACTTTTGCTCTAGGTTTTTGATTCTAAATAACATTTTAAAAATCAGATTGAGGTCACAGATTGATAGGTTTATTCAGTTAGGAAAGGACTTTGGGAGACCGTCTACTCCCAACCTCCTTCTCAAAGCAGGGTCAATGTTCAATACAGACCAGGCTGCTTTGGGCTTTGTCCAACCAGGTCTTGAAAACCTACTTAAAGTTATTTGAGACATCTGTGATACGAACACTAGTAAAAGCACTGTGTGAACTCTTTGGACATTTCCTTCTGGATTGATTCAGAAAATGATTACCTCAGAGTACTTCAGCAAGGAAGTTGCTCAGGAATTTTCCAGGGGATATCATTGTAGCCGAACCGCAATGACACTTTTCCAGTCTAGAAAATGTGAATAGGTTACCTGGTCCTTCTGTTTGTATTTGCTTATGAACCACTGTTGAAAACACTGGTGGGGTGGTTTATGAACCAGTTTCAACACTGGTTTATGAACAAGTGTTGGAAACACTGATGGGCTTTGAGAAACATTGTGTTAGACGCCTATTATTTTTCTTCTCTTTGATCTCTAGAGTCTTTAGCGGGGCTCCTTTCTGGAATTACAGAAATACCCATAGCTTCTATTTTAGCAAAACGTGCTTCCTGCACTGGCATCAACCCATAGTCTGCTGGGAAGTATTTTGTTGTTTTGTTGATGCAACCATAGGCTAGTTTTAGGGAAGCAGTTCTTCCTTAAGGAAATTAACAAAAATAAATTTGCCTGCTTGATCTTCCTTCATAAATAGCAGACAGATGCTTGTTTTGGTACTACTTGGTTTTGATGCTCTTAAGAAGTGCTGTGTTACATTGTGAAAATTCAGGAAACAGTTTGATTAAATGAAAGGGATTCATCATACATTTACTCTACAGATAGAGTTACTTTCTAAGACTTACAGTATTTGTTCTTAAAATACACTCCCCCTTCCTAACATATGTCAGAATTAGGATCTATAAAAAATTAAAATTGGTAAGAAAACTAACTTTGTGACATGTATGGCATCACCTATAAAAACATAGTAAAGTACAAACATTTAAGTGATTTTTCATCTCTGTGGGACATGAGATTACATCTTCATGAAGAATAAAAGTTTGACCTAGGATAAGGCAGTTCATAATATCACTAAACTGTTACTCATAACATGATGTGAACAAGTCCCGATTATTGCTTTTTCATCTTTCCAAAAATAAGATTAGTACTATTTTTAGCAAATGGAAGAAAATAATTACTTATATAAAAGAGAACTAATAAAAAGCAAGGGTTGAATTGTTTCAAGGATTTCACCGTTTTATATGAAAATTCTTGAGATGTGTTTAATTGGAAGGCCATTTCCTCACATTTCAAAATATATGGTTTTAATATTTTTTTTCCTGTATGAATCTTAAATCTATTTCCTCTACATTAAACTCACTGAGAGTGTGAAACTGTAGCCTAATGCTTGTGCTTATAGGAAAGCAGCAAGTGATATGTGGAAGACAAGCAAGAACTAGAACTGAGGAAAACCTGATCATTTTCAGCCTATGGAGTCACACTTCCTGTTTTCTGGGGTTTTCAAACCTGGCAAATCCTGATTTTAGTTTTGAACTGGGAGACAGCATAATTATGAAATGTAGTTGCTAAGTCAGGGGTCTAAATATAGAGACATAAATATAAGTTTAGACACTTACTTTCAAATTTTCTTAATTGAATTTATGTTAGAGAAGGTTACACTTGTGAAGAGAATATTCTTATGATCAAGTTCTGCGGTTCCTGTGCTTTAGCTGCTGAGATGGACATTCAACAAACTGCATCAAGAAAAACTGCACTGATACTTTATGCTGGTAACAGTGAAACGGTAATTCTATTTTCAGCTCAAGTGGAGCCATATAGCTGGATATTCTATTCGAGAGCTTCTCAATCTTTTTTCCTCCTACATCTCAGTATATGTAATCACACTTTCCACGGCGTTCCATGACCCTACAGTCAACTCTTTGCAGCAACTCATCCTCAGATTCAGAAGTGCTCCAAGATATTTTCTGTATGTTTTCCAGAGACACAAAAGTAACACCTGTGACCCCAACAAAAACACTATTCTCCACTCTGGCCATAGGACTAAATAACTCATAAATTGATATCTTCTGATCTACACAAAAATTGGCAGACTAGATGAGTTAGAGGAAATGCTAAAATATTTCAAGACTTTATCTCTTAAAAAAGCAGAGGAAGAAGTGTGAAGATCAAGCAGATGGAGATTGTCAAAAGCCTTTATTAATGTTTGATTTTATGTATCACACTATATGAGGCACTGATACACTCAATCTTTTTACTGCTCCAGATATACATTAAATAGGATCTGTGTTGCCTGGCATGGCTGATAAACATAAACCACCTTTTGTTATTGCAAGAAAAGAAGTAGTAAGAGTTATTACACAGGAATAAGATTTATAATGCTGCCACAGGGCATATTACAAACAAAAAGGAAAACAAATGAGCATTAAAGGCCAGAAGATGATGCCTTTATTGTTCTTCAAGGTCTGCCCTCACCATATGGTCTATCTAACAATCTATGATTTTTTTACCTTTCCCAAATTTTATTGTCCTTTTGTGTTACACACATAAAATGTGAGGAAAATTAACCACTGGCACTTTCTGATAAGGTGGTTTTCAAACATAAAATGAAAAACCTTTCAGCATTTTTCCCTTTGAAAATAATACTAGCTTCAGTTTGTGTCTAGATTTAAAACCCTTATTTGTTTTCTAGGAGCTGCCAAATGGTGTCCAAAATGATACCTGACTGTATCTTACAACACAAAAATGTCTGTTCTAATGCAATCAGAACCAAGTCCTGCCACTGCATCAAAGCTCAGGTGGACGAGAGAAGGAAAAGGCCCTACAGCGGAGGTGACAGCAGCTCTTGTGCAGGCTGCATACTCCCCGCTGTTTGACTGTGTCCAGAGCACGTACAGCCCATATTTCCATCCCAGCCCCTCTGCTGCCCACTCCTAGCTCATTTACCTTCTTCTGGTTACAGCCAGAGCACCCATGCAACATGGGTGGCCCAGGTCTCTGACATGTGGGGGACATTGAACTGTTGTTTACAGTGCTGGACACTCCCCCATCGTTTTGGGGTACTCTGTCCCCCGCTACTTGCTTCCTACTTTTCTTCCTGGGTGCTGTCACTGTCTGTCAGTAGATGTGACCGGGCAGCTCTGGCTCCAAAAGTGGAGGAGAAGATATACTTTCCAAGACCTTCGAGGTGGGGTTCAGAAACTTTTAACCTGCCTAACTGAGGTGCATTTTCAGAACCACCGCCCTCCTTCCCCTTTCATACACAGGTGTGAGGTGAAGGATTTCCGGGTCCCTATCTTGCCACTGAAATAATAGGAGAATGCCATCCCCCACAGTAGTGAACATGTTTCCCTACGTCTTCCTTCCTGGTGTGTCAGATGTAGGTGTTCATGTGTGCGTGCCTGCATGGGCATGGGCGTGCGGAGGGAAGAAACAACTTTGGCCCCCATGGTTTTAAGAGACTCTCATCACCAACAGGACAGAAGAGGTTTCTAAAATGCCCACACACCTGCTAAGCTGGTGGAAAATTTCCACCCTTCCTTGGCGCACCTTCTTCCTCTGCCTTGTGGTAGCGGTAGCTTCTGACAGAGCAGAAAGGAGAGTAGCAGGCAACACAGCCACTACAAACGATGGCCTGGAGCACCGCCTCTGCTGTGCCTCCCAAAAGCAGGGCAGTGCCTAGCTAGTGACTAGTTTCCCCTACGTATTCTTTAAGTGTGTGAGTAAGAAACACTAGAAATTAAACCTGGCCCGTTTTACTCTCAGTCAATGCCTGTGGGAGCATTACACTCTATAAAGCCAAGCTCTGTGAATTTGAAATACATATTCAACCTCTGGTAAAATAAAGGTTCTTCTCGGCATGGGGAAAGCTTCATGAAGTAGGGCCTGGGGTTTGATAGAGAGCTGTTTTGTGCAACGGTGTGTTCTTCCCTAATGGTAAGGAATTTCTCGGCACAAGAGCAACCGCACCTCTGATTTAAGCACATCAGAGGCTGCTATAAAAGGCCTTGAGACTAAAGATACTGAAAAAAAAAATGCTGGCTACAAGCAGGTGCTGTAGTGCTATGAGAGTTTCACTGTGGATCTCAGGACAAGGAGGTTTGACGAGTTCTCTCTTCTTACTAAATCACAGAAGAAGAATGGGAGGTCAGACGGACCCTCAAAGCATTTCTTCTCAGATAAAATGTGGCAATATTTCGCAGCCTGAGGCATGTAATACAGACATTCCTTTGTTGCTCACTGTTTGCATGTATGACAGCGCAAACTTAAGATTTATTTTCCTTGCATATTATTTGTTAGATCATTTGTTTTTGTAGAGCAAATGGTCATCTTTTCTCCAAAATTAATAGAAAAGATTATTCATTACAAAGGACCAAGATACTGTGTCTTGTCAGATGTCATTTATTCTGTAAATACTGAGGCTATTTAATGCTTTCAGCATAAGGGGACCCACCCTTGTCCAGCAATACTGAATTCTGCAATGTTAATTATAATAATTCTTACAGGCTGTAGTGACAGCTTTTAATGAAGAAACAGCTGATCTGCTGTAGAAGCATCAGTTGCCAGACTGAGTCAACTTTCAAGCCACAATGAGCTGATGAGTCCCGCTTATGTGCATGTGTGTATAAGTAATCAAAACAAAAACAGTCAGAAACACTTATAAATGGAAATGCCAGCATTGTTCGTATCTGTAAATTCCTGCTCACGTTAGTGACTCAGTTGGTAATCTGTGCAACGTTTCTTGGTCTTGTCAAATGCTAGCTAGTATAATTGACTGGTATTAACACTGTTTGCAAAAGAGAGTTAATGACCTAGTTGTAGCATTATAAAACAGACTTTATAAAAACAGGTGAGAGACAAAAAAGGCATTAATGCTCTCCTAGTCAAGGTTATAGTATTAATGTTAAAATATTTAACTCGTAACTCCAACAATTCCAATGACTCTGCATGCTATGTAAATGAGATGTATGTCTGATTAGGAATAGCTAACTAACTCTGTATTTTATTAGTTATATATCTCCCTCTGTTAAATTTGTATCCATCTCATCTACTTCTGTGCAGGCATCACCTATTCCAGAAGAATGTCACTTTACACATGACTTTTAAGCCAGAGTCATATTTTCACACAATCTTATAGTGCAGTGAAGAGGAAGGAAAAGAAGCGATCGATTTA
>VFFE01007704.1:1329251-1344982 GCA_008921705.1 Burhinus oedicnemus
GGTGAAGGATTTCCGGGTCCCTATCTTGCCACTGAAATAATAGGAGAATGCCATCCCCCACAGTAGTGAACATGTTTCCCTACGTCTTCCTTCCTGGTGTGTCAGATGTAGGTGTTCATGTGTGCGTGCCTGCATGGGCATGGGCGTGCGGAGGGAAGAAACAACTTTGGCCCCCATGGTTTTAAGAGACTCTCATCACCAACAGGACAGAAGAGGTTTCTAAAATGCCCACACACCTGCTAAGCTGGTGGACAATTTCCACCCTTCCTTGGCGCACCTTCTTCCTCTGCCTTGTGGTAGCGATAGCTTCTGACAGAGCAGAAAGGAGAGTAGCAGGCAACACAGCCACTACAAACGATGGCCTGGAGCACCGCCTCTGCTGTGCCTCCCAAAAGCAGGGCGGTGCCTAGCTAGTGACTAGTTTCCCCTACGTATTCTTTAAGTGTATGAGTAAGAAACACTAGAAATTAAACCTGGCCCGTTTTACTCTCAGTCAATGCCTGTGGGAGCATTACACTCTATAAAGCCAAGCTCTGTGAATTTGAAATACATATTCAACCTCTGGTAAAATAAAAGTTCTTCTCGGCATGGGGAAAGCTTCATGAAGTAGGGCCTGGGGTTTGATAGAGAGCTGTTTTGTGCAACGGCATGTTCTTCTGAAATGGTAAGGAATTTCTCGGCACAAGAGCAACCGCACCTCTGAATTAAGCACATCAGAGGTGAATCCAATAGAAAAAGGCTGCTATAAAAGGCCTTGAGACTAAAGATACTGAAAAAAAAAAAAATGCTGGCTACAAGCAGGTGCTGTAGTGCTACGAGAGTTTCACTGTGGATCTCAGGACAAGGAGGTTTGACGAGTTCTCTCTTCTTACTAAATCACAGAAGAAGAATGGGAGGTCAGATGGACCCTCAAAGCATTTCTTCTCAGATAAAATGTGGCAATATTTCGCAGCCTGAGGCATGTAATACAGACATTCCTTTGTTGCTCACTGTTTGCATGTACGACAGTGCAAACTTAAGATTTATTTTCCTTGCATATTATTTGTTAGATCATTTGTTTTTGTAGAGCAAATGGTCATCTTTTCTCCAAAATTAATAGAAAAGATTATTCATTACAAAGGACCAAGATACTGTGTCTTGTCAGATGTCATTTATTCTGTAAATACTGAGGCTATTTAATGCTTTCAGCATAAGGGGACCCACCCTTGTCCAGCAATACTGAATTCTGCAATGTTAATTATAATAATTCTTACAGGCTGTAGTGACAGCTTTTAATGAAGAAACAGCTGATCTGCTGTAGAAACATCAGTTGCCAGACTGAGTCAACTTTCAAGCCACAATGAGCTGATGAGTCCCGCTTATGTGCATGTGTGTATAAGTAATCAAAACAAAAACAGTCAGAAACACTTATAAATGGAAATGCCAGCATTGTTCATATCTGTAAATTCCTGCTCACGTTAGTGACTCAGTTGGTAATCTGTGCAACGTTTCTTGGTCTTGTCAAATGCTAGCTAGTATAATTGACTGGTATTAACACTGTTTGCAAAACAGAGTTAATGACCTAGTTGTAGCATTATAAACCAGACTTTATAAAAACAGGTGAAAGACAAAAAAGGCATTAATGCTCTCCTAGTCAAGGTTATAGTATTAATGTTAAAATATTTAACTCGTAACTCCAACAATTCCAATGACTCTGCATGCTATGTAAATGAGATGTATGTCTGGTTAGGAATAGCTAACTAACTCTGTATTTTATTAGTTATATATCTCCCTCTGTTAAATTTGTATCCATCTCACCTACTTCTGTGCAGGCATCACCTATTCCAGAAGAATGTCACTTTACACATGACTTTTAAGCCAGAGTCATATTTTCACACAATCTTATAGTGCAGTGAAGAGGAAGGAAAAGAAGCGATCGATTTAACTAATGAATTCTTCAGTTACTTCAACCAAAAGAAGAATCCAGGAAGTGAAGACTAAATCAGGTTGCTAAAGATAAATACAAAATAACATAGGCAAGCACGTGGAAATGAAAGACCAAGGCATAAACCCCATGAAACCAACAAGACGTATCATAATAACAAATGCACAGCATGCTAGCAGAAGAGTAGGAAAAAATCCTGGCTCATTACCCAACAGAGAAGGAAACTACTAATAGCTAAGCAAACCCATCTATTTTGTGCCCTTTTTGAATCTTGCCTCCCCAAAATCCCCCATCTGTCAGCACTGGCTTCCACAATTGATTACTTTACACCAGTGGGATAAGATCCCAGCCTAGAGCAAGGGGAAAACAGGTATGAATACACTTAGGTAAGATAACTGTTTGGAGATCAGCTGGCCCTGATATATTTCATTCTAAAGTATTTATGGAACTGGCTGAAATAAACACATTCACGAGCAGTTATTTTTGAAAATTCATAGGGACAAAAGGGAGCCTCAATGCAGGCTAAGCCTAAGAATGGTAAAAGGAAGCAAGCTGGAGGATTTAATGGGGATTTTATAGATTTTTCAGCTTCATTGTGGACCCCAAGTAACCTTGATATGAGTAACTAAACCATTTGCAAGTAGAGAAGAGACTGAAAGATTACAGGATTAATAGCAGCTAATGTGGATTTGTAAAAAATTAAAAGTGTCAAATCGATATAATTTTGTTCTGCAGTGGGGTATTGAGACTTGTGGATAGAATGGAAACATAGAAACATAGAAACATGTTTCATATCACGACAATAATAAAACTTCCAATGATGTCCTGTGTGATACTCTGGTAAGCAGGTTAGGGAGACATGATCTAGACAAAATTTATTACAGAATGATCTGGATAAAATCTGCTACAGTGTGGGTGTAAATCTTGTTGGAAAACTGTAATCAGAACGGTAGCTATCAATGAATTACCGCCCACAGTAGAAGAGTTCTGCTCAGAATCTGTTTTTACTTAAATCTTGTCATTAATGAATTTGACACTAAAGTAAAAAGCAGGCTTATTAAATGCACAGATGATGGAAAACCAGGTGAGGCTTCAAGAATGTTGAAACATAACATTAGAATTCAAAATGACTTTGACAAATTGCAGAAATGATCCAACAAAACAAATTCAGTGGCGAGAAATGCAGTGTACAGTTGTGCAAGTAAAAGGTGAAAAGCAACCTGTTAGAAATCAGTCCTATGGGAAGAGATAAACAATGTAAGCATAAAAAGGTTACTCTCAGAGGATCATTTTTGAAAGACAGCACACATCTAAACCATCCATGTGTCCACATTGTGCACCTCTTATCTAGTCCTGTTCTCCGTATACCAGGAAAAGAGGAGAAAATTTAATATCAACTATGTACACTGAATATTTTAGGCAAGGTAAGATCTAATTTGGGATATTTAATGTCTTTAGATACACTTGGAAAAGGATGAGATCTACTCTATGGAAAATAATGCCAGAAAACTATAGTTATCTGGACAATAATGTATCTTTATTAGAATTTTGAACCTGAGCAAGAGATATATACCCTTTAAAATGTTGCCTCCAGAAGCAACCGTTCCTTCCCTGAGTTTTCCAATGTGGAGCTGCAGCAGACCTGGTAGATATCTTGACCTCTATATTAGCTGTCTGTCTCAGCATGTGGGGATGAACTTTAGAGGGAAGTTACCTTAATCTATGGACTCAGGAATCTGCGATGAAAAAAATCATCACCAGTTTCTAGGAAGATATGTTCTTTTTTGTGTTGTGTTATGCAAGATGCAATGCTGGTCCTTTCCACAGGAGTTTTTGAGGTTTGTAGGCTGTAAAAGTCTATGCCATTTCATTCAGAAACCATTTTTATTCATCCATGTATTTTCCTGTATGTAGGAAAGTTTCTGCTTTTCTGATGTAATTCTTGGAAAGGAAAAAATGGCTTTAAATCCCACCTCCCCACTCTTTGACTGCTTTGAGCTCTAGATTGAGGAAGTCCCTCAAAGAGATAGGTCATTCAATATTCTGATTGCCTCAAGGTGAGGGAACAGGTCTGGCTTGTGTCATACAGAGACACAACAGGGAAGCTTAAGCTGCCTCTGGGAAGGGGTTGGGGTCTATGGAATATCTTGACAGGCTTTCTACAGCAGGTATAAAGGTTTTAATTAATCAAAATTTAGACAAAATTGTTCAGTTGCTTTGTTTTTTTCCTCTCACATAACAGTTTGTCTTCATGAAGTATCCTCTTTCTGTAGGAGAAAATAATTATTGAAAACTGAGCTTTTCAATAATTTCAGATTTGCAGCTGAAGAACATCATGTGAAATGGAGCCTCATGTGCAACTTCTCACATAAGGCACTACAGCAGTGAAATTGCCAAGAAACAGCTCAAGAAGATACTCTGGGAAATGTAGAGTGTTGTAGCTAAAATATTCTGCCTTTCCATTTTTTTGCTGAATACTAGGAGTTCTGTGCAGAATACACAGACTCTCTTGGTTGCTGTTGTAGAAAAGCTGTCAAAGCAGCACTAAAAGATCTGAAGATTACTGGGTATTTTAAAAGCCCATAAGACTGGAGTCTACATGTTAAATTATGATATAATCCAAGTGGCTAGTTATTTGTTGTTACCAGAGGTGTTTTTCTTTAAATATCAGTGTATTTCTTCTACCAGTAAAATATTGTGTAAAAATCAAAGTAATTTTTTGTAGCTGTTGCTGTCTTCAGAGTCTGCAAAAAGCATGTTGTATTGCTTAGAAGAACATTGGGTGATGTTATCCTCAGAATCTTGTTAATAAATGACTCTAACAAAGAGGATTTGCTTTATTTTTTGGTTGTAGATAAGTTTTTGTAAGCAGATGAGCTCCAGTTGCTCAAACATGGTGGAATATTAGTAAGTACTGTAAAGATATGTGGAAGGTAAAAGCTGTGTGAAATGTAAAGTATATGTAGAGAGAATATTGTTGAAAACCAAAAAGGAGAGACAGAAAAAGTAATAAACCCCACCTAGATACACAGACCCTAATGAACAAGAGATAACAGACAATATCAAAGACCAGGTCTCTCACGTCAGATATTGAGGGAACACAACTGAACGAATCACTGAAAGCCTTGGAGAGGTTCCACCAGCTTTTTGTAACTGATAAGACAGGGTGCAGAGAGGGAAAAAGAGTATCATCATGGGTCTCATGGGAAAAAGCAAACTTATTCTCAGGGTCTTTAAGGGTTTTATGGGAATGGGTGAAACATTACAGGATGTGTAGGGGAAAGAACCAAAGGCAGGGAAAGGGTCAATACCCTTGTCCAGCTGAGCTCCATATGTGATCATTGCAGTCTGTCTTATCTTCTTCAGCCCTGTTCCTCACAGTTCTGCATGACCTTGCTCACTGTGGAGGTGACTCACTAACACACTTCAAGCTGGACTAGCTGGCACATTGGAGGAGACCATAATCTGGAAAGACACAAGGTCAGACCTGGAAAAGGGTTAAATGGGGCCATGGGATTGGACATAGGTCCTGGACAGACCTGTCTGATCTAGGGACCCATGAATGTAGGTGTGACTGTGAATGAAGAATGAAGGTGTGTGAATGTCCTGCAGTAAACCGATCATCCAGAGAGAGGGAACAGGATTGCGCTGTGTTGTTCATTTCTGTATAGGTGCTGTTGGTGTTTATGTGGGTGCCAGAAAAGGCACTACACACTTTGTCCGTCTGTGTGGCCTGTCGTGTGTGTATTGTGCCTGTCTATTGGGAATTCATGATAAGCCTTCCTACTAACAGGAACACCAGAAAACAGACTGAATAGGAGAAATCTCTCGGGCTTTAAACGCCACTGGATTTGGCAACCCTTCATACATACCCCAAAATTCTTCAGGTAGTATCTATATTATACCTTTTATTCAAGAGTGATGGGGAGGAAGGGGAAGAGGCAGAAGTTTTGAATTCCCAGATGTATAATCTTCATGCATTCTCACCTTTTAATTATACACTATCTTTCCATTAAGCCACTGAAGATCAGGTACAGACAATGGACCGAACGCTTGTCAGGGGAAGTAGAGAGCTAAGTCTAAATGTATTGCTAACTAAGTAGTCATAGTTTCCTACATCTGCTTAAGAAAAATAGGAATGTGATGATGGACAGAGAAGGAAAACAGACAGGGCCCTTAAGAATAATCATGAAAGTGCCTATAGTCTATTAGGATAAAGGGGTATGGCTTAGAGTCAATAGGGTACTGGAAATGAAATTTGACCTGAAAGTAGCAACAGGTCTGTACAGAGGTCAGTAGTGCAGAAGAAAGAAAATTGAAGGATGACGTTGCTGGCTGTGGTAGACAATAACAGTGAAAAGAAATCCCGTGATGACAGATCTACAGAGACAGGAAATCAAGAGCAAAGGAGGCACCAGTAATACAGTGAATGAAAAGAGCCTTCCCCATTGCTCTTGAAGGCTAGTGAAGCTCCACTGTCTGTGCTGGTCTGAAAGAGTAGTCAGGACGGTTACCATAATGGTCAGTAGTTTTGGCCATTCTCCACAACAAAATAGAGTAATTCCCAGCATATGGTTGGCAACCTCACCTCTTCCAGTAACGTCATGTTTCTTTACCAATTACTCATAAGAGGGAAAGCTGAGACCACCTGACAAACCAGTGGAAGAAGAGAAACCTACCAGCGTAACAGCCACAGTCAGTGCAGTCTGCCTTTCTCTGCAGTTCGTGTTGTGGTGGCTGTTTGTACTTGCACACTATGGCATATACTGGCTATATTCAGGGATTTTTTGTATCTTGCTTGTATGTTGTCCCTCATCCAAAGACCTCAGTCTAGCCCATTAGTGTGTGTAATGTCCCGATTTTATAAATGAAAAGGCAAAAACCAGTTGCATAGAAGTTACGGACGTGTCCTGCCTCAGTGAAGACCTGTAACAGAGCTTCCTGACCCTCAATCACCTGTTTTGATGACTGCCTCATATATATATTAAATGGAACATACTAATGGTCTGTTATCCTTATCACTGTAACAATCTTGAGATTTTTACTAGGAATGTTAAAGTCCAGGTCATGTTTCTTATGATAGACTAATGCAATATTATATCCGAAAAACAAGTCACTAAACAACCATGATAAAATATCCTTTATATATCAAAGTATTTTCTTCACCATAATACACTGATCATTACTTCTACACATGAAACCTAAGTGAAGGATAAAATTTACACATTGTTCAAATTAATGCTCACCATTTTAATACTTATAAACACACATTGCATTCTATAAAGAGTCGTTCTTCTTTCTTTTGAGCTTTGTGTATGAAAACAAAAACTGTAGCTTTTAAAAAGTTTATATTTTAGCCACTATGGATTACTAAAATGACATGGCAGCAAGATGAGATCCCTCACATTTTGGTCTTGTGGCTTAAGAGTTTTTTTTCACAAGAAACAGAGAGCTAGCTCTACAAAGTGTAAGTCCATTCCAAACTTAAAATTCCTATAAAGGGTATGAAGATCAGAGTCTACATTGTGTCATACAATTGCTTGATGCAGTATTTGGTTAAATTGGTAACCATCTTGTCAGTCACTCATTGGAATAAACAATAGGAAAAAAGAATCCAAAGATGAATAGTTGCTCAGCAATATTTTTCTGTAGAATATGTTCAAAATTCCAAAAGCACAGTACTATTCTCTGCTGCTTTATAACAGCTGAAAAATCTCCAGGCATCACAAAATAACATAAACATAACCAAAGGTCACTGAATCTAATACGATTTTCTAAATTGATATCCTAGAGTAAAAAAGAAAAAGGTTTGCCATCTGAACTCTGTATGTGACAATAGTAACTTATTTTAGGGACACAGTTGACATGGGAAATGTCAAAGATTTTTTGTAACTCGGTTAAAAGGTTTTACCACTTTAAAAGTATTCTTGGTGTTGAGTTTGTGAGAGCTGTCACAGCATACTTTTAACATCTCTCCAAAAAAACTGATGCTGGGACTAACTATGCCACTTTTGAACATCTACAGTTGTTCTCACGGTGTACGGCCACAGTGTAAGTTGTGCAAATTCCAAAATCTAGCCAAAATCACTGGCTAAATAAATTTAATATAAAATTATTTTTAATAAAGTATCAATCAGAAAAAAAAAAAAAATCTTTACATTAGGATTTAGAAACATCTTATTTCCCTCTTAGTACTTCTTATTACTTAACAGCTTATTACTTCCATTTTTTTTCTTCTTGCATGAAAGGTAATATAATACTAAACTCAGTTATCTTTTCCTTTTTAATTTAAGCAAGTGGTGCTGATAAAACATATCTTTCTGTTTTCCACCAAGTTAAAAATAACAGAAGGAGGTCAGGTGTGCAGTAACACAGAGATTTAAATAACAGGAGTAGAGGAAAATAAGCAGTTACTTTTTCCTCTGAAAAAAGCACAGAGTAAGAAACTCAAGTTTTCCTTCAACAGCTGTTATCCTGAAACCAAAAGAGCAGGAGGAGAACAGGAAGTGAGGGAAAACACATCCTGCCCCATGTGCTCCGCATATTTTCTTGAGGCATTTAAAAGCAGTGCTGAAAACGATCCCAGGATAGTGAGGGCCTTCAACAGAGGTACCAAGCTGGACAATTTATAATTGTTTAATGGTTGTTTCATTCATTTTTTCATTATTTCCATTTTTACCACATCATTGTGAAAATCTAATTTTCCTTGTAGAAAATTGTAATGTTGAAAACTTTTGTAAGGAAACTCAGCATTGTACCTATCCATTGCACATTCATCCATTCTACTCTTAGGTAGATGGCCATTTAAACTGCAACAATTGAGGCTCCTTCATTGTGGAAATTTATTCTTCCAAAACAAGTTAGTTCATGGGAGTAAGACTATGACCGAAAACTCTACAGGATGATGACAAACACATTTCTCTCTAGTACAAATCCTGTATAAGACTGGAGATAAGCAATTATGCAGGACAATCTGCAGGAAAAAGTGATACGACCGGCTAACATGCATGAACCAGATGATCTGATAAACTCCACGATTTTTTGAGACAAATTCTTGAGCCTGACCGAGGGAAATGTCATGTCAAAGCAGTAGACAATCAGGCATCTGCTTCACAACCATGAAGTACAAAACAGCTCAGATGAGAAAAAAGAGAGGGAATGAAGCAGTTCTGGCTCTTGTCCCACTTGGCCAAAATGCCCTTTGTTCCAACAGGGAGTATCTACATCACTCACTGGTACAATGCAAAGAGGGGAAAAGCAGAGTTCAGTTTTCTGAGATCTACTAAGGTTTCAGGACTCTACGTCCACGTTACATCTATATCAGCACTAAAGTGCACAGCAGTTGCTGGGCCTCGATAAGTACAGGGCATGCTGGAGGACCTTGGGTCTACGTTGCAAACAATGCTCTCTAGACAGCACCCGTCTGTGACTTCAGCCTTGGTGCCACTGGTGGGGGAACCACTTTAAATGCACCAGGAGCATACTCGAGGAACTCCAGATATGGATGCAAGGAATATTACAAAGTGTCCTTCTGTACACTAAAACATTAATGTACATGCCACACAAGAAGACCAAGCGAAAGCTTTGAGAAGCAGGAAAATTCTTGCAAGGAGACCTTGCTATCTGTTGCATACCCATGGAGTGGTTTGGGGTTTCACAACGGTTGCTCGTGTAACTATCAAATGAAACTGAGAAAAAGGATTTGAATAGGTGTCAGATGAGACGCTAGTCTCCTGGGCACTGGGAAAACAGATCAACAGTCTCCAGGAACTCAAAGCCATGCTGGTTGGAAAAAGTAGAAGCTTGTGACTTTCGCAGTGTGATGTTCATGGAGTTAACAACCAAGTAAATTTGACTTCATCTTCCCTAATACTGGCTAAATATAATAGAGAATAGATTAGAAGAGGAGCCAGCACTCCATAATTGCAAGATACGCCATGTCATCCATATTACTTTCAGGATGGGTAATACCTCAGTCTTACGCAATATGAGGTCAAACCAGATGCTCAATCTACTGGTTCCTTGAACTCTGACAGTCTTTTACACTGGAAAAATATGAAGTAAAACTCACACATAATTGGATTAAATAAAAGGATAGTCAGTATAACAAGGTTCCACTAACTGTTATTCAAAGATCATAATTTTCTGAATCTATGGCAAGATTTCTACTTGGCCTTTTGCAGGATGGTCTTTGTCGTTGAGATGGACTTATTCAATACACAAGTACGGTGGACAGGAAAAAGAATCCCAAAAGTACAATACAGTTTTGTAAGTGTTATACCTTAATCCTAAATGCTTTTGCAGCTCTAAATGTACTAAGGAATACATTCTGAGAATGGCTTGACATTTCAATTGACACTAATAAGGATAAACGTGTTTTGAACTATTAAAACTAGATTGTAATTTGCAGCTGAGTTGACATCGTACTGCTCATAAGACTGGGTCACATGAAGATAGATTGAGATTACTTTCTTTCATGGGATTAGGGTTTAGAAAATGTTTCAGAACATTCAGCTTTTTGTATAGCCTGTGCATGTATAGGATATGAATCTATAACAGCAAACTTCTTTTTACTGGATGCTGGAAAGAACAATTTTTACTTTACACTACATTTTGTTTCAACTTCTGGCCTCCCATCTACCGAAAGACAATATAGCACGAAGTTTAAAAAAAAACCCCAAACCCTACGTAAAAAACCCAAACACTCTTTAATTCAGATGTGTTTAATTGATAGGAATAATCAGCCACATTCTCTCTCACCCCCTTAGTATTTTCATTATGTTTTCCTTGGAGTTGAGTAAAATTCCAACTGGCTCATTAATCAGGAACACTTAGATAAAGTTTTGTTGTTAAATAATTCAGTTCCCTTACTATACCTTGAATAAGAGTGCTGATTGTTTGTGACTGAGAGAGACAATTGAATTCAACTGAATTTTTACTTTTTTGTATAAATTTCCATGAAAATCCTAAATGTTGAAAATACCAGATAGCTTAGGATATTAATGGCAGCTATGAGCCAAATAATAATTCTTAAAATGATCTTTTTAAAGTCAAGCAGGTCCAAAAAAGACTTTAACTGAACTTTTTCAGAGACATTTTGTTCATAACTGCCTATCTGATTATCTATGGATGAAGCTGGAAAGAAGAAAATCCCAGTCGGGTCCTAGGGAACTGATAGTTGTCTTCAGTACCTACAATCCAACTCTTCCAATGCAAATACAGATTCATTTACAAAATCTGCAGGTACTACAAATTCAATTGTATCCTCCTATTTTCAGTGAAGTTTAGCACTTCAAGAGTAATGTACTCAAAATCAGACTGAGTCAAAACCAGCTGTGTCTCAGAATAGAAAACCCCTTATATTTCTTTAAGAGACTACTGCAAAAAAAACGTATTTCCATGAGATCAGGACACGAACTTATGCAAATACAACTGTGCAAACCTTCTCCTGTCGTTTTATCTTTGTTGCACAGAAAGCCATCCTCATCCCAGGATTTACCTGTACTTTGCTGTTAGGTAAGCAATGTTGTATATAATACTCTGTAGCAATTTAGCAAAAATGGAAAATACAAATAATATTACTATAATTCAATGTTGACTTGACTTATTAAAGATAATATCATAGTCAAATAAGAGAGAAGAAATTTGAGTCAATTATTTAAATTCATTCCCACTTTGATTTCATTAGGATACCATACTGTGTGTCTCAAGAAACATGCTCTTTCTTATCTGAAATATATTTCAATGGGTGTTGTCAACTTCTTTTAATAATTCCAGCTTTAAATAATTCTTAGAAAGTGATAAGACAGTAATTGCAATGGCTTCTTTAAAGTATTGCTCTAAACTTGAAAAACTAATTATGCTTAGCTGACTTTTCAGTTTATTAAAAAGGGCAAAAAACATGTTTTACTGATTTTATTCCAGACTTGCCAAAGATTACCTGAAACACTAATCTGTTTCATAAACCTAGTTTTACTTCAGTTACATTCTTAGTATGGACAATTCCCACCGACTTCAGTGTGACAAAGGAGAGTGCTGGACCCTGACCATGACAGAGGAACTCAGTAATCTTCATCTGAAGCATACATATAATTTTAAACATGATCTAAAAGTGAACAGGTCAAACCAACCAAGAAATGCACTCACTTCTGTCAAAAAGTTCAGAAAACAAATCCCCAAACTCTGTTCCAAGAAGGATTAAACCAAGATTAAATATGGTTCATGTTGAGACAGAACATGCAGACACAACTAGCGCTTGTGTCTAGGTATCCCATGTTTTAGATGCCTTGACTAACTGCTGACCAAAGGACTTCTCCCTGTGTTCCTCCACTGCTAGCTTCACCGTTTACCTGAAGATAAAGCTTTGTACAAAGAAAAAGTTACATTTCTAGTTAACAGGACAGAAAAAGGATCACTGGCAACTAGCTGTAGTAACATGCAACTCTTGAGCCTAAGCTTAAGCAATGTTGTTGTTGTTGTTCTTCATAATACAGTCTTTTAGAAGACAAATTATCTGATTTGTCTATTTGTCTATTTGTCTATTTGTCTAATCTATTACTGGATTTAAATCTATTCATGTCACTACATTTTTTTATTTTCTAAAATTTTAACATGTCATTATTTTGACCAAATAGACATTTAAGGCCTCGAGAACCTTTGTAAATCTTACAGCCAGATATAAATGGCAAAGATGTTTTTACAGCTCCTGTGCTTGAAAATATTTGCCTTGATATTACAATAATTTGCTTTTCTTTTTCCATCTTTTTCAAGAAAAAAATACCCAGACAAACCCTCAAGGAAGTTAACCAAGGATTAGGGTAGATACACCACTCCTGGGCACAGAGCACATAAGCCTAAGATAACAGACTGTTTATATGTGAGAAGGCTCGGACTGGTCAAAAGAGTGAACAGCTTCCACCTCTCTATGCTTTTGGCTTGTCAGAAGAAGCAGCTTAGTCACTGAGAAAGAAGCAGGCCAACAGCACCTGCTGTAGAGGGGGCAACCCCTTTGAGAAGTTGGTCCCGCTCTTTTTTACCTTCTTACCGCTCACTGCTCTCCCTTACCCTTCCTCCGTGACAGCAGCAACAGGAGCAAAAAGCCATTTCTGGAGATGTGGTTTAGTTCCCTTGTCCCGCTCCTTCTCCATATCCATAAGCAGCGCTCAGTCCTGGCCCCTTCTCTGACCTCCCCTGGTGTCAGGGAACATTGAAAAGGTGATGCAGGGAGAATTCGGGGAGATAAGCAGTAGGAGAAGGAGCGGTTCTGTTAATCCTGTGATGTCTTAAGACGAATGCCCCGTCATGCAAGATAGTGATGGGAAGGGAGGAAATCCTGTGAGAGAAAAGCAGACGTCTTCAGACACCTCCCAGATTCCTCCAAAACCCTTCTGTCTCCTGCCCTCACTTCCCCTACAGAGGCTCCTCATTGCTGTATACCTTTATTACTACTATATTTAACTTCCAGGCCAACAGCTTCCAGACTAGTACTTATACGCTGCTATAGGTAGCTGGGTAACCTTTACAGTGTGGGGAGAATCGGGTGTCTCAGGTGCATCCCTCACTAACACACTCTGCTCATCCTGCAATTAGGCCAGACGTGCACAATTCCCGGGGCCAAGAAACGCCCCTATTACATGGCTATAATTCAGGGGGAATGAAAGGAGGGCACAGCCTGTTTCTAGCTCTTCTGTCTCCTCTCCCTTCATTGACAGAAAGACCTTTGAGCTCTGAAGAGAGGAGGTTGGGCTGCAGAACGTAGACCCCACGATGCTATGGTGGATCTAGGATGCCATGACACCCAGTAATTTTATTATCAGGTACATCTTGAGGTTCAAGAGTAAGATAGTGACTCTAGGTATCTACTGGGTAATACACTAGTTTCAGCCCAGAACTAGATGCCTGTCTCAGGCTGGGAATCACAAACGTCTTGCACTTAACAGATATCATGTTCTTCCTCCAGATGCAGGTAACGAGCTGCTTTTTTCTTTTCTCCCGCCCTGGGAAAGGGCAGCTGCTGGTGGGTCTCTCCTCACTCTGCAATACTTTGGAAGTTAGAACATTTGCCGAGAAATGAGAGAGCTGACTTACATGCCTGATTAGGAGGTACCAGTCTGCTTCCCAGGATAGGGCCTAATCATCCAACAGTGGGCTAGGCTACTATGCAGACAGTCTTTATACCTCCAGCTGTGGATTTTTCCAGCCTCAGACAGGCGGGACAGGCCTGATACTTTGTGCTTTGTTTGGACAAAGCAAGGGGAATCAACTTTTCTTCTTTCATTAGATGAGGAAAAAATTGGATCAGCTCTTAATTCCTACAGATTTGTTTCATTATTTACTGTTACGGCTTCTTTAGTTGCTTAAGTATACTGAATACTAATTTTCTGTTCTGTCCCTACGGTCATCTCTGAGTAGATGAAAACAAGCGTGCTTATCGTGAGGCCAGAGATAGCCGGTAAACGAGCCGGCCTCAAGGCAGCGCAGACGAAATTCTGCATTTACTCCTTCCCCGGGTAAACAGCAAAGGTAAAACGAAGCGGAGCTGTACAGGGAAATAAAAGAAGAGACGACAGGCAGAGAACAAGCCTTTCCGGCGCCGGACGCAGCACAAGCGATGCAATGCCATGAAGGGAAGACGTGGTCTCTGCCCTTCTCGCGAAACGAAAGGAGGGGGTGACCACCCCAACTCTCAGCGAGCCCTCAGCGAGGCGAAGCTCCCGCTTACGGGAGCGCTTGGGGAAGCCGGGAAAACGCCAAGCGAAAGGTGGCAGCAGCGGGTCGCTCTGCAACCCGACGGCGGCGGCGATGCTTATCGCTACCGCGGCGGCCAAATCCGCCCGCAGATACATCTTTCAAATCCACAGCTGTGCGTAAAGCGCCGGCTATGACTTACTCTGCCAGCGACGCGGCGGTTTGGTAGCGAGAGGGCCGAGGTGAGGCCACCCGAGAGGATGGCGGCCCCCGAGCCCGGGCTGAGCGTGGTGGCCGTTCCCCGGGGGGGCGGCCGCCGCCTCCCTCGCCCCACGGCCGCGGGAAGCCGGCGTCGGGGCCGTGGGTTCGGGCGGGCAAGTAGCCCGCGGCAGGCGTTGCCCTGACGTCTCAGCCGAGCAAGCGGCTCTCCCGATTGCTGCGCTGATACTCAGGTCGCTACGAGCGAGAATTAGCAGTAATTACCCCAGGCAACAACAACAAAATTGGTATTTCCCCCTCAGATACCTAAAGTCCGCGCAGCAAGTTAAAAGGACCAATGGAATGGCAACTTTCAGGTGAGTGCTGAAGTTGCATTTTACACAAGTTTCTCACTTAAAGGGTTAAGCGCGGCAAGGAGTAAACACGACTTCCATATTCCTTACACTCTTTGCTCGCAAGAAGACTTCTGGAAACATGGTAGATTCTCCACCCAGGTTTCCCAAGGATGGGGAGAGAGAACTGAGGGAGAAACGAGCAGGGGAACAAGCCCTTGCTTCCCTGTCGCTTGCAGGCTGGCGGACCTCAAGTTTCAGCCGCCCAACCCAAGGCGGCGGGGGCCGCTGCCACTGCCGGGGGGGGGGGTGCTCCCCACACCGGCCCCTCTCCCCCACGCCCCGGGGCGCGCCCCCACACCTGCGCCCTCGGCCCGCTGCCCTGCCTCCCCCTTCTCCGGTAACCCAGAGCCCCCCCGACCGCGGGGGGGGGTTGGCGGGGTGGGGGGGACACACGAACCGCGGGCGCGCCCCTCCGCGGCGAGGCCGCGGCTCCGCGCGGAGCGAGGCCGCGGGACCCGGCCCGGCTCCGCCCGGCGCAGGCGGCGGCGCCTCGGTGGGAGCGGGGC
>VFFE01007704.1:1345002-1365992 GCA_008921705.1 Burhinus oedicnemus
TCTTTCCTCCCTTTCTTTCTACGTTAGTCGCTGCTTATGTAGGGCATCGGCGGCACCGTGTCTCCCGACGCCCTGCGCTAATGTACTCGTTACAGCAGTGAAGTCATGGGCCGAGGAGGAGGAGGAGGAGGAAGGGGCCGGGGGAGCCGCGGTCCCGAGCCCGCGGGCGGGGGCAGCGCCCGGCCCTGCGCGGAGCCCGGGCGGGAGGTGCCGGTGCGATGGCCCGGGCCCTGGGGCGGCTCCGAGCGGCGGCTGCCTGTCTGTCTGTCTGTCTGTCTGTCTGTCTGTCTGTCTGTCTGTCTGTCTGTCTGTCTGTGTGTCTGTGTGTGCGTGTGGTGTTTCTTCCTTTGAAGCCACCGTCTGCGAAATCCTGCGCTCGAGGAGCGGGCGGAGGGGGGTGGGGAGGGGAGCCGCGATGTGCAGTGTGATGTTTCGTTGATCTATATTTAATGGCTGAAAGGAAAGATGCTTTTCTTTCCTTTACCCTTACCTTACTCTTATTCTGGTGTGTAATGTGCTTGCATCGATCGGTCAAAGCGTAGCTTCAGCTGAATCAAGTCAGCACAGAGGAGGTGCAGCAGCACAGGCAGTGCATGTAATACACAAATGCATCTGGCCGGGGATCTTGGAGAAAAATTAAAAAAAAGAAACCACCCAACCCTGAAGAGGGATCATTTTAGAAACCGTGTTAAATTTCCCCTGGAGGGACGGGAGGCACGAATTGGAGGCACGAATACATGGCAGACTGGAATACAGCATCTTGTGCAGAGACATTTTCTTTCTCATAGTTTAAGTGTTAGGGTGTGCTTTGTTCGGATCCAGAGTGTCATGATTAACCCTATGCATTACAGAAAAATGTCCAAAACTTGCCGAAAATATTTAGAAATGAATAGGCCCTTTATTAAACACCCGGCTGTTAACTTTATCAGCTGTAGCGTCTGATATTCGTGCCCCTTAAAGCATGTGTGCCTTTTTATTGTCAATAACAAGATAAAGTAAAAACTTCACATTGCGGGTTTATTTTCACAGTCTGTAGTCTGTGTGTAAAGTGAAAACAGCGAATCGGCCTGAACTGTGATTCGTAGCAAACCCCTCCATAGGTTATGCCAAGACTTACGTACCTCAAAATAGCGAGAGGACTACCCAGAATTATATGGAGTTTATGTAAGTCTGTTGTGGGCTTTCGCAAAATCGAGAGAGGGAAAAATATCTTTGTCATCCTCTAAGGATGTATTCGTCCTGCCTGAAAAAAGGAAGCGAGTATCCAACTCGCATAGGCTGGGTTGGTATTTTTCAAACAGCTTGGTTCGTTGGTCGATGTGTGAAGGACGCGGCGTGAGGGAGTTAAGTGCAGGTCTCCTGAGAAAGCTGCTGCGTATCCTGCTTGTGGGCCTCTGAGGCTCAACTTCAGGCTTTAGGGCTTTTGTGAACCTATTTACCTTTACACAGGTTTCCTGGGGAGGAGCCCCAACCCTAAGAGCAAATCACCTAGGAAGAATGTGGTATATAAGGAAAACGCGGACATTCTACGATGATCAAATACCCTCGTGAGACTAATTCTGAGCCAAGTTGGTGAAGCTGTCTCTTTTCAGTCTGTGAATGACTTTACCCTTTGGGAGCCTTGACTGACTGTCGGTCTGCATCCTGCAAAACTGCAGAGAACTTGCGATAGATCATCCTCATTAGTAAGAAGTTGATTAACGGCTCAGGACGCCGTTGAATGCGGTTGTGTTGAATGTTGTAGTACCGAAAGAGGAGATCGCATCTCGATCACGTTGTTCAGAGTTGGTTTTTGCAGTCTGTTACATAAGAGAGGCTCCGAAAAAAGGAGTAGCGGGCTGTGCTGTGCCTACGTACCGCAGGAGATACCCCTCAAAGCTGCTGCTAGGAAGCAAAGTATTTATTTCTGAATGCCAGCTGCATGACTTTTTGTGGATTGCAAGAAAGGTGCTTTTGGGAGGGAACTCCAGCTACAGTGCTCGAGTTCTGTTTGTCAGGTACCTTGAGGGACGTTAAAAGCAATAAATAGCTCATCAGCTTACAACTTTTGCTGTGTTTTTTTGAATAATGCTACTAAAATAATTTCATCCTCACATAATGAACTCTGACAGACAGCTGCACAAAATAGAAATAGTAGCAACTAAAAAAAAAAAGGTGTTTGCATAATTCTCATTTGCATAATGTACCTTTGCTGATGGATGGTATCAATTTAATGGCTGTGGTTCAGTGTTAAGTATTTGTTTCTCAAGACACGTGTAAAATCAACTTCTGCTACAAAGGAAGTGCCGGAGCAGCTTATTTTAAGGGTTTTGAGAAATGCATTTTTAGGTAGGGCTGTAGATTGGCATGTAAATGGAGCAGATAACAGAATCAGCAGAACTCATGAGTGTTAAATTTTGCACTAAATTTCAGATACATTTTCTATTTCATGGTTCAGTGTGATACGATTTTTAGAGCCTATCGCTTGTGGAAATTCCAGCATATCTTTGTTAGGATTTCAAACATACATTTCAACAATTCCTAGAAGCAACTGTTTTCAGGAGTATCAGCAAGATAAGGAAAATACGTTATTACAGTATTCTTTACTTAAATAAGGACCTGTGGTTTTGATGCGTATTGATTGCGCTTGTAAGTCAGGAAGAGTTTGATATTTCAAGTTACAGCTGAGGTTTGACAAAAATGAAATTGATTGTTCCTCCCCTTTGAAGGTTTCAGTAAGATCTTATTACAGGATGAGTTTTGGATGCTTACTTAACTGCACAATATTAAATTTAGTAGTCTAATTATTAATAACATACAAGTAAACAATAAACAATAAAGGCAGCATTTTAAAATATGGTCTGTTTATTTTTTAAATGAGAGAATGGCCTTCAAATAGGACTAAAACACATTTACTTTTAAATAAGAGATTGATTTTTTCCTGACAAAAGTCATTACACCTGCAAAAACTATTTTTCTGACTTTTTTTTTTTTTTTTGATGGGGGCATGATGGGAAAACTTATTTCTCTTATGTTGATAGGAAGTCTCCATACAGGACAGGTATGCAATCCTCTGCTCACGCACTGCAGAACCACGCGACCCTTTAGCTAATGGCTCTTCTGTAATTAGGCTCACTTGGAAAGAAGTCTGAATGCAGCATGACACACTGAAACAATTTCTTCTATCCCCTTGGGATGTGATAACTTGGTGTCATGAATGGGTTGTAAAAGCAGATTGCCTGACCAGATTCGCTGGCAATATGCTGGACAAAATTTAAGTTCAATTAAATTGAAAAGGAAATATGGTATCTGTTTATATGTAAACTGAAAGCCATGTTAATAGATTTTTTTTTCTTGTATTAGTTGCCAGCTTAGTGTAAAACTAAGAAACGGAGAAACATCTCATTATCTATGAGAGCAAGTATTTAATATTTGTTTAAATAGCTCTTGGCATGCTAACTTCTAGTGCATCCTACTGGCTCTTAATCTGCCTGTTCTACTTTACAAAATTCAATTATAGTAATAAGCAATAACTTCAAGAGACATAAAGCATGGAAGAGTTTGAATTATCTTGTCCTTTTGGCTACTGCCTGTTTTATTGAAGTTTCTGGAAGAAAACAAGCTTCTAATGAAACTGTAAAACTTTGTACATCTCAGACCAAAAAGGTGGTAACTTTTTAAAATTGATGTATGAAATAACCATGTTTGATGTTACATTTTATTACGATTTATTGCATTAGCCATTATAGTTGTACTGTGTAACAAATCATTACTTTCCACTTGTTTTCATTCATTTTGAGAAGCCACAGATATGCAGAGTCCAGTTTGAGTAGTAACATCCAAAATCAAGAACATCTGAGAGCCAAAGGGGCTTTTCCTAAAAGGTTCTCTGGGGGAAGGTTTTGCATTTTTCCCCCGTTTCTTCTACCTTGCCTTCCCCTCCCCCCCCCCCCTTTCTTTTTTCCTGCCAAGTTTGCAGTTGATTTCTTCATCTCCCAAAAATCTTCACAGTACAGTAATTTCCTTTTGGTCAAGAGAATTACTTTTGGAAAGTGACAGCAAAACTTTCTCTGCTTAGTGTAACATAAACGTATTCTTTTTTCAGCTATAGGTACATTCTTCTGTACTAACACAGTCAATTATTCAATTAAGTAACACCAAAATATCCCTTTAAGGCTGAATTTTTGAAGGGAGCCAAATGAAATTATGCAGGTAGCCTAAATAGGGATTCTGATGGGGTTCTTAATTGTTTTAAACCCACTGAATGAGACTTAACTCTTACATATTATTTTTTATCAGCTTAATTTATCTTAAATTACTAAGGTGTTTGGGGACATAATTAGACATAAGTTTCAATGTGGTGGTGGAAAATTGCTGTACCTTTTAGTACCACTAGGATTATTAAAATTTGTAATTTGCATCCTGTAAAGGTAGAGGCCTTCCATTACAACCAGCAAGCAGTTTGGAAGGGTGACTGGCAAGGGTCTCAGGGATAACTCAAGGCTACAGACAATAAATTTCAAGGAATGTGTTATATTTTAATTCATGATTCCTGTGAGAGCACTTACACAATTTTTGAAGCTAGGTGTCTGAAGAGCAAGAACATCTGCACTGGATGTTGAAAACAGAACATGTGAACCTTACAGTTTTTGTTTATAGTTTTCCACCAAAATAGTGAACTTCATGACTCTGTATTTCTAGTGTACCAGCTGATTTACACTTGGGTTTTTTTTTTAAAAATATTTACATTGTTTTAGATTTCTCTGAGTGACAAGTCTAACTTGTACAAAGGAGTGCAGTCCTCTGAAAATGACATACACGATTATGTGAATCAAGTCCTGGCATTCTGGTATTTTCTCCTAATGTTGCACTCGGCTGGATAGTAATCAGGTTTCTTTGAAAGCAGGTTGTTGTCCCAGTTAAATTTGCTTGTTTAAAAATAATCGTTCTTCTCGCCAAGAGGTTGACTGTTGCTTTACCTGTTTGGCATATGGGAAGGCAAAAGCCTTTTCACGCTTACTTTTTGGCATGAAAAATGGCAGAGCATTGGATATGGGGATTTCTGTTCAGTGAAAAGCACTGTGAGTGAGTGAGAAGGCAGAAGGCTAGGTCAGAGAACAGTTATCTAAGGAAACAACAGCTTAAAGGTTTTCAACAATGGAAATTGCTCAAGGTTAGGCATGGAAAGCCTACTTGGACAAACCTTGTTGTCTTGTATGCCAGAATTTTTAGAGAAACGGATTTCTTCAAATAAGCAGACACCTGAAGGCATTCTTAACCCCGTCTCTTTCTCACTTGTATTTCTTAAAACAACTCAACGTCGGGACAGCTTTTGAACATGCCTGATGGCATCGTCTCATTTCTGAGTGGTGTGGTACCTCTGAAAGTGAGGTTCTGTGCCATCTAGAAGCTGAAGTCTCACAGAAAGTGGGAGTTGGCTCCTAAACCGTGTAGGTGTTAAATACAGAGTGGATAATCTAGTGGATTCTTACGAATCAAAATCTAGGTCAGTGTATGAGTTTTTTGGCAAATTGTCAAATATTACTAATCATTTTATTAAACGTTCTGAATATTTCTGATGAAGTACGTGTATCCTCAATCACCACATGATGGTAACCTGAACCTCCAGTTCAGTGCCTAACCTTGTCTGACCTAGTGTGCTTAGAAATGCAGTAAATAGAACACAAAAGCTTCGGGTATTTTTAAAAAGTTTCTGCTTTAATGAAGGAGGTTGACAGTAACTGATGGTTTGCATAATTCTTGCTATTCTTACTGCAAATGGTTTGGAAGCTTGAGTTAATAAAATAATGTGATTCTGTGTATTGTGTTTGTGTGGCAAGGTTTTGGTAGTGGGGGGGGCCACAGGGGTGGTTTCTGTAAGAAGCTGCTAGAAGCTTCCCCCATGTCCGATACAGCCAATGCCAGCCAGCTCCAAGACGGACCTGCCACTGGCCAAGGCCCAGCCCATCAGTGATGGTGGTAGCACTTCTGGGATAACGTATTTAAGAAGAGGGGGGAAAAAAATAAAATGCATGGCAACAGCCAAAGAGAGAAGTGAGAATATGTGAGAGCAACAACTCTGCAGACACCAAGGTCACTCAAGAAGGAGGGGGAGAAGGTGCTCCAGGTGCCAGAGCAGAGATTGCCCTGCAGCCTGTGGTGAAGACCATGGTGAGGCAGGCTGTCCCCCTGCAGCCCATGGACGTCCACCGTGGAGCAGATATCCATCTTCAGCCCATGGAGGAACCCATGGTGGAGCAGGCGGATGTGCCTGAAGAAGGCTGTGACCCTGTGGGAAGCCCACACTGGAGCAGGCTCCTGGCAGGACCTGTGGAGTTGTGGAAAGAGAAGCCCACGCTGGAGCAGGTTTGCTGGCAGGACTTGTGACCCTGTGGGGGACCCATGCTGGAGCAGTCTGTTCCCGAAGGACTGCACCCTGTGGAAGGGACCCACGCTGGAGCAGTTTGTGAAGAACTGCAGCCCGTGGGAAAGATTCACATTGGAGAAGTTCGTGGAGGACTGTCTCCCATGGGAGGGACCCCACACTGGAGCTGGGGAAGAGTGTGAGGAGCCCTCCCCCTGAGGAGGAAGGAGCAGCAGAGAATGTGTGATGAACTGACCGCAACCCCCATTCCCCATCCCCCTGTGCCGCTGGAAGGGAGGAGGCAGAGAAATTGGGAGTGAAGTTGAGCCTGAGAAGAAGGGAGGGGTGGGGGGAAGGTGTTTTAAGATTTGGTTTTATTTCTCATTATCCTACTCTGATTTGATTGGTAATAAATTAAATTAATTTTCCCCAGGTCAAGTCTGTTTTGCCTGCGATGGTAATTGATTGCTGAGTGGTCTCCCTGTCCTTATCTCGACCCACGAGCCTCTCGTTATATTTTCTCTCCCCAGTCCAGCTGAGGAGGGGAGTGACAGAGCGGCTTTAGTGGGCGCCCAGCCAGGGTCAACCCACCACACTTTATCTGTGGATTTCCAATGCTGTGTTGATGTATGTCATCTGGTGGTACAGGGGAAAACTTGGAAATGTGTTAATACGTCTTCTACATAAGTATCAGTAATGTAGAAGCCCTAATGCATTCTCGAAATTATCATTACACTCAAAAATACAGAAGATGCTTGCACTTGATTTCTTTATTTCTGTCGTTAAACCACATCCATAGCATTTATGCCCAGCAGAAGGATTTTGAGTAACAGGGTTGGAAGTCCTGCTTTGGGATCACCAGATGAATTCCCAGATGCCTCTCAGCTATGTCTACATGATTTTTAGAAGGTAAAGTTTGGTTAACTCTGGGGAAAAATAACATTTGTAATCTGGCACAGACTTCCTTAAGGATTAACTAGTACACATGCTTTTATTTTGTTAATGACATACAGCATCCTATAGTTGAATGCATATGAGATGTGCAACACCATTTCCTTTTTTTCTCCTGTGTAAATATGATGGTCTCTTAAAGATTTTGTAGGTTCACAAGTATGTATTTTTGGCTGAAAGTGTTTCTGAAAAGCTTGGCAGTTTATTGCAGTTATTTTTCACTTCTGACTTCTATTGTCTTTACCAAGAACAAGTAAAGTATTGCACAAAGCCTCAAGGGTCTTGGTGGACTCTGACTTTAATCTCTTCAAAGATGGATGGGCAGGTTGAGCTTAATTAGAAACATGTATGTCTAATCAAAGGGTAAATTTAGAATCACAGGTTTAAAGAACTGGCATTAGAAACAGAGTCATGATACCAAGAAATCTTTTTCATATAAATGGGAGCATTGAACAGAAGCCATAGTATATCTGAGAAGCCTAATGCACTGTTAAGCAATTGTTTAATACTCTCAGATAAATAGGTCTTTTTTTAATATGTGTCATTACCTTTTTTTTCAATAAGAACATATTCCAAAGCATGCATTTCTGGTCAAATTAGGGAAGTTCGTTAGCCTCTGAGTGTTTCCACTGGGAGCCTTCGCACTGAATTCTCAATGTTGACTGTCATAATGAGCACTCAAAGGATGGATAATACTCCTCATTTCAGAAAGAAACAAACATTTGGTTATATTCTGTGTCACCTTATGTAACATAGGTCTGTATAGCAATTACTTTATGTGGATGAAATGCAAAGGTATGGTGTAAAACTTAACCTTTACATCTCTTCTTTGCCTTCTTGAATTTGAGTTTTGATCAGTTGTCTTAAATGTTCCCTCTCTGTAAATACATTTTAACTAAAAGTAGCCAAGATTAATCAGCTTTGTAATTCTTAATTTTCTTTCTCTGAGTCTGGGAGGTGCAGTGCATGTATAGGTCTTGCTGTCTTTTTCCCCCAGATGTGAATTTTTGGTAGCAAGTAATAAATATTTCTTCTATTTCATGTGTATTCGTATAAAAAGGCTTATAACGAGCAGAGAAGACACCAGTTTTTGCGTGGTGAAAACAAAACTCTAGAAATTCTAGACTTCGATCACATTTTATGCCTTCAGTTTAGCTTAGAATGGCTAAAACTTTGCACAGTTAGATTAAGTAAAGCAATTTGTTTTGATTTCCAATATAAATATTTTTATTTTGTCTTTTTTTAGCAAGTGCAACATTAGTATTTGAGAAGTATGCTATACCTGATGCTTAATGCCGGCTAAGTGCCACAGAAACTTGACCTACTTTTAGGACTTTGGGACGTCTTGGATTTTTGACATCTGGCATATCTGTCTGACCTCCTGAACGTGCTGGTGTCCTTTCATAGGATAGCGTGCTGGGCAGCGTCACTTCAGAGAACGTGGTTTTCCGGGTTGTGTGTGAACTACCCAAATACATTTACTCAAACCAGAACTAGCCGTTGAGGGGAAGCAGGGGTTTCCTCTATAGCATTGCTCTGCCCACCGGAGTCCTCAGGCTGACATTGCTGATGGATTGCTCTGTCTGAGACTCTCTCAGCATGGTCTCCCCTCTAAAAATATCCAGCGAGGAGCTACTTGGCTTTTGATCAGTGGTGATGACAATATTTCAGGTCTCCAAATGACAGATTGCTGGTGATCTATTGACGGAACAGACTTGGAGCAATGATGTTTGTCAAGGAGCCAAAGACTCTGAAGTATAAATTGCTTTTGCTTTTTTTTTTTTTTTTTTTTTTTTTTACTGTCTATCTAGTGTCCAAAGCAGAGAAGGAGATCTGAGATACTGTTAATAGC
Source organism: Burhinus oedicnemus (assembly GCA_008921705.1). NCBI lineage: Eukaryota > Metazoa > Chordata > Aves > Charadriiformes > Burhinidae > Burhinus > Burhinus oedicnemus. Next base: position 1,354,149 of record VFFE01007704.1, read on the forward strand.
AACCCAGAAAAGGCTGGGGGAGGAAGGTGAGGGCAGGGAGACAGACTGGAAGGCACAATTGGTGTATCGTCCATGAATAGGAAAGATGCTAAATCAATCTTTTAACATAGGTGGTTGAGCCAGTCTGATGATTTCCAGTAAATACTTTTAGAAATATACAAAAGTATACCAGTTCTAACAGGACATCTTGCACAGGTACAATCAGCAAAGCACAGTTTGGACATGTTTAAGAAATGCATGCATGTATATATTTTGTTTGTGTGCTATAAACAGGTATGGAATTAGCTGTACCTGTGTCAAATAGTAAAATTCCTCTCTTACAGGAGTGTTAAATAACATGTATATCAAGCTCAAAAACAGTGTAATTTTGTATTTTCCCCCAAGCAAACCCCAGTTGTACTCTTGTTGAATTTGGTAATAGAAATCCAATGGATTCAACAGGACACCTGTGCTTTACAAGAGGTACCTTAGCAAAAATATTTTTTTCTCTTTATTCAGCCTTCTTTCACTTAACTCTTCAATAATTCCACAATCTAATGTTTGTCATGACAGAGGTTTATTTTTTGGGGGTTTTGTGGGGTTTTTGTTGGTTTGTCTGTTTTTTAAAGAAAATTACAGGTATTACAGTGTTATCACAAAATGAGCAGGATGAGTAATCTCAGTAGTAGTTTATAATTTTTATACTTTAGAACTTGTAAGTTTTGCGATACTGGGTTAAATTATTATTTTCCAGATTTGATCAACGTATGCATTCCAGGTGGGGGAAAAATGGTGGAAGAGTGGTAAAGAGAAGGAAAAAATCAGAATGCTAGTTTGTTTAGCTAACTTATCTTACAAACATATCCTTTCTGACCTGTAGAACAGTAAAGTTCTGGAAATACAAGGTTTGTTTACCTGATATTGTAGTATGCTTGTCAATAAATGGTATTGCTCTCTAGAAAGTCATATAGACCTCTAAAACAAGTAACTAAGTTTATGGAAATATGTATTCTTGGGAATGAAGCAATTATTTCTCCCCTTTCCTCTGTTTTTAAAATCACTTATTCATAAAGTATTTAGCATGCCTCCAGTAAAATACCAGGACTGTAATAAAGAAGCAAGGACTCCTGATTTTTGAAGGGCTTAATATTCTCATCATAACATTTAAGTATGCATGTTTTTCAAATACTTTTCTAATAAATCTTTATTTAAATATGTTATTTTGGTTCTACTTTGGATTTAATAACTACGTAGTATTGGCAGGTAGCCAGATATTAAGGGGTTTTGTCATATGGTTTTATTTAGGAGTGTCTAATTTGTAGTGCTATGCAATATAGTCATATTTTTTGCTTAACAAAAGAGATTAAGTGGTTGGTATGAAAAAGCTGAGCTGGCCAGGAGAAATGGGACAAGCAGAAAAGTGAAGCAGTGCCTAAAATTGACATCGGAGGCAGAATAGGAGGGAAAAGAGTGATTGCTCTTGAGGTTACAAAGTTAAAAGTATTTCCCTAATTGTTCTACCTGTTTATCCACTCTCTGAAATGCATTAGTCCTACACAGTGGACTACAAGGATGCAGGTGAATCCTTACTATACATAGTCTGTTGAGTTGTTTGTCTGTAGAGAGGTAGGTGCCAGGTTTCCTCCCCTGCACACATTCAAGGTGATACTAGTTTGTGCTCTTTTTGGTTCCTCTCTTCGTTCATGCTTACCTGCCTATCAAGCAAAACCATGTGCTGCCAGATGTGTTGTAAATGGTAGGATGCTGTCACCCTGTATTGGTGTTTACACTGAAAATAGGCTTAATGAGTTTGTTTGACATTTTAAAGTTGTGATTTAGTCTTCAGGTCTGGAATAACCTACTGAACTTTAGGTTCAACTTTTTCTATTCATCTGAGGATAGAAGTGCAAGCTTTGGATACTGAGAACACATTTAGAAATACTCATTCTTCTGTATGTTTGTTGAATGCATATATATTAATATGTGGGATATTGTTATTTGAATAAAAGTTGTAAAATAAAAACGAGAGAGAATTTGAACTCTAAATTTCCATCCTTATTGCTAGGAAGTATTGCAGCCATCTGAAACTCAGGTTAGATTAAGTTCTTTTTTTAAAGCAAAAATATTTGTTTTCTTACAGTGAAACAACAAAACTACAGTACCATACAACTAAATTAAGTAGACTGTGTAAGAGAGACAGGCATACTTCAGGGTCTGTATCAAGGTGGGGGAACGTACATACAGGTAGAAATGTCTACGTAAAAGTGTGGTGTGGGCTTTCAGAGGCTGCTCCCATTCAGAAGGGCAGTCAACCTCAGCAGTAAGTGGTAGCTACAGCACCTCAGATTGCCTGTGTAATTCATCAAGAACCTTGCCTGTTGGAATGGTCTGAGTTGAGACGTATGTTAGGTTTTGGATCAGCTAAAGGAGACAACATCACTGCGATAAAATCCTCTACTACTTCAATGGAGCTTGAGGGTAGCTAAAATAATTTTAGTTCTGTATTCCATTCCCTTCAATGTGCAACTCATAGTTTATGTGAAAGGGCTAGAGACTTGTGATTTATTTCACAATACCAGGTTTTAGATATAAAGTGTATTTCTGAAGCACAGCTATACATCTGCATTTCACAGGAACAGTCAGAGAAAGGAAGGCCAGCACAAAGCTTTTTCTTCTTTGCACATGAATCATTTTGGACCTTCTTCAAAAAGGTGACTTACCCCCACTGAATGAATTTATAGAACATTGTGTAATGTTTCTGATGTATTAATCTTCATCTTTTTCATATATGTGTGGGAAAGAAGAATAAAAAGGGGTTGGCAATTTAAGGTCTGAGCATTCCACTTACAAAACTTAAGAAGTTTGAATAGATATGTGGAGTTTTTAATAGTACCTATATATGACAATCAAATATTAGCCAAAACATAACAGACATATAAAGCAGTGCTGGCTTTCTCTTAATTATTTATTTCTGTCAGGCAGGCTTCCTCTTTTGTAACAACTTTTTGTTCGGTTGTCTTGAAACAGCCATTAAGGCTTAAACAGAATATCATGGAAGTTTTTGTTGCCCTATGAATTGTTGTTGCATTTTTTTTTTTAAATTATTTTAAACATCTGGGGTCTCTCCTGCTGTCTGACAGAATGTGAGCGCTGTTTCTTGCTAACAAATGTGCATGTGTTACAAATTGCACCCCTCTGCAGTTTATGATACTACTTTATAGCTGAAATAATTTTATGGTGCAAAAAATGTGTTGTCAAGGATCTGAAGCTGCTACCTCTAGATGCAGGCTAGCTTGCGGTGGGAGCCCCAGGAATTCCTTCAGTCGTCCTGTCTGCAGCTCTCATTTCAGACTTCCTTATCGTTCTACTTACACGAAACCAAGCTTCTCAACGTTTGAGTGGAAGTGTATTCGCTTCTTACTGATACTGTATTTCAGTAGGCTAATTTTGTTATGAAACTGGACTTCAGACCTAAGTTACAACAGGAGCTTGAAGCTAGTTGTAAATATCCCAGTGTTTCCCGCCTTGAAATACGGAGTGAGCTCAACAGCTCTGAGTTAATCCATGACTTTTTACAAGCAGTAACAACCCCAAGAACCACAGTTGGGACTATGCTTCAGCACTGCCTGCCTATGCAGAGTGGTATATAACCAACTCCCTCCCACGGCATGCTGAGAAAATCGTGTGCTATAGATTCATTAACTGCACAATATATGAAAGATCATATGCAAGAATGCAGATGGAGTAACAGACTGTAATGTTAATTTATCAATCATGTAAGCAATCCAACATAGTGGTGGCCCTTCATTTTGTACTACATCAGTGTTTTGACAACTGAGCTTAGATCACAACCCTGTTGAACTGGTGCTGCCCAAAACAGACTCACAGATGGGCCTTGTGCTGAAAAGTTCAAAAACCTAGCTAACACAACTGCTGAAGGGAAAACAAGTCTAGAGAGGTTGAAAACAGGTCAGGTACAAGCATGAAAATAGGATCCTGGTTGCTTATGTACTCTGGCTCCTAGAACATGTAGCCCTTTCCATGTCGCTTAAGCGAAAGAGTTGTCTCTTGTTATACTGCTCTCAGTGCATGGATGGCATAAAACTAACTTTTGCTTGACTTCATACAGTGTTTTCCCAAGCAGGTAACAACGTATTTGTGCGATGCAAAAGACTTTTTTCCAAAACAGAAAACGTCATTACTGAGCTTGTACGCCTTCTTTAAAAAAATGAAAATAAGTAAAAAGGGAGTCATTTGGAGGGGAAAAAAGAAGGGGGAGAAAAGGTAAACTGTACTAGGTCCCTTCTCCGTGAGAAGTTTGAAGAACAAAACCAGAACTTGCTTTTGCAAGAATAATGAAGCTGTACAAAGTATCAGCGAATACCCTGCTGCTGGTCCCTCGCTACAGCATTAGTACTACTGTATTAACACAGAGTGTATAAGGAATGGTATTAAACTCGTTTGTGGGCAAGAGTCTGTTGCTATTGTTTCACCATGTACTAAGGGAGAGCCGGACAGAAAACTTCCCTTCAAGCCTTGTGGTACCAGTAATAACTTCTTTCCAATCCTTTCCTTTTTTGTTTCAAGCAAAAAGAAGCAGACAGTCTCAGTTAGAGCAGGAAGATGAGGGACAAATGTTTAAATTTCCTATATCCATAGGCTGTCTTCTTCAAATAGGGGTCAAGTTGATGTTGAAGTAATTAAAGATTCTTTCAGCAAAATAATTAGTATAGGTAAGCCCTAGAATATTTGGACAATCTCTCAGCAATTTTCTCTTACTTTCACAAAGCATTAAATGCTATTCTAATTTGTGTTTGCCTTAAAAATATCTCAGAGCTTTTAAGATGATTTCTCAAAAGAGGTCTTTTTGGCATAATTTTTCTTGACATTGATTTTGTAAGGAGAAACAAACAAACAAGACACGAAAGAAACAAAAAGGAAACAAAAGGGGAAGGGGCCAAGGTGGTTGATCACCCTAGGTTTTGACTCAGTGAATTGGAAGGTAACCATAGACTTTTCTTTGCACTTTGTATATTAGGTAGAAGTTGCCTTTATCACTTTGTGTGTTTAAAATGAAGTAAAATACCTCAACAACTATAGGTAATGCCTTTGGTGGCAAGAATGTATAATGATGTTTTTGGCCATATTATGGATTGTATTTATTGTTCTGGAATAATTTGCAGGTAGTAATATAATACACAATCAAAGTACATTTAATGCAATATTAGTTTGAAAAATAAAATTTGTTAAACTTAACAAATTCCATGAAACATTAGTTGTAGCTTTTGTAACTTCTGCTATTTCAGTTGAAATAATAATTAAAAAAAAAGGTTTGCTGAGCAAAATTAATTTATTTTATTGGAGAAATCTAATTTTCACAACTGATTCATTTATATACTTGTCGTCAGCCTTGATAGTATGGTCTATTGAAATGTACGGTGAATCTTAGAACATTTGTCCTCTAACTATTCTAAATATCAGTATCCTAAATGCATGTACATAGGGTGATTACTCTGTATGTTTTTATACATTTCTATTCTAGAAGCTGCTCAAAGCATGTCTTTGTTTTTCTTATCCATTGTTCCTCTAGGTTGTCAGATTACAATCAGCAAGACTTTTGTGTAGTTACCAAACCACTTACACCTCAAAAGGGTAAACACAATGTGAATGACAATGGTATTTCCTACAGATATAATCTGAAGAGAAATTTCAGTTTAAAAACCATAGTTTCTAGGAGATAAGTTTGTTTACTGTTACATGTGGATATAGCAGAGTACATTATCTCCTTTATCCATGATAGAGATAATTTTTGTGTGTGTGTTTGTGCTCAGAGGATGGAGAGACTTTGAATCTTTTTTTTTTTCTCCTTCCGACAGACTGTTCCACAGTTGAGCACCCTTCCCTGGCATCGCTCAGTCTCCTGCTCTCATGAGCTTTGCTCTAGGCTTCATTACCTGTGTTTTCAGCTACTGTCTGGCTGGGTTTGGATACTGCTTTTTGCTGAGTTAAGGCACAGGCTGTTGTTAGTGACAGAGAACCAGAGCTCACTCCTCAAGGCCGTGGTAACATGAAATTCTGTGGCCATCTCATTGTTGGTCTGTGAGTATGAGGCTGTCTCAGGATGGTTTCAGTGGGGCTTTTCCTTTTATTCCCGTGTAGATTCTATTACAGATGCAAGAATGTATCTGATGAAATGCTAATAAACAGCTGACTGGGGCTTCAGAATTAGCTTGTAGGCAAGGGTCTGTTTGATCACTGAGGAGTGGAGCAGTTTGTCCTGATCCACTTTGTCATGGCATCTGCCTCTCACCTACGTTAAAAAGTCTCCTTTTATACTAGTTGTAGGAGATTTAAAGTCTCTAATAATTATCTTTGAAAGGTCATGGCGATCAGGGGAGGTTCCTGAAGACTGTAGGAAATCGAACGTCATTCCTGCCTTCAAGAAGGATGATCTGGGTAACTACAGGCCTGTCAACCTCGCCTCAGTCCCTGGGAAGGTGATGGAGCAAATCCTCCTGGAAATAATTTCCAAACATATAAAGGACAAGAAGGTGACTGGGAGTAGTCAGCATCGATTTATGAAGGAGAAGACATGCTTGACCAGCCTGATAGCCTTCTACGATGAAGAAGATGGATGAAGGGAGAACAGTGAGTGTCATTTATTATGACTTTATGGGAGACTTTTGGCAATCTCCCATTACATCTTCATAGACAAGCTCTTGACATTCGGATTAGATAAATGGACAGTGACATGGACTGAAAACGGGCTGAACTACTGGGCTGAAAGGGGTGTGGTCAGCAGCATGAAGTCCAGCTGAAGGCCAGTCACTAATGGTGTACCCCAGGGATCGATACTGTCTCCTATACTGTTGAACTTCTTCGTTTGTGATCTTGGTGATGGGACACTCAGAAAGTTTGCAGATGATACAACAGTGGGAGGAGTGGCTGATACGCCAGAGGATTGTGCTGCCGTTCAGAGAGATGTTGGCAGATTGGAGAAAAGAGCTGACAAGAACCTTCTGAAGTTCGGTGAAGGCAAAATGCTGAGTTCTTCACCTGGGTTGGAATAACCTCTTGCACCAGTACCTGCTGGGGCCAACTGGCTGGAAAGCAGCTTTACAGAGAAGGATCTAGGGTTCCTGGTGGACAAGTTGGACATGAGCCAGCAGTGTGCTCTCATGGCAAAGAAGGCCAGACAGCCTCCTGGTCTGCATTAGAAAAAGCATCACCATGAAGTGGAGGGACGTGAATCTTCCCTATCTGGAGAGCTGTGTGCTGTTCTGCTGCATTTCTAGATAATTCAGAATTGTTCTTTGACTTCTGCTTTGGATCTGCATTGTCTCAAAGAAATTCAGATATTAGTGGGCTGTAGTATCAGTTTAACTGTTACTTAAGGTTGAATGAGGAACAAGGCTTTAAACTGGGAATGGAAGCTGTTTGGGACCAGGGAAGAGTCTTGGTTGTGGGCCTGACGTGTTCCTACTGACACTTGCTTTTAACACAGTAGGCACCTGGTTTCTCTGCAAATGGGAGTCTGTATGTGGTCTTCAGGTTGAACATTGGGTATGTTAATCATTCCAAGGATGTCAGTTGCATTGTGGCTTGTCTGGCGTGCAGAAGTTTCTTGACAGGCAGATGGCAAGTGAATGTTCTGATGCTGCCTGAGAACTTCGACATAACAGGATGCAAAGGAGCTCAGAGCTTTGCAGCGTTTCTAGTAGGGCCTGTCTGCCTGCAGTAAGGGTGTCCGTGTAGCACTATTCAGCCTTGCCTGAGACCGACTCTTCTACGTTCAAGAGCTAGTCTCCTGAAATTCAAAATTCACAGTAGCTGGAGCTGGATCCCCAAGGAGCCATCATCAAGATATTTCAAGAGTCTCATTACAGTTTTCTCCAAAATAGACGCTGTATGATTTTGTTAGCAATTGGTCTTCATTTCATTTCACCAGTCACTGATATGGCAGTCTGCTTCAAATAAAGTGGTGTGTATGTCTCAAATTACTCTGATACTGGAACTGGAGAAGTATATTACATGCTCCCTTTTTTCTGTTGCTCCTGGAATACTGTGGGCACTCTGATCCATGTGGGTTTTATTTGCTTTCTCAACAAAAGCAAGGAGAGATGTTTGTGACAAAAGACCAGTGGTCTCGGAGTCAGAAAGCTTTGGATTAATGGCTTGCAATTTTAAACTATCCTAAAAATAAACATTTCACAGTTGGAATTTACATTTTTTGTGATATTATTGATGATAGTAAATGCCTCTTTCAGATTCAGATTCTAAAATGTTTTTTTCATTTTTTCTCTTTCATAATGAAGCATCTTAAATGAGCTATTGTTTCCTGCTTTGTTTGGAGGAAATTGCTTAAATTTGCACAACTGCTTGAAAGACTCTGTATTTTTGGACTCATGGGGTGATGATAGCAGAGAATTAATGCTTAATGTTAGAGCACATTTGTCTTGAACCTGGAGAGCATGACCTACTGAGATCTGAACGGGTAGTTCCTCATTATATAATATAGGAAGTTGCATCCTAACACCAACTTGGTCAAAAAGTCAGAAGACATAGAGCAGTTTTTAGTATGGCAAGACTAATGGAATCAATTGGTTTTACCAAAAAGTTAAGATAGTTTTATTTATGCAGCTAGTCCTGAGAGTGCAGAGAAAATCTGATGTCATTTTTAGGAAAGAGCAAAAGCTTGGAGATTAGGAAAAAGGGAGGAGGGATGAGTCTGTTCCAAATAAAATCACATAACTTTGTATGGGCAGGGTGTGGGCGGGAGAAGTGGCTGGACAAGTGACAATTAACACTGCTTTTATTCAGAGAACATGAATAAAATTTAAATTCCACTTCATAAAAAAAAAAATCTATGTGATACTAAAGGTTAGGAATATTGTGTTACAGTGTTGCATAGACGGATGATCTGTTATTTTACTAGTGGTCTTTGGGTTTGGTTTATTTTCACATAAACTAAGCGAAACATTAAATCTGATAAAGCTCTAGAGTTATGTGGTGGAAATTAAGTTCTAATGTCTTTTAACAGAGTTGTATCGATTGTGATGTGTTTTTCTAGTTTTTGTTCCTATAGACCCAGAAGTCCTGGGCTGATTGAATGAGGTGAGCAATCTGATCACACAGAATGAAACCAGGACTGATCCTCTTATGTATTGTTTTTGCATTCTCGCATGAGCCTTCTTGTACACTGGTTACGGGGTGGAGTTCTGGATTGTAAGTTCTCCCAAATTTCATGGTAATTATAATTATCTATCTCCTGAGTTGTTCCTCTGTGGTAGCAAAACCTCTAGAGGGTGCCAAAAAACTGGTTACAGAAGCTGATAGGTCCGGTACTGCTAATGTCAGAAATGCAGGTCAAAGTTCAGTTCCTGAAAGCTCTTGCTGCTCTTGGTAATTCAGGTGCCTTGGAAATGCCTGCTCCTTTAGTTTTGGTTCTGAAGTCTTCCTACTCTGTGATGGTAGTCTTTTTTGTAGTTTGGTTTTTGTGTTTTGTTTTTTTTTTGTTTTTTTTTTTTTATATTCAGCAGTAACGATGATTGACAGGACGGGGTTTGGATTTTTTTTTAAAAACATACTTAACCTTTATTCATAATTTCTCCAAACAGGAAAAGTACATGATGTTTCTAATGTCACACAGAGCATACACTAAGATAACTACTGTTTCTTTGACCGAGACTTCCTTTAACAGCAGGGTGTACAAATCATAAATTTTCCCATTCCTTTGTAACCCTCAATCTTGCCCAACGTTGTGTCCTTCACTGTTGCCAGGTTTTCAAAAGCCCCAGCTAGCTTTAGGCACGCACTGCGTTTAAAACAAACAAAAAAAAGGGAGGGAAGGGAGGTGTTCAATAGTGGAAACAGGGACAGGGTAGAAGCTCCAGGAACAGGTTCTCTAAATAGTTACTCCTGATTGACTTCTGGACATGTAACCACATTTCAAGAGAAACCAGACCAGAATTTTTTAAGAAACACTATTTAGTAGCAGTTAAACATGTACAACATGACAAAATGTTGCCAGCTGGACTACATATCAAGCGGTGTCACTGCCAATCAGCTGCCGCTAGCAGTGAAGAGGACGCTATCAGAAACACTAGGTTTTAGAGGGCTAGTAATTGCTCGTGGTGCACCTTGTCAGAGGACAAAATTTGCTTTGTTTCTTGTCTTGCTCCATTTAGGTGTGCCAAAAATACCTGGATATGTTCATGTATTTGTAGTTTGAAATATTACTAGGAATTCTTCTCAACTGCAGCCTTGCATGAACCGTCAACAGACTTAAAGTGGTTGTAGACAGTAATGACGTGTGTGTTTAAAAATAAGGTGGTATATCAAGGTTGGAGTCATCAACACAGATTAAAAATTAGGCAGAAAGGTTTTTAGGGGTTTTGTAGGTATTTGGAAGCTTCTGCTATAACATATGATTGTTTGGGCATTTTGTATATGACCTAGGACTGTTTTGCCCCACCCCTTCAAGGCATGGAAATTCTTTATATCTTTATATTCTGGTCATCACAATCAAATCATGTTCATATTCACTCTCAAAATTCTGTTGACATCAGTGGGACTCTTTACATGAGTAAAACCGGTGGTATTTGCCCCAAATTACGTAATCTCCTAATTAATTTAATGATTTATATGTATTAGCAGAGCATTTATAGTGGTTCATGATCAAGATCAATATTTAGTCTATAGAAATTGTATTGCGTATAAATCAATTACACGGTCTACCTAAAGAGGACTTTAAGAACATTGCAAAATCAAGTGCCTGTAAAAAACTTGCAAAAAAAAAAAGTCAGTATATATTCTTAACTTGTGATGCACAGTTTGAATAGAGTGCTGGGAAAACATGGTGAAAATGGTGAGAGAAGGCTAGCTAAAGAGAAGAGGCTGTCCCAGTAAATATAGACTTATTAGTATGGCAAGACTAATGGAATCAATTGGTTTTACCAAAAAGTTAAGATAGTTTTATTTATGCAGCTAGTTCTGAGAGTGCAGAGAAAATCTGATGTCATTTCTAGTAAAGAGCAAAAGCTTGGAGATTAGGAAAAAGGGAGGAGGGATGAGTCTGTTCCAAACAAAATCACCTGGAATGCACTGGATTAAAAATTAGTTGAATAATCTCAAATAACTGTGAGTTTAAGGATCCTTACCCTTCAGTGCAATCAGCTGAGACACTGCAAGCGTATTCAGAAGGGTCTTACTGGAGTGTATGGTGATCTAGAAAACACACCTGCAGAAGGTGATGAAGAAGCTTAAGCTGTCTTCTGCTGCCAGCTGAAGGGGGTAAATTGATTGCTCGTACCTCACAGGGAAGTTCTTTCTGATGGAGAGCTTTTCAATTTTGTAGCAAATAAAACAATGAGAGTTGGAGGCTAAGATTAAACAGATTGATTTTTAGAAATGAATTTAGGCTTTTAATACTGGTTGTAGTTTATCATGGAAATAAAACTATCAAATGATAGTAGTCTTCATATGTTTCCTTGAAGGCTATATATATATATTTAAAATACATAAATAGATTGGTAAACTATTCTATTGTGGCTATCAGGTAAAATGATAGTATTTTGTGGCCTTACATCCACAAATTCATTACTGAACTGATGCATTTCAGAGGTTATTATTTGAATTGTTCTCAGTTGCTCACTAGTGTTTAGTGGACTGGTTGTATATTCTGACCTTTCTTTTAAGGTAGCACTTGAAGCTAATTTATTTCTACTTATGTTACCACTAGTTATGTTATTGATGGTATTACTTATATTACCATTGGTTCTGGGATGATTCCAAGAGAATCATATATTTATAGATATAGTAAACCTTGTTTTAATTTCTTGCATTTCTTCATGCTGGAATGTAAGA
>VFFE01007704.1:1366012-1408006 GCA_008921705.1 Burhinus oedicnemus
TTTTTTTTTTTTTTTTTTTTTTTTTTTTTTTTTTTGATAATATAAGCACCCAAACGTTTGCTTCAGAGAATTTGGAAGAAACCATGACTGTGGTCTCCTTCTGCTTGCTCCAGGCAGAAGTGAAGTCTCAAAGTCTAGAAGTAATTTCCACTATTTTTTGAAGGGCTCTGTGCTGGTGGACCTCGAGCAGCTACCTGCTAGTCAAAAAGTCAAGCTCTTGTTCTCTCTGTTGTCTCTTGCACTATCCTCTGAGGTCTTTGGGTAAAGCATCGAAGCTTATCTCTTAAGCAGTGGATAAATTGTGAAGTCATTTAAATGGTGTGTAGCTTTCCTTGAGCCAGTTTGGGCTTTGCCAAGAGAGACATGGCTTTTAATTCTGCTGTTGGGCTGCGTGGTCTGAATGAGTAGTGTCTTCTGAAAGGCGCAAGGACGAGCTTTGCACCACGGTCTGGGTCTAGAACTGTCAGTCGGGGGGTGGGGTGTGAAACTGCTGTATTGAAGGTAAGGCTTTCAGAAAGGGGAACTGAAGATGCTTTCTCGATTTATACAAATCATGCTTGAAAGAGCAATTGCAATGTCAGGTGAAATAAATAGCATTATGTAAGGGGTCTTGAAACATCCCCAAGCTGAAGTAATCAGGACAAGATTCAGTCCAGTTTGCTGACAGTTTGCTTTCTGCATCCTTCCTTATGGTGAATCTATTAAAATTCACTTTGACTTTAACAGAGGAGTTAATCACTAAGGCCACTAACTGCTGGTGTTGTAAGACTAGCTTTAGCTCAGAGTGAAATGGTATGTCTGACAACTTCATGCAAATAAAATATGCATCTTCCAAAAATACCCTTTTGAGGGTGTAAAGTTGTGGTTTGGGTTTTTTTGGTTTTGTTTTGTTTGTTTGGGTTTTTTTGAAACTGGTGAAATATATTGACTTACAGAAAACACATAACAGTATTCTGTCAGCGTTCAGAAACACAGTAGAAAGTTCAGTAAGAAGCACATCATACAGTAATTTGAATTCTGTTCAAGGCTGTTTAAATAACCCAGTTGTTATTTCTAAATAAACACCCATTAATATTTGGCTATTCGTGAAGTTCAGACTAGTTCAGTTTATTAGGGTGGGGGTTTTGGAGTGTTTTTTGGGGGGTGGTGGTTTTGTTTTATTTGGATTATTGGGGGTTTTTTAGCTTAGTCTATGAAAAACTGCTTCTGTCTTCAGAATAATTAATGCTTATGTTCTTGGTGCCCAAAGATACCTAATGCCACATAGACACTTGCTGTGTGCAGTTGCAAAGAGTCCTCGCATCTTACAGTTTATTTTTTTTTTATTAAAGACATGATAAGACCATTATTCTTTGAATGGATTAAGAAAGGGCAAGTAACTCTCAAGAAGGCTACAGAAATGCTCAAGAGGAGAACAAAAGAACAAGCCAGATTCAAACATGATTTGAAATGACGTTAGTAGAACTTTATTTTCACTTTTAGAATCCTACTTACACAAGTGTGCACAGATAGCCATTGACTTCAAGGGGGAAACTTGATAAACATGGACAGAATCAGGTCCACAAGCACTAACGTCCTTTTTCACTAAGCAAAAAATACATTCTCTCCCAGCTGTTTCAAATGTTTTCATTGTCATCTTTTGAACCTGGTTTTGATGTGGATAATTAAAAGATTCATTGCTTACTTAGCAAATAAGGAAGAATAAATGTTTTACAGTGTTTTTGTTGTGCGTGGCCAGATGTCACGCTATCACGCTGCATTATTTTTCTTTGAGATTAATAATGCTTTGTCTGTCTCCCAGATGTATGCTCAGCACCTGCTAGTTTAATATCTGTCTAGGTCATTGTTATAGGGAGTCTCTTCAGTATGCGTATGCTGTAAGGGTATCTCCTGTAAAACGGCTTTGCTCCTTTTTATGCTGCTTCTGTTTCAGCGTTTAGAGGATATACGTATTGATCCATGGAAGCGCAGGAAAAGTCCTTAGCCCCCTTCTCTCTCGTCTGGCAACGAGAGGGATTTTCTGTGTTTTCAAGCCCAATTTTACAGTGGATGTGAGTGAGCACAGAAGCCTTGTCCCAGTTTGGCCAAAACCTCCATGTCGATGCAGACATCAGGATGGAGAGTAACAGATCTGTCTCTTCCACCTACCAGTCCTGTCAGAGGAAAAGAGAGGTGCAAATTTCTTTCGCTATCCCTTTATCCTCTACATGGCGTTTCTGGCATCCATTTAGCTCATGAATAACTGTACCGCCTGTTTCGGATGCTCTTCACAGGGTCTTGCCAACAGCAGCGCTGTGAAATAAGCGTGGTTCATGCGAGGTGTCGTGGCTCCCCACCGGGCTCTCAGTGGCAGCCCTGAGTGATAATAACATGGTCTTTTTGTTTTCACTCTGCTGCGGTTTAACAACCCCGTGTGTAACGGTGGAGATTAATTCAGCTTTCCGTCTGCTGACTTGGGACAGCGTTACAGCACTTTGCATTAGGAAGCTTAGGTTGATGATGTGGTAGGATTTATTATTATTATTAAGGAATAATTTGGCACAGGAAAGCTGTCAGGCTGCTTGGCTTGTTTTGGGAAGCTCTACCCCTTGATAATTAGTGAAGTGAAATATAATTTTAGGAACTCTTTGTGCTGTGTAGTCTGATCAGTGTAAGTATTTTGTCTGATTCCTACTAGGAGAATGACTGCTTATGGTGCTTGTGCTAGTGATAATCCCAACCTGAGTAGGGCTTGAGTCAAGAGAAAGCTAGTCTTGCAAATGAGCCACATTTGCTTAATTTAAACATTCCTATGCATGTTGCTTTTTTAAGTGGTGGGTGTATGTCAGTTCAGGAAAGACATGGACCTGTTGGAGCCAGTCCAGAGGAGGGCCACAAAAATGATCAGAGGGCTGGAACACCTCTCCTATGAGGACAGACAGAGTTGGGGTTGTTCAGCCTGGAGAAGAGAAGGCTTTGGGGAGACCTTATTATGGCCTTTCAGTACTTAAAGGGGGCCTACAGGAAAGATGGGGACAAACTTTTTAGCAGGGTCTGTTGCAATAGGACAAGATGTAATGGCTTTAAACTAAAAGAGAGTAGATTTAGAAGGAAGACATTTTTTACAATGAGGGCGGTGGAACACCGGAACAGGTTGCCCAGAGAGGTGGTAGATGCCCCATCCGTGGCAACATTGAAGGTCAGGTTGGACGGGGCTCTGAGCAACCTGATCTAGTTGAAGATGTCCCTGCTCATTGCAGGGGGGTTGGACTAGGTGACCTTTAAAGGTCCCTTCCAACCCAAACTATTCTATGACACTATGTGTGCTGTTGCTGGTCAACGAGAAAGGAAAACTAGTTGCTGTCCTTATCAAGTCTGTGGCTGAGAAAGGGCGCAGCCTTTTTAGTCAATCCTTGCAGAAACTCCAGCTGTTGCTTCTCTGCCCTGGGCAGCATGATGGACTCTGTGGTCTCTTTTGTATGGGATCACCGGAACTGCTGCTCTTAGTTTAGAAAAGGTCTTCCTTTTCCAGCTTCCCACCCTGTTTCTAAGGTTTCAAGACATGTTGCATCCATGTCCTGATCTCATGGCTTTTTCTTGCAGCGTATTTCCCTCCTCGGTGGGAAGAAGGGTACAAAAGAAAAAGTCTCAGCAGTATTTTTGCTGCTGTTAGTGGATGTCTCACTGTACAGTGGCTTCCTCATTTTTAGCATGCTTTTGAAGCGCCCTGTGCTGATTGACCAAAAATCATCATCTTCAGGCATTTCAAGATCTGGTCTGTTTCAGACCCTCTAAAGAAGATAGTTAGTTTTTTATCCCTTATGAACCAGGATGTAGTCACCCTAGTTCTTCTCAAGTACCTCAACTGTAGAGGGCAAGACAGTGGCATGAAAAGGATTTTGTTTCCCATTGTGGCCTGCGTTGCACTGGTAATGCTACTTTTATAGCACATCAGTCTTCTTGCCCCCATTCTGGGGACCTGATCACAGCGAGCTCTCCTGTCATAAAAGCAGAAAATTCCCCAGCTTGACATGAAGTTATGGAAGAAAATGCATAAATCTCCCATTCTGCAGCACTGCATAAAGGTGGAATCTTATTTTCAATACCGTGAGATCTGCTGAGCTGTGATGCTCCTGTTTTAACGCCATTGTCTAATGTCCAGAGCCCAGATTACCTGCCTTTGCAACAAAATTAATATTGCACTGTGGTAGATGGAGTGAAAGATCCATGTGCAGATCTGAGATCTATGGACAGATCTGCTTGTCTCCTTCCATGAAATGCTTTCAAAACTACTGTGGAAATGCAGTGTTAGAATTAGATATTTGCCCTCGCTGATGAAGCTGGCATTTGTATTTGCTGTGGTGTAGTTTATTGTTTTTTTTAATTAGTTTTAATATGTGATTGAAGCTGCTTCTGGTACCTACAAGTAGATAGGGACTGAAGTTGCCAAAAATCAGTTGTCACTGCAGCTGCTTCCACTTTATGAAGAGACGGAGTGTATTTTTCCAGTCTGAGATGAGTGTATCTGTGATGCAGGAACAACACTTGCAGATAAACGCCAGCTATTTGTCATTTGCATCCAGTTCAGACACTGTTCAGAAGTCAGTTAAAATTAGTCAAAATTAGCTCCTAAATGTTAAATTAAAATGTGTCCTTTCATTTAATGTCAAATTTATCGTGAAGTTTGAGGAAGAACATGAAGTTGCATGTTACTACAGAGCTTTAATAAGCTTCTAGAGCTAAATTTTGGAAAATAGAAATTACTCCATCTGCTTGCTGTTATTTAGAAATGTGTGATTTCTCAGGTGTCTGGGTGACAGAGCCAAGCTATTTTGGTGTGCACAGAGTAAACTCACGTTCAAATGTCAACATAAATTTTCAAGTATACCTTTAAATAAATTCACTTATTCTCAACCTTCGACCTTTCATAAATTGAAATGATCTTTATCAGATATTAACTTACATTTTAGTAAGCTTAAGTATCACAAGTGCTGAAAAGGAATGGAAATTTGCTTTAGGGGCAAACTTTTGAGATGTGGAGTTTCTGAAATTTCAATAAAATAGAAAAGTTAAGTTAAAGGAAGCATTTTGTTTCAATAGCAGAGGCACTGCATTTTATGTATTACTTGATTTTTAACATGAGGAAAAAATCTTTTTGAAACATTGTTCTATTCTATGCTTCTCTCTTCAATGTGACGTTTCACTGAGATCCGGATTTTCCCCCACTCCAAAAGTTAAATCCTGCTTTAGTGTTCTAGGAAATAATTTTTGCCCAAGCAGAGGAGCTGTGCTGCAAGTAACTCCTTATGGTATTTTTGGAAACTTTTTGAGAAGGTGAAGCGGAGGGCTGTAAGGATGAATATTCATCAAAGCAGCAAGCCTATTACATGGTCCATCAATGCAGTTAGGTGCCTTAGCTGGAGTCAGCAAGCAGAGGCGAGCTCTGCGTTTCTGTGTTTTGCTGGGCTTTTTGCTGATGTGAGGAGCTTGGATTTCTGCTGTAGGTGTGAAATACGCCTTTTTCATATGTTCAGCAGAAAGTCTATGGATCGTATGAATCCTAACTCGCTAATATTTTGAAGGCTTTACAAGGGCTTTTGTGAAGCACAGGCTCTCTGCTGGGCCTGTTGCCTGAGGTATATTGCACTTTAAGTATGGAAGGTGTCCTTAAATTAGTAATTTTTTTAATGTCATGTTGAGGGATGCAGATATATGGTGTAAACTGGATTCTTTGTGTTTTTATCGCATTGCGAACAAAAGAGCAATGTGTTTTAACCGAAGAGAACGTGCCTTTTGTCTTCCTCCCCCAGTTAAGTCCCCGTGGCCTGTACTCTCTTCAGGATGTGACAAAGCGAGCTGTTCCCCGAGCTGGTGGTCTCGGCTGTGAATTACCCATCTGGTGTAACAGACTACTGCCAGATTTTGGAAGTACTTTGGCTTCTGTGACCGGCCTTCCCCTTGAATGTCCTGTTCCACCGCGAGTGGTGCTCAAGTGTAAGATGGAAGCCTCTTGCTCGCTGGGGGGCACCAGGTTCTTGCTGATGGTGGAAGTTGTCTCTGTGTAATCCTGCAATCCTGGTGCACCCAAAGTAAATCACACCTGCTGTGAGTATGATGCTCCCTACAGTAAACCCAGACGCGTTTGACTCTCTGTTTGTGCATGTAGGATGAAAGTAGTAAGGAAAATATGTGGAGTTAAAGGAATGTGACTGCGTTGACTGTGTAGCTGTGAGGTGACCGGAAGAGCTTTGATATGAATCTCCATAGACCTTCCTCTCTCAGAAGCTCCTCAGAGAAGACTGGATGACTTTTACATTAAGAAAGCATCAAGTTTTACTAGGAGGAAAGACACTTCCTTGGTTTAAAAATTTAAGTGAAGGACGTAAGACAAGAATTTTTAAAAGAGGGGGAACTGAGCACGTTTTTGGTCAACTGTATCCTGGCAGGGAGAGCTCTTATAGCTGGGCTTGGCTGTTATGGCAGCAAACTGCACGGTCCTATCTGATTTTGGGGAGGGTTTTTTACATTTTATAATCCCAGAAGAAATACTGTTTGTCATAAGATCTTCAGTATAGGGTAGTAAAGCTGATGGGTTATTACTAAATGTTAACTAATAGAGCTGGATAAGCTCAGACAAGATATTAAGTAAGGAACAGCCTTTTTTAAATCCACTGTAAAATGATATAGTTAATTTTTGTTCTTACTGGAGTTTTTAGTTTTGTGTTGTTTGTTTGTTTTTCTTTGCTGCATTCTTTCCAGTTTCTTCAATTTTTTGTCTGTCTTTTCCTCTTCCTTTTTTTCCATTGGCAGTTGTCCATTTCTTTTTATGGCACTGGTTTGTAGTAAGTAAAGAGTGGCTGATAATGATACTTAGCATCTGTAAATAATCTTTTATTGTTCAAATGAAAGAGAGAGCTAATAGAGGAGTGACTGTGTATGTACTGCCTAATGATCTTAGGCACTTCACTTTAATTGTGGGTGTTGCTATTTAGTCTGTAAATGTTTAAAAAAATCAGAAAAATCACATTATACATTATGGGGAAAAAGTGGTCTGCATATTGAGATGGTCATATAATGTTCTGATGTTTAAAAACTAGCATAAAAATACCACAGTATCTTTTGAAATGGCTGATTCAATAACCAGCTTCATCAGTTAGTATATGCAGTGATTGTATGCTGTTTCCATTGTAAACTTCAGAAAAATTACTGCTTATTTGCCGATGATTTCTGTGTCTGGTGGGTTCTTGTGGTACATAAACACTCTGATACGGGGGTCATCAAGAGTCTTAACTTTTTTGCTGTGTATTAACACCACTGTGCCCTTCTTAAATTGAAATTTACACAGTCATGACTAAAGGAATACCACAATATAATTAGTGAAAGTTATGTTGTGGTATTTTAAGGGTGATTTTACAATGAACCCAAGTTATAAAGCAAATATGAAATCCTGTGAATTAGTTGGTATGTTACATGATCTGTGTACAAAATGTTTTCTCCTTTCTCTTCATTAATTAAAAAAAAAAAAAAAAGAAACAGTGTATTTCTTTATAGCTGTCCAGAACCTTTTATATATGTTTTTAGTTTATAGTGAAGGACTGTGTCTATTTTGATTTTTATTATTGAGACATTAGTGAGAAGATGAAACAGGCTGACAGCTTTTTTTTTTTCTTTTTTTTTTTGAAATGAATATTAAATGGTAGTGTACTAGAAAGCCCTTCTCCTACCCCACAAAAAAACCCCTACCCCGGAACTGACCAAAAGAATGCTAGTGGACTGACCATTCCACCTGAACTTCACTGAAAAATATTAGGTAAAGTGTTCTTTATGGAGCAGAGGACAGGGTAGAGAAGATATTATATAGGTCAGGATTCCTTTTATCTAGTGTAGAGGGTAAGCCACACTACATAAAACATATTTGGCTGAAAAATTTAGAAATGTTTAAGCTTGATAAGAGTACTTGTTACTGCTTATGTTGTATTGTAGTATTAAATTCAAAGTTTATAGGACTAATGAATTCAGGCTGTTGCTTCCAGTTATGTTTTGACAGGGTTTGTGTGACCTCCTCTACCCTTCATGAGTTACGAGCAAAATTATTGGAGATCACAGAGAAAGAACGAACTTTAGAACTAAAATTCAGGTAGTTTATTTCACTAAACCTAAACTAATAGAAGTGTATACAGTTTTATGGGAGTGTTTGAATATAACATGCCATGCATATTTAGGCTGAGTTATGGCCAAATATGCACACGTCTGGGGAAAAATAAGGAGCTTCCTGTCTATCAAAATCGTAGATGCTTCTTAGAAAAAGAAAGGGTAAAAACCCTCCAACCCTGTAACACTCTCCCCGCCAACTTACTTACTTTCCTTAATAAATGACGGTATTTCTTGAGCATGTTGGGCTTTACTTTGTATATTATTCATACTGTCACTGTGCCTAGGGCTTCACTAAAGCTAATGAATAAATGCATCAGCTAGCTGCACAAGAAACCAGTTCAGCTGGAAGGCTGATTCTGAATTATATCAAGGAATGCTTGGGAAAGAATCAAGCAAACCGAAATACGTACAAAGTTAGGAGTTGTAAATTCGCAGATGGTGATAAAATTTTTAATATAAAGCTGCTGCTGCTTCCTCCAGTGTAATACACTGTCCTGCATTTGGCTCTTTGCTTCCCTAATGTGTGATGAGAAGCAAAAGCAGCGCAGAAAGTAGGCTGCAAGGAGTGAGTACGGTAGGAATCAGCTTTGTGTGCATGGGATTGTGGAAGTGCAGTCTCGTCTCTATTGTGCCTGGCTGATACCTTTCTGGAGCAGAATAATGGATGTTAAAATGTTGTTAAGTCCTCTCTCTTCTTATAAAAAAGACTGATTAACTTATTTATATGAGGCATAAGTAACTGGTGATAAACTTGTGTAAAAAATTAGATTTGGAGGGCAAAAAGATTACCAGGCCTTAAACTCTAAGTACAAGAAAATGTTTCCTTAGATGGGATTAAAACAGAAAATATGTCCTTATACTTTAGGGTGCCTGCTAAGTACAAAGGGATTAGGAAGAAAATTCTGTGAAAGGCTATTTGTTGCATGCTCACCCAGAAAGGGTTTTATTTTTCAGAAGATATCCTCCCATAGTCTCCTGTACTAGCCACGGACCGAGAAGGAGCAGGAATAAATCGGTGCGTTCTGATATCCCTCCTATTGCACATGTAGGGGATTGCAGTAGCAGTCTTAAAAGCGATCTGGTTAGGAACACACTGGGTACGCAAGCACCGGGAGGAATAAATTGCAGGAAAAGGGGCTATAGGAATGAATGGGTCTAAACGCAGCTTTTCCTGAGACCCAGGTCAAGAGGCAAAGGACAGTGATTAAGCCCTGATGACGCTTAGGATGGAAAGACTTACCACTGGCAGCTCCTGAAGGCAGCCACAGGCAGCTCTGGGCAGGCCTTTGGCTGCCACCCCACAGGAGGTCGATGCATCCTGAGAACCCCTTGGCTCCCAAATCATCACGGGGGCCCCGGATGGATGGCAGCAACATGCTGACCCTGCAGCCTCACTGCTGGGCAGGCTGCTCAGACCCACGTGTCTTGGTGTTGGTGAATAGCTGGGTGTGAAAATGAGAGCGTGAGTGAGTGAAGGCAGCTTTGTTTTAAAATAAAATTGCCTTCCTCATCTGTAAGATTTGCTACAGTAATACTGCGATAATCCAGCAACATTTCCTACATACAGACGGCAATCAGCATCTGCTCACCAGTGAACCATTGCACGCGTTTCTCCTGACGTAACTAAAGCTTTGGGAGTCTTATGGGGTCTTTGTGGGGTGTTGCATACGTTCTCTGCAAACATCCTGTCTGTGAGCAGTGAAGCACTGGAAAAACACTTAAGCCAAACCAAAACATAAACAGAAAAACTCAATCACCAAGATGTTGTTATGCTTCTTCAGTGCTTTGGTCCTGGAGTGCTGCTTGCGTGGGTGGTGCTGCTTGCTGGGCTTGGGTGGGATGCCAAGGCGAGGGGGTCTTACTGGTATGCATCTTCCTGCAGGAGACTTATGCAGTAGGTATCAGGTCAAAGCAATAACAGAAGTTGTTCATGGTTTTGTTTTAAATTAAGAAAGGAGAAGGTTTTGCTGTACCTTCCTTGTATGTTTTGAAAAAAGCTTTGGGTGGCTTGTGGGTTGTACAGGACTCCATTCTTTTTGTTTGAATAGCTATGTGCTTCTTTGTTTATCATTTATTTCCAGCTCTAATTTTTAATCTTATGTGTTTCACAGTCATCTGTGGTCTACTGAGTATGTAACAGTTAATTTCTTGCTCTGTGTTTTCTGGCTTCTGCCATGGGTCGGGTGAATTAATAGGAGAAAAAATAAATAGGTTAGTATTTGACTTGCATCCCCTTCCATGGCACTTTCTGTAAAACAAGCTACTTTTCCTACATGGAGAATCCTTGCCTCTGTCACTGATTGCTGTTGGGCTCTGGGAAGTCTTTTTAAATTTTTATTTTTTTTAGTTATTCTTTAACTTGGACTCTCATCAGATTCTCTAATCTACGTGCTCCAGCACACGTGAAGATGCTTTGTTCTGCCAAAACAAGAGGTAGTTGGTCGTTTATACCATGGACATGTAGTAGCAGAAGTTTCATAGGTCTGCACAGGGGTCATGACAATGGCATGTTCTACCTGAGTTTGTTTTCCTTAAGTGGTTGTAAAGACTTTCCAGCCCTAGCATGTGGAATTATACATTCCTGTTTATCATGCAGCTCAGGGGTGAAAGGTGTGGTATATATGCACTGTTCCCCAAAACTGCTGAAGTGTGTACTGTGGATGTACACGTTGGCATAGTTAAGAAATCTGAGAGATTGGACACTGAAACACGGCGATAGTATTAGAAAAGTTGATCCACTGGGATGCCTGTGTAAGCCTTGCTGTACCTAGGCAGAATATTGTTTGGCATCATAGATCAGTCTGGATGAGTAGAATTTACTGAGGGAAATAGGCAGTGGAGAAATTTTCTGTTGTTTACATGAATTGATGTTGATTTTGATGTAAGGAAATTAACTTGAAAATTTGATTCCAGATAATTGCCTAAAAGTGTTAAATGTATTCTCACCAGCAGTAAGCTGATCATTTATTAGTCTGAGTCTAGTCATCTGTTCTTTCAGCTGCAGAGGCGTAGACTTGAAATTTTCTTAAGCAGGAGAGAGATCTTTTCAAGTGATTCTATTGGAAGTACATCCTAATGATGCTGAATGAATTCCGTTGTCTGAAAGATACTATGGATAATCCATTCAATAATACATTTTTTATGAAGGTGTAAAGATTACAAGGTAAATAAATAATTAGCATACTGGCAACCTTATGAAGTCTAAGCGTTTACTTTCATTGTTTTTTCTTTCAGGTATTCCTATTTTCTTGCCACAAATTAGCATCGTATTTTCTTTAAATTCTTTTAAAATACCATTTCCTACAACATTGAGGAGAGTTACTCTGCGAGGATAATTATTCATCATTCTACCAGGATTCTGTTAAGGAAGCTGTGTGTTATTTTGGTTAGATCCTGAAGGAGGATGAGGGGAGACAAAGCAGAACTAGTGTTAAGTTGATGTGGCACTTTTCATTTGAACAGAAAAGTTTGCTGTTCAGCTGGTTTCCTGCCAGTTTTTCCTATACCGAAAGGACTTACATTGCAGAGTTAAACTAACTTTGAATAAATGAGTAAAGTGAATGGCTAGTGAGCTCTGGCAAGCCTATAGGAGTGCTAATAAATGAGATTGTATTTAAAATCATCCCCTGGAAACAAAACATGTAACCTCAGTATTGGTTGCATTTACTGCTATTTCTTGGTTTGTCTTTTTTTAAATTTCTTTTATTCACTGAAAGTTTTTCTAGGAGACTGGCCAATCTGCTGGTGACATTCAGGGATGGCACAGAATTTCTTTGTTGTTGTAAAGGCTGAAATATTTATTTCAAAATATACCAGAAAAGCTTAATCCCACTGACTCTGTACTTTTCATTGATGACCACGCTAATGACATACTTGTCACTACTGTTTGAATAGGACCAGTTTCCCTCTGAACTCTTTTCTGCATGATGAAAATACTGGATTTTTTTTTTTTCGCCACTTCCTGCATTTTCAGTTTCTCTTGCTGAAAAGTGAGCTTTCTTTAGCACAAATCAATATTTTGGACCTTGAAGGATTGGAATGTTCTTTTAATATAATTACTGCAAAAACATTTCCATAAGAATTTAAGATAAAAATTTTGCTGTTTGTGAATTCTGTTTCTGTTTTTCTTTAGAGACTCTATTGCAGGATAAAGGTGCTAAGCTTTTTCATGTTTTTATGTCTGCAAAACTATGATACTTCTGTAATATAAATATGTTTAATACATGAATTTGGTAAAGAAGATCCAAACTAGTGACTAGGATACTAGGACAAAGAATAAGGGGTCCTATGTTGCTTCATGAGCACAGTTTTTCTGAAATTATAAATTCACAAGCTAGTCTTGAAATAAGTATACAAATAACTATAAAATATAGCCATCAAATAATTATAAAATATGACTGTCAATAGAAAAAAAATTTAACATGCATATGGTATTGAAACTATTGATTTATGCTTTATGACCCACAGCTACTGATGAAATATTATCTTTCCCCACATTTTAGCAGTGACAAAGGCTTGCTTCCTCACAGGTTAGGAAAAAATCAAGTTTTCACTTTGAAAGCAGAATTAAAAGGTTTTTAATTTTCAGCAGTTGAGAAACTTTGTAGTGTAGGAGGAAGAAAACATTGTTCAAGTAGATGCTTATACAAGTGCTTTATTTTGCTTTGGAAAACTACTATGTATTATAGAACTTAGTTTAGAAAGTTACTGACTCAAGAGTCCCACAAATTTGCTTGCTCCTCCTGAAGAATGTGTGCCTTTAAGCTGTGGTTGATTTAATGCAACTAAACTTGACTAACTTTAAGCTCCTTGTCTCTGTAGATGGCATAACATTATTTTATCTCAGGGGAAGGAGGTATAGTGGACGGAAATGGCCTTAGATGGTGAAGGAAGTGCCGATGAGAATGTGGAGCTGTCTTCAGTACAGAATGGGAAGTTTTCCGTAAGCAAATGTCTGGCTCTGTGCACTGAATGATAGTGAGGAAAACCTGAAGATGAGAGAAATGGCTTACTGTGGGGTGATGCTTAACAAATGATGTGCAAAATGAGTTCCAAATCTTGTGGAAAACATCCTGTGCAGCCGGACTTCAGCTTTCTACTTGATCTGGCTGACAGGGTGTTAAGTTTTGAATTTACTTAATCTAGTTTTAACTAAACATTTTTGTTTTCTTTATTGTAGTTACTTTTGCTAGAGGTGTTACACTTAAGCCCAGATACATGTTGACAATCATAAAATAATTTTGGATTTTGGAGAATGCTTCTCCACAAACGGGAATATAGTTCTTGGTCCTGCTTTGGCAGACAAGAACAGCTTTGGCCTTTTTAATTGGGGTAGAGTTGTATGTCAAATACTACTTAAAATAAATCCTGTCTTTTTGATGTTTAGAATGTATAAATACTACCTGTTCATGACACTTGGATGTTTACGGATGTATGCATTGGTATCTCTAACTCTTACTGTTGCTTGTGATTCTTCCATACGTTATCTTCTTTATTTTGTATGCTGCAGGGAATTAACGCTGAAGACTGAGCAGTAGCTGTGTGTTGCACAGATAATGCCTTGCTAGCACTGTTTTCTGTATCTGGAGCTTTTCTTCATCTGCTGGGCTCTTGGCTGCTGAGTTTGGGTATACCAGGTGGCTGTGGGAGTTGCATTGTTCTCACAGTTTATGTGAAACACTTCAGTTTTTCTTTGTTAGCGTTTTGCTTTTCTTGTAGACTACCTGTTTTGTTAAGTGCTGTTATGAAGCTCTGAATATCTGATGTGTTTACAGAGGTGGAAAGCTGTAGTAGCGTCTCTGTTACTACGTGGTATCAGATGTTTTCCATTTGTTCTTTAATGCCATGTTGCAAAACATAGAGCTCTGTTTGGGCTCTTTTAATGCTATGAATGTCACAGGCTTTAATAATTTCTCAAACCTTTTTGCACATAATCTTTTTTTCTGACACTGGAAATCTGGCAACTTCTACATCATTTCATTTTAAAACAATCCAAATGTTTGTAAATTGCTTGAAACACAGTTGGTATTTTTTTTTTTAAAAAAAAAGCAATTATCTTTTCCTTCGACTGTCTAAAATCAACAACAAATGCTAAGAATCCTCTTATTCTAATTCCTCCAGTTGGCTGTTTTGAAATAATTGATAAAATGTAATTTATCAAGGTCTTAACTCTACAAAAATCTTATATTTAAAAGTGATGCGATACCTTTGAATGGAAAGGCGTGGCTGTCTCTATGAATATGTTATGTGAAGCAGTGTAGCTTTTATCCTGTTCAGCGTTGCTGACTTATTTTATGCAGACTGATGGGAGTCATTGAGCCTGGCTTCAGTGGGGCTTTGAACTGGTTCTTAACTGGGCAGGGTGTCCCAGTTACTGAGATGCTGAATGTATGGTGTATCAACATGGTTCATTAAATAAAGTACTTGCCTAGTGCTGAAGGAACATTACAGCCCTGTCAAAAATCTGTCCTGTACAGTAGTCCTATTACAGCAATATTTCTTGTGAGGTGATTATTTGAAGCTTACTCAGCTCTTGAATTCCCCACTGATCAATTACGGAGCCTTTATCCCAGACAGGGAATCTGGGAGATCAAGGCATAAGAGATTTATGCAGGCATGGCCATATCCCAAATAACAGGATTTAAATCCATGGACCAGTCAGCTCTAATGGAGATGGAGAAGTGGTTGCTACAGCTCTGTTAGGTCCCTACTTGAACAACTTAAAAGTTTAAAACCAAATCCCAAACCTCCACCACTCCCAAAAGTCGCCCAAAATAAACAACAAAAACACCAACACCCCAAAACAACAACAACCCCCCCCCCCCCCCCCAAACTGATGCTAGGCGAAATATTGATGTGCCCTACATGAGGGACATGCTAGAAGCTGTTCTGTCTTAGAAGCCAAACGTCTCCTTGAGCTTTGTGGATGCTAAGCGGGAGGGAGTCTGCTGCTACCACACCGAGGCCGCTAAAAAAAAGCGTTACTCTTCTTGGTGAGTGTCAGAATTTAGGATGGAGTAAAAGGATGTAGTATGCATGCTTTTAATTTCAGTCAACGTTGTACTGGTGTTCTGTTGCTTCAGGCATAGAATTTTTAGAAGGATGCATAGTACCACTGCCATGTAAGGTATGCCTGTCCCCACGTGGCAGTCAAACTTAAACTCAGTCGTAGAGAATGGTGCAGACCAACTGTACTTGCAATAAACAGTTTCCCTAGTGAAAACCAAGGCTGACAGAAACTGCTCAGCCTTGGCAGACTAGACTAGCTGGCTGAGAAGAGCATCTCTGGACTGAATCTTGGATAGAAACATGATGTTCATATTTCTGTTGCGGAAGTATATGAATACTAAGAGGGTTCTTATGCTGCTAATTCAGGGGGGACAGGACACAGAGTTTAGTATGGTATGTTCTAATTTCTTTGAAAATAAGTCACCATAAATAAGTGACAAACACACAAAAAAAAGCCTGCATTGAATTGATAGTGTAAAATATTTGTTTTATAAAATTGTGTTTGTCAATACTTATGATAAAGTATTGGGTTTGTATTTCTCTTAGCTTAGGAGATTTCTGTGAATTTTAGTACCATAATCAGATTTTTACCTGCTGAAATATTTGGTTTTACAAATTGTTCAATTAATATTTCTTTAAAATGGATAGAGATTTTCTCTTTAGGGTGCTGTTTTGTCAGGTTTGGTACAGCAGTCTCAAGTATGGTACAGTGGCTCCTTAAAAAGCCCTGAAAGGTACCAAGTCACTTTGCTGGGGGCAGGGGGGAGTGATTCTCTCTTGGTCTGCAGTCCCTCTATACGGGAAGATGAAGCCACGGCTGCCCACCTGCCCTTCCAGAGGCAGCCTGGTTTCTTTCAGGCTTGCGTCTCTAGTTCAGAGGTACTCCCATATAGGTTAAAGAATAACGGGGGTTTCATGGCTTGCACGCCAACCACAGCATTAAGAATGTTGTGTGCCGTGGGTGGAGTTCCCAGCCTGGTCAGAGACACCCGTCTGAAGCAGCTGTCTCCCAGGTAATTCCAGAAATGCTACTCTGTGTTTTTGTAGCGTGATTTTGTAAAACATATTTGCAGTCTTGGCAACACTTGGGAAGCCCAGTTGTTCAGTCTCACTTGGCAGAGCGGAGAGGTATATGTTGTTGTAATACAATACGTGTGTATGTCTTCAAGTATATGAGACTTATTAACCCCTTTTACAAGCTTCTGTAGCAGCTGTGTAACAGCTGCATCCAGAAAAGAGAAAATCATAAAACCGATGTCTGTATTTTCCGGTCTGTCTACTGACAGATCATGAGCAGAATGGATTCTGTTTACATCTAGACTAGAGGACATGATTTGTTGGGTTCGATATTGTTTTCTTTGAAATACTCTTTTAGAGAAAATGTAGAGCTAAATAAGCACTATATTTAGTAGTTGGATCACACAGGTAAGCTTGCTTAACATTTCAGTGTAATTCCTGCAAACCAGCCTGAAATGGGTGGTAGTGGAGTGAGGATGATTTTTGGAAGAGCGCACTGGCTGAGTGAGCAGGTGTTTCCTCGATTTGGCCATTGGAGTAGTTCCCTGTAAAAGGGAGGGTGCCTTTTCTTAGGATATAGTTCTGGAAGGAAGGTCAGGTGTGTCTCTGTGCTACTGTGGTGAGGGGTAGGGGGAATTAATAGCATTAATGAATTCACAGTAGTTCATCATGTTCATTAGTAGCAGTCTCATGAAGTAAGCTGTATTTGAAACTTTTTTTCTGTGATAAAGATGATCCTCTTACAATGCTTAGACACAATTTCATTATAATGGCAAATATTAATGCTTAATTGGTACTATAGAAAAAATAAATTACAAAAGAATATCCTGTAACAGACTTTAGAAAGTCAGCAGTACAATTTCTTAAATAAACGTTTTTTTAAATAAAGGTGGCATGATGTCAAAGGTTCTATGTAAAACTCTTTAATTGCTAATTATCTTTTTTAAACTTCATACTTACATTTAAATTTAATCTCATGGTTTAAAAATTACCCTGATTTTAAAGATGGGAGTAACTTCAGAGGATACAAAATGAGTAAGTTTTTAATGGTGTATTTTAGCTATCAAAGAAATGTAAGAATTGTATACACAGATAATTAATTCAGCAATTGATTACTGGAAGCTATTTATACTGGAAGATTTAGACTTAAAGTTTTTTTTTACAAACAGATCTAGGGTTTTTTTTAAAAAAAACCAACAACTTAGGTATATGGAAGAATTTCCTTGATGATCTGTGGGTGCTAAGTTGTTGTATTTAGGAGAAATAAAGCTTTTCACTTCTGTTTTTGTTCTCTGCTGTTCGAAAATTCTTGTTCCTTTTCTGTCATCTTTTTCCTCTGTCTGCTAAACAGTGGGTTGTGTTAACATCTGAGCCTTTGTGTTTGGGTAAAGAGCTGGTTTATTTTCTAAGTGGTAGAAAGACTGATAGTCTATGTAGCTTATTTGCTGTTCTTAGAGAAGGATGATATTTTGCAGCTGGTTGTGTCTGTGTTTCGCTGCTTCTTTCTGAAGGGTTAAATTGCTTGGGCCGATTTCTTTTTTTTTCTCCATGCTCCTGCACACAGCACAAATGAGATTCTCTTTCTCTTTTTGGCCAGAATCCTCTTAATGTCAATATATAGATTCCTCCTTGGAGAAACAGATCTAGTTTAACTGTTACTCAAAAGTACGACATGAAGACTCTCATTTTCTTTCACTCCTTTCGGGTTTTTTTTGGCACCTGTTATGGTTACAGTTTACTCCTTCGTTTTGAAAGAAGATGAAGGGTGCATTCTTGCTGGTCTTTAGGGGCAGACAGAAGAGCAAATGAAAAGACTGTGAAACCAAAATTTTTGCGTTAGACAAAGAATGCACAGCAGACTGCGTGTGCTCATGTGTCCTTAACAGGTCTGGAAGGCAAGTCTCTGTCCAGGCAGAAAGATCTCCTTGACTAACCTCCGTGTCTATGCAGCTTTAGTCAAAGATGGTTTTTCAACTTCTCATCTGTTTGTGAGTCTGTTAAATAGACAAGGGCACACAGTTCTAATGCAAATGAACGAGAACTGGGCATCCAGAATCCTTGGTGGTTCAAAGTCCCACCCTCCATTTCGTATTGGGATACTGAGTTCTTTTGCTGAGTCTTGTCTCATGTGAAGAAGGGGTTTTGCTGGAATTGCCGAGCTGTTGGTTGAGCGTTCCCTGAGGAGTCTGAAATGCTGCTGGCTCCACAACCAACACAAGCTGTGCTGCATGCGGGTGTTGTTAAAAGGTCCCTTCCTTCAGAAACGGCGGCCCTGACTTGGTCAAAAGTAGTTGCTGTGGGTCTGTTGAATGTGTCAAGGGACAATGGCATTGCTAGATCCCAACACAAAAGCTGGTGGTCTGTGTGATTCAGTTGTGCTAGCTTAGTATTTGCAGACATGGTGTGTGGAATGAGCAGCTGGGATGAGTGCTTTACGTGAGTATGTGGGATGAGATGATCTTTGTTGCCTTTTCTCTGAGGGACTCCTTCATAACTCAGTTTCCATTGCTTTTACCTTCTTGACTATTTTTTTCGGCTAGCCATAAATGGTAATTTGTGTACAGAAAAGATCCTGCTGACTGCAACTGCTTTGTATTTCTGCTGAGACCTTGCTGGAGTTTATAGTCAGCATTTTTACTATAGTGAAATTAATGTTTTATTGCTGCTTAATGTACAGGAAGTAAATCCTGTGGCAGAGTTTCCTGTTACTTGCCACTTCTTAAAATTATTTTCTTTTCTTTAGCTCGCTCTGTCATTCCCTGTAGAGAATGGTGCTTGTTCTCTGCAGTTGTAAGTGAATTGTGAGACTCCCCACCCTGAGCCATATTTCCTTCACGTTTGTTTTGCGGCACATGTTTTAGGTTGCCTGGCATCTTCCCCAGACCAATTAACATTAAAATCTGTCAAGAACAGTTCAAGCAAAAGAACCTAGCCTCTAACGTGTCAGACTACAGCGAGCAATTACATTTTTGACAAAATCTAAGACAAGCATCTCTGCTGTTTAAATTATTATTCTATTTAGCTGAGATTTTCTTCTTCTGCACTGTTTACTGTCTGTCTGGCAAATGTATTCCCTAAACATAGGCAATGCTCAAGTACAATCTCTATTCCAAACATTTTAGAGCCTGTAATCTCCCCAATCAAATACCTGTCAGAGCCAGAATCAAATTCTACAATCTCATTTTCCTCAGTCTCATGAACAGTAGAATTACTCCTCCATCACTGTAGGAAGAACAAGGAGGGTTGCTCCGTGGTGAGGCAGGGGGTTTTTTTTATGCCTGTGAGTTCTCCCTCTGTCCCTAATGGTCAAGTTGAGCTGTCCTCCACTGCTTCAGGCGTGGTTATGGAAGCTGAACTGAGAAAGTGACTTACATGTTTCCCTGCTGTATTTAAATGTTGTTAAGTCGTAAAGATAAGGAGAAATTGTAAATCATTTCTTGCAGTTGATTTTGCGGTAGCACCTAGAAAGTCTATCCAAGGACAGTGTTACAAACACCTAAGAAAAAGTGCGGCCTCTCTCCATGGAACTGCATCAAACTTCTCATCAGAGGTGGACAAGAGATGAGCAAACTTGTTTCAAGTTTGGTAAGCTAAAATAGGATCTTGCAGTGTTCCCTGGCAGCAGTGAAAGCTAACAGCATCCTGGGCTATATTAGAAAATACGACGAAAGTGTTTAGTTTGCCTTTTTGTCGGCACTTATCAGAGCACACCTGGAATATTGTGTCCAGGTTTGGACACCACCTCCCCTCCTCCCCCCAGCCCAGTCCCAGACAGACATTGATTGACTGGAATATATTCAGTGGGGGGCCACCAAAACAGTTGAAGGCTGAAGCCTATGTCCTGTGAGGAGAAGCTGAGGGAATGGAGCTCATTCAGCCTGGAGAAGATGCTTCAAGGTGGGGAGAACCTAATGGCAGCCTTCCAGGACGGACAAGGATGCAATCAAGAAAACAGAGCTAGGCTTTCCTCTGAGGTGCTTGGCTGGAAAATGAGAAACAATGTACGTAAATCAAGATAAGAGGCTCAGACTAAAGTAGAAATGCCCATTCACTGTGAGAATAATTAAGCATTGGAAGAGGTTGCCTAGTGAGGCTGTGGAATCTCTGTCCTTGAGGTTTTCAGAATCCTGCCTGGCAAAGCCCTGAGCAATGTGGTCTGAATTCAGTGTTGACTCTGCTTTCAGTGGGAGGTTGGTGTAGATGACCACCTAAGTCCTTTCAGACGTGATCTGTACAGTGATTCTATGAACCAAGGAAGAGCCTGGGAAGCAGGAGAATGAATGTTTACTGTCAAAGATCGTGGTTTATGGAAGATAAGCCTACTTCCTTGTTGCTGATGAAGAAAAAGATGTCAAATAGTTTTCAAGAGGCTGTATTTCAGGTTTCTGAGAGATTCATCCCCCCAACCACCAGAATTATACAGTGATCCAAAAGTAGTGATGAGGAAAGTATAGAAAATGGACATAATTATCAGAGTATGGGACAGTTTCCCTGTGAGGAGTGGTGGGTGGTTGGGATCTACAGCCTGGAGAAGAGACAGCTAAATGAGTGTAAGACAGATCCCAGGAAGTACGGAGGATGTGAACTGGGAGCTCTTCCCTCCCTTCCACTAGCAGGCAAACGTGGTCATCCAATGCAGTAATATCAAGAAAAAGGTTGAAAATATATGGAAATAGTTCTCCCCTAGTAAAGGTTGTTAGGTGGAACTGCTTGCTGCAGCTGTCAATTTAAATAAAGAAATAATCCTCATGTGTTTAAAAAAAAAATTTTGAAAAAATACTGGAAGAAAAAAAAAGTCAATTGAGGACTCTTAAATAGGACTCTACCATAGACCTGAGAAGAGTATATGAGCGAAACCACCTGGTTTTGTCTAGTACTGGAGACAGAAGATGACACTCAGGATGACAGGATTATTGGACCTGCCATGTCCTGGTTCAAGGATCAGTCTATTATCTATATATGAATTTTATCTACCCTGAATTTGCCAGACTTGCAACCCTTAAAATTATATGCTGTCACAGTCTGACAACTGATTGATGTTTGATTAATACTGATGATATGAGACTCTGGAATGATAATAAAGGCATGAAATCAAAAGGCTGGTTTTTTTACTGGAAGAGGGCACAGAGGCCGTTTCCACCTTGCTGCTGGTTTTGTTGACTTTCAACAGTAGTTCAACATTCCTTCTGGCAAAAAAAAATACAGGTGTGTTGTCACTGGATCTTGTCCACAGAATTTGCATCCTTTTATAAGCTTATTTTTCTCTGGTTATAAAAGAATAAAAAAATAGTCCTTTGAAGATGTCAGTAGGCATCTCATATATAGAGAGGTATTAACTCAGTAATTTTAATCTGATACTTGGATGTAATAGGGTCAGAAGGAAACTTTATTTCAGACTGCAAAAAATTATACTTGGACTACTTTATCCTTTGGACAACACATCAAGCATGAGCGAATGGATGTCTGCGTACAAAGTATTCAGTGTTTCATCACATTCAATAATATTCCAGATGCAGTCTCTTACTGGACAGTCTGAGGCGGCAACTGAAGTCCTAATGCCAAGAAAGTGAGCTTTTTAGATTAGCAAACTTTTGTCCTGTGTGGTTGGTGGCAGTTTCTAATAGTCTATAGAAAATATCCAGTACAGAATCAA
Organism: Burhinus oedicnemus; assembly: GCA_008921705.1. Lineage (NCBI taxonomy): Eukaryota > Metazoa > Chordata > Aves > Charadriiformes > Burhinidae > Burhinus > Burhinus oedicnemus. Next base: position 1,387,824 of record VFFE01007704.1, read on the forward strand.
GAGAATGTAATTTAACATAATGTGCTTTGAACGCTGCAAGTGAGCATAGGGTATGAGGGTATTGTAACAAATTTATTCACTGTAACTTTTTCCTCAATGTGTGTGGGATTTTTAATCATCACAACATGTTTCAAGAACTGCAGATAGAGAAGTGCTATAACAGCTTCTTCATATTTGAATAAATTTATGTTAATAGCAAATATGTGATGACTGCCTGAGATGTAGGAGCAGAACTCTAGAAATACTAATGAACTTCCAGAGCTTTATGCACTTTTTCCCACTTCTGATTTGATATATATATATTAAATCTGCTCTGTGGGTATAGCATCCAGCAGACGCCTTTGGAAAGCGTGTGGGTGGGACACAGAGGACACTGAAAGGAAGTGTAGACCTGACTACATCTGCCAGGAACATTTTTTATAAAATGAAAACTTGAAGCAGGGACTATATTCCATGCAAAATTTTCTGAGTGAAGATAGCCTGAATTTTGGCATGCTCTTTGTTGACGTTTGACACACGGTTCTCATCTTCCCTTCTTACTACAAATGTAGTAGTCACCATATTATGCCTGTGGCTGGAAGATGGTTGTCTCCCACATGCTGCATCCTTTGCATTGATGGACATACAGAGAAGCCAGAAAGTGTATGCATATATGCCTACTATTAATTGATGGCTTTACTTTACTACTTGGTGGTCTCTGTCCACATAAATGCTTAAAGACCGTGTTATAGAAAGCTTGGAAGCCTTACCAGGATTGCTATCCCTAGAAAATATGCTTAATCAAAAGGATTTCCAGATTTCAACATTGACATTGGCTAACAAAAAAATATAGATGTTTTAAACTATCCTCAAAGCTCCCCCTATGACAGCCTGGACGTGGCATGAGAAAAAGCAACGTTAAACTGTATTTTAAGCAAAAGAGGTAACACTTGCAAGAAACAAGTGCCTATGCGTGTGTACTGTCAAACCAAAGACATGATGCAGTTAGGCAAATACACTCCTTTGTTCAGCTGGTTTCAGTCTTACATACTTAAGAACACCTAAATACAGTTATTCCATTGAGTTCACTTTATGCTTTCTACTTGAGAACACTTGTAGTGAAACGAAAGGTTGAAATGTATGAGGTACATTGTACTAACTTTTATTTAAAAAAAAAACCCAAAAAACAACAAAACCCAAAAACCCAAACATGTTGTTTCCCAAAGCTGTAAGCTCAGAGGTTTGTGTTCAGCTGTGAATAATCAACTGGCAAACACTCTACTAATTTCTAATTTTAGCATCCTTTATGCAACTGCATTATATAGAAAATGTGTTAACGACATTAGATGACTTTTATCTGTCTCTGTATTGGAGGTCTCCATACCATATATAGTTTTCTGTTTTAGGGTCAATTTCTGTGCACTAAATCGTTCTTGGTGGTCCCTAACATCCACATTTAATGACATGTGGTTCAACTCAGGTAGTCATTATTTTATATGTATGCATTAATTAGAATTGCTTTTACTAAAAAAAACCAAACCAAAACAAAAAAACCACCAACACACACCAAAAAAACCAAACTGCAAAAAAAGGAATTTAATAAATAGCCTGTAATGATGTAATGGGCAATTGTGGGAATGCTCTGAAACCATTTGGAGAAAGAAAATGTATTCTGAACAATGTCATCTTTCACATACGAAGTCTGTTCTTGTTGAATGATCAAATGCTTGTTTTAAAGTATTTCTGAGGATAATGAAACAGTCTCAACGATGGAGCTGATGAGGCGTTTATGACAGACAGCTGATGTCAGATGAAGATGTATTTAGTGACTAATTCTTATGAACCAGTTCACATTATGTACATGTGCTAAGTGGCACAATAGCTACTGAACTCTGGAGTTTCGCTGGTACGTTAACAGGTTGATTTAGACAACAGGAGACATTTGAATGTATCTGCCACTAAAATATCTTCACTGTAATTTATTAGTGAGGATCAAAAATGACATCACTGTGCACGGGAAGATGACTTCTAACTGAAGCAAATGTGGTTATGTTGTCAGTGTCTTTAAACTATGTTAAAGTAGCCCTAAATAACATAAATGCTGCTGTAGAATGCGAGGAAAGGCACAGTGAAGCAATTGCTTATGGAAGATGTTAATAAGTCAGTGTAATATTCCTGTATGTGCTGATTGACAAGAATGTGACAAATTTCAGTAACATAGCCAAAGTCACAATTGTGCTGGAAGAAAATTTTCATTTTGGAAGCCTGTGACACTTCTTTTTTTAACACTGATTTCTGGAAAGGTGTCAGTGAGAGAAGATAAATAGTAGGTACTGGGGCTCATGAAATACTTTTTGTTTTGCATTTAGAAATTAGTTGCTAGAGGACTCGGAGAAAATCTGCTTGTGTTCAAAACCAATTTACTAATTTGCCAGATGATCATAATACTTGCAGCTGACTGGATGTGTCCATTTTACAGGGATCTGTGATTATAACTGTAGGATGCTGAGAACTGGTTCGTTGACCCTCTGTGCAGGGCAAAGCAAAGATGAGATGTTTTGAAGTCCTTTAGTATTGTGGGGGGGTTTTTTTGTAACATAGTGGATATGTCGGTCACAAGGAGAGGAGGACCCTATGTACTACTCGTGTGCCTTCCTCAGAACGTCTGCCAGTCGCTGGGTGTGTTTAGTGGTGCTTTGGAAAAGGAACCCTGAAGGATTTGCAGGTGAAGGTGGTGGGGGTTGAGCATCCATCCCAGGTCAGATTCTTTCACTTCTGTTGCCCCTTGAAATGTGGTTTAGGATATGTATAACTGTCAGCCGAAAAAAAATTATTAAAAAAAAATAAATTTGGATATTCAGTGCTAAACGTGGTCATATCTCATTCTGTAACTTCCTGACACTTCAAAGCCATGCATATGAGAATATTCATGGTTGACCTCATATGGAAGCTGCTGTCATATCAGGGCTTCAGTTTATTTTTCAGCTTCCTCCTTGATGTCAAATCTCACTGTGAAGACAGTGGCTTATAGAGGCTATTGCAGAAACGTGGTTAAAGGAATACTTCAAGACTGCACAATCCTCAACTTGTCATAACAGGGAAACTGGAAATTAATTTCTTTTTCTGTAACTCTCTTCCTGATCTTGATGGCTACTTCTCTGTTGCAGTGGTAAGACACATCCTGCTAAGACTGACCACTCCTAAGCAGTGGCATCAGTGTAACTCTCTAGCTATACCTCACAAGAGTCTTTTGTTTCTAAAATTGGGAACTATATATGTATTTACATTTATTAGTTACCTTTACTTGCATATAGTTTATATGCAGTGAGTTTCCCTCTTCCTATCTTTGTTTCTCTTGGTGTTTTTTTCTGATGTTTCTTTGTTTCCTACTTTGTTAAACCAAGTTTGAGGAACTGGTTTTATAAACCAATTAATGGACATTAAAAAAAATCAGTGAGGTTGCTGGCATAAGAAGAACTTGCAGGAACTGACCTTTGAGTAATACTATAGAGAAAAATCTTGGAAATTCATATTCAGAACATAATTCAGTTCTCTTCAGTGTCTGCTTTCCATCGCTAAACATTGGGCAAAATTCCTGTTCTTTTGTCAGCGATTATTTCTGTTCTTCAGTTGTTTCTGCTACCTGGATAATGATCATCAGGTATTTCCTTATGTCTTGCATTTTTATATGTAACATATACTACTTGTGCCTTAATCAGAAATTACTAGTCTGAGCTGCCAGTTACCGCACAGGTATGACAAAAAGTGTTCTGTGGTTTAGCAGGATTTTTTAGTCTGTTTGACTGATGGCATGGTGAGACGATAAGCAGGGGGGAGAGATTGTATAGTTAGCAAAAAAGTTACACCTTTCTGAGCAAACACCTAGTTTCAGTAATCCTCCAGTAATTACTGGTTTTGGTTTGGTTTTTTTTTTTTTTTTAATTAGCTGACTCAAACTTTCCAGCACCCAAGGAAAGCTGTACAATGACAGTGGAGCTGTTGCTTTTCTTCTTTTAAAGCCTTTACAGAGCCATTTGTTCTAGTAATACCAGTGTGTAAAACAGTTCAAAAGTGTTTTCTCTACCTGAAGAAGAGAGCATTTGTCTGTGAAAGAATGGAAGAGCTTAAATTTCATAGCTGCAATGCGAATATGTAATTAATATTTCCCCATTGCCACTATAATAGAAATTAAATAGTAAACCAAAGCATTGTCTCTGTGAAATGTAATTGTAGAGAAAAAGCAGTGCTGCAGAACCGGCAGGTTGAGCATTTGTGAGAAATTCCCATTGAATTTAGTAACCTATTTGTTGAACAAGAGGGATATTGCTGTCAGGAGACACATGAGAAAAAAAATCCCAAACTATTAATTATCAAAAATTTTAGTCCAATAAAATTGAGTTTCCTGAATGTTTTGCTTTTTCATCAACCTAAAGTAGGTTACATTTTTGAGGAAATGTAAATATGCGTAATGGCTCCGTGCCATTCTAACTGGTGGAGAATTTTTTGGGGAAAAATGCCCTAGGAGCATACCATTCTTCTGTGTTCCTTGGTGCCGGGAAATATTCTTCTCTAGAAGAGACGTGCATGCAGAGACTGCCTGTGCGTTTTTTTATGAGACCGACCATCAGAGTGGTGCTTGGCACATTTCTCCTGGCTGGCAGTACGGGCTTGAGGTGAGGGTGGGAGCTGGAGCATGCTAGGGGAAAGAAATGGAGAGCTAAAGGCGTAACCATTTGGTTTTAGGATGATTTTTGTAAATGTTAGTTTTAGACATGGAGGCACATCAAGACTAAGAAACAACATGTTGATCTGTCATGAGAAGTAAACAGATTGTACTTCTCTTCATTCGTCTATTCTTAAAACAGATATACAACACTGAAATTGCCTAGTTTTGTGGTTAAGACCGTATTCTATGGAATATGAGCTCCAAAGTTTTAGGTAGATGTATTTACTTTCTCTGTAGGAAAAATGAAGGGTTATCTTCTATATGAATACACCCTTTTTGTATGTGTACATTAAATATATTTTTCTTAATAAGATATTATTGGAACTCTCATTACAGAAATAAAAGTACATAATTTCTCTCTTTCTTTCACTATTTCGTTTAAGTATTCACTTCTTTTCTTGTTCTAAAGAAGAAAAAAAACTCAAACAACCAATCAAAGCAAAACAGGGTTCGGAACAGTCAAGGGGTTCTGGAGCACATTGCCGGGGTGGCAGCCCCTCAGTATGGCTGTCCCTAACTGTGTGCCCTGAGGGAAGAGGTCTGTTGAAGTAGTTTGAGCAGGATCGAGCTATAATACGCTGCAGACCTTGTTACGTTTTCTACTTGCTTTAAATGGATAAATATCCTCCAGATGATTTTTGGTGGGAACAAGGTTTTTTCACTTATTACTCTGTTTTGTGAAATATGCATTTTTAATTTTTTTTTTTTATTATTATTTTTTAAAGACCTCCTTCCTCCCTTCAATTAAATTATTCACTGTAGCATCCCTGGTAACTATTGCCTGGGAGAATTTGAGAGTAAGAGTTCTTACCTTGTTACAGCTGGGATTAAGAAACGGACAAAACTGGGGGTGAGAGGAGAAAAACAAACTGCTGAAGTTCACAACTTTTTAAGGTCACCACAATATTTCTCACCATTTTTCATGCTACTCCTTCATTAAATATATGAATGCATTGTGCACGTCTGTTGCCAGAAATAAAAATACAAAGGAGCATTGGGAATGCAAGTAGTCCCTAAATTCTAGAGCTTGCCCTTTTCGGAGATTCAGCAGCATGGCCAGAAGATAACTGTCATCACTATTTATGTTATTCTCTTCAATCTTTTTACCAAGAATGATATCAACAGAGGGCTGTCACTACTGCTCTCTCCTAGCAATTTAGGGAGTGAGAGCAGCCTAGGGGACAGTTCACGCAGAGACTTGTCTCCTGTAGCTGGTTTTGCAGCAATGGCATTAAGAGGGCTGCTGGATCCACACTGTAGTGATGGATTTATGTTAAAAAATGATAATTTGTATTTATGGTGTCATCTTGAAATAAAACAAGGAGGTACCAATCTGCCTCAAATTATGTCTAAGGAAAAGATTATTCATTGCTTCTTGAGGAAAAAATGTATTTAAATAGAAATCTAAGCAGCCTAGGCTTCAGTTAGTTTCATTCTATGCGATAGTATACGATTATCTTCATATTGTTTTCTTATTCTCTCACGCAGGCTTTTTAATCAGCTGCAACAGTAAAGTAAGATAAATCTTGTAAATTAAATGGGGAGAAACTATCGGTTTTAAATACTATTGTCTAAGAGGTTTGTGGGGGGGAGAGTAGTACTGCAGTTTCTTCAACTTTTGTATGACAAATTCCTGTACTGGTTAAAACTGATAGTAATTCTGTTTCTTCTGAATTATGCTCATACTGTGAATAAAATCTTCCTTGTCCAAATGAACTCAGTTTTATTACGTCCGTGTGATTTAGCAAAAGGGAGATCTTAGCTGGAAATTCGACTCGCCCATAAAGAACAAGATGTTCCTCCTGCTAATCTGCTGCACTTGGGAAGATACTGGGTGAAAAAAGCAGGAGAAGTGAAGCAAGGAGAGCTGGGGATAAAACACTTGACCCAGATCTAGGTGTCCGTTGACTATGTCTTGTTCCTCTTAGTTCCTTTCTGTTCCACGCCTTTTAGTGGAGAAGGTGCTCAGGTACCGTCAGTGCTACTGCAAGCTTTCCTGTTCTCAGTGGAGTTCCTTCTCCAGCTCTTTCTGCTGCCTTCGTCTCTCCTGGGAATTGTTGTGGTTATTTGAACTTGGTGTAGGGGTGTTTGAGGTCTTTATTTTGAAAGTGCTTTGGGATTTAATTTGTCACCTCTTTCATAAGCCCCTACTTAGAGTATTTTATGGAAATACAAATGACTATCTTGGGAGGGTGAAATTTCACGTAGCGTACTCTTTGGCATTGGTATAATTTGGTTGAATGGTATGTATAGGTTAACATCTATCTGTTTAGTGAGTTTGGAAGAACTCTCTGTTCTCAGAGTGGGCTTTCTGTCGCAGGGATTGAAAATTATGGATAGATCTCCAGTTATGAATAATAAGAACTGGAAGTGTGTAGAGGGACAGTTCTCTGATGGGTTAAAACACATTAAAATTTAGATTATTTCTAAAATTCTGTGATAAGTGACTCAGTTTTTGGAGTGCTACTTGGTGCCGTGCAAAATATCGCCCTTAGACAAATTCAAAAATAGCATTTATGTTGCTGCCATGTATAGAATGGGTGGGGGGGAAGCAATGAACTTGTCTTTCACAGCTGAAAATTGTACTTTTCCCTTGATGACACAGTGGTGTAAATTACCTGAGATTGATTGTGGAGGTAGAGGGCTGTTCTGCAAAACATGAACAATCGGAAAAAATACTTTTATTGGAAATTTTTTCAAAGCTCTCTTTATAGTTGTATTTGGACTAGTATTCAGCAGATCAAGGAAAACCTAGAATGTTAATATTTGCCACTCTCATTTTCTGCTTGTAGTTAAGGCCAGAGTAGTTCAAGTGTGTGTGCATGAACAGGTTGAATAAGCAGAAGTAAATTTAACTTCAGTGGTATTGTTTCATAATGGATACATTCATAGTGTATAAAATAACATATTTTTATTCATTAAACAGTTAAGAGTAAAAGGAAATTATTAGTTCATACAGGGAAGAGTCAGTCTGTTAATTTAAATTCAATCTGTGATGCAAATGTCAAAAATATTGTTTCTGCAGGTGGAGATCTGATAGTTTAAAAACTACTTATGTGGCAGGCTGATACATTAATGTTACTGATTTCCTACAACACAGGAAGGAATTAGTCTTCCTAAGCTGATGTACAGTTTACTTGATCTGTAATTCTGTAGAGGCTGCTACTTAATGTTGTGCAAAATATTGCCCTTAAATACTAATTTTGAATTTGTCTATGTTGCTACTGTGTATAAATTGGGGGTAGGAAAAAAAAAAAAAGCAGCAATGAACTTGTCTTTCACAGCTGAAAATTGAACTTTCCCCTCAATGACAAAGTGGTGTAAATTACCTGAGGATGTAAATTACCGAAAGATGGCAGATACTGGACTATGCATAAAAATCCTGATATTGAGATAAAGGTGATTCCTGAAAGTTAATTTTCAGTATGTTCTTAGTATTTGGTGTTCATTTCAGTGTTCATTTATTAATTATGAAGACTCATGTTATGAATTGAGGATGTTTATCCAGAGCGGGCGCACACACATTTTCAGTGCAGCGAATGCATGAAAGCATCTATACTGTTTGCACACACTGCGTGCCTGTATTACATTGGACTGCATCAACGCCACGCGCATCCCTTCTTTCCCTGGTAAAGTTTTGTTGGGCAGCGCCCTGGGGTCAGTGCTTGTGCTCCCTGAGGATGGGAGCAGGGTGACATGAGGAGCAGAAAAGGCCTTGAGAGTTTAGCAACAACTAAAAACACCATTGAGCTATCAAGGCCATTCTCATCCCAAATTGTCCTGGTTTGAGGTAAAACAGGACCAATTTTGTTCAGTAACTTTTTCTTTTTAGCTAGGCCTCTTCTAACTGCTGAAATTAACAGCATGTTGTGCAGAAAACTGTTCGCTCTCAGAGTGATAAGACCCATGTTTATAGCTGATGCCAAGGAATGGGATGCAGAGAGGCTCTTGCTTATACTTATTGCTATAACAACCAAGGCCAGCCAAATTTGTTACTTGCCCCGTTGGAGGGTCGGAAGCGGAAAAGCGTAGAGGGGTCGCACCTGTGGGGAGGAGCGGACAGGACAGGTGACCCAAAACTGACCAACAAGGGTATTCCATCCCATCTGCCTCATGCTCAGTATAAAAGCTGAGGGATCAAAGGGTCAGCTCTTTCTTCAATGGCCGGCGTCCTGGGAGGACTCTGTCTCTGCGTCTGCCTTTGATCCCGATCCTGACTCCAGATCCGGAATCCAGTTCCCATCTGTCACCGAGTCCAGTCTGGGACTTCCCCTGCACCTGCTGGTGACGTGATTGTCATCCTGGGAGCTTGATACGGTTTTGTATATATTTCATTATTTTTCTTTTTATTATTTTATTATCAATATTTCATTAAAGTAGTTTAGATCCTTCTAAACTCTTAAGTCTCTTTTTCTCTCTCTTTCTTGCCTCCCAAGCGGAGCAGGAGAGAGAGAGCATCTGTCGTTCCACCGGATTGGGCCAATTTGGCCCAAACCACGACACAAATCCAAAACACGGCACTACACCAGCTGCTAGTAAGAATGTCAACTCTATCCCAGCTGAAACCATGGCAAACAGTCTACTCAAGTAGTGTCATTTTAATCAGACTAATAATACCAGGTAATCTTGCACTCAAGAAAACCATTAACAATATGCTTAAAGTTGTTATTCATAAACGTCCTTGCATTCGCCCTTTTTCTGTCACGCTCAACCCTGCAGCATCCCCCTGGGTCTTGGGGTCAGTGGCGTTAGTCTTCCTCGAGCACAGCAGGGCCGAGGAATGTCGGCGTGCTCAGCTCTGCTCTGGAGGTGGTACGGTACTGCCTGCGTGAGGGGGAGGCTCCCCCCTCTGTCTCAGGTCTGTTTGGGGCTGGTTTTATGTATTTGCAGTCTGTTCAGCCGCTCTTTCTTTTCTAAATGGCTCGGAGGGTAATTGCACAAGGACTGCTTAGTTTACGTAGACCTTTATCACAATGTGGTTAAGGCGCATCACGGCAGAGTCAGCATTAAGCCGTAGCAAGGGAAATTCCTGCTAAGCTGTAGAAAATAGGTCACTGAAAAGTCAGTGTCCAGCTATAGGAAACAACCCTCCTGACCCTCTCCTGACCCTTTTCAATATTTGCAGTTACAGCAGACCCGTAATCATTTAAAGCATTCTCTGGTGAAGCCCCAGGCCAGGGTTGTGAAGCTGCCGGTGGGCTGCAGCTGTAAAGAAGGAGGGCACGGTGGGGCACGTGCGAGCACGGTGTGGGCCGAGGAGAGGAGGTGCTCGAGGAGAGGATGCTGAGGGCAGGTGCAAGGAAAAGGGGACTTCACATCAGCGATGGACAGTCTGTCGGAAGATGTTACCTCGCGCTCCACATGCAGACCATTCGTCAGCCCAGGCCAGGTAGTAGCAGTTCAAAAAGTCGCTTTTTTTGCCTTAAGCTTACGAACTGACCAGGCCAATTCGAGCACACAAGAGAAAATCAAAGGTTGAAGCGCATGTTGCCATTTTTGGCATTTTAAATCTTTGATTGCACTTTAAGCCTTTAACTTCAAAATGCCATTGATTTTCATTAGAAGGCTTTGTAATCTATTTCAGAACAGCTATCTTAAAAAAAAATAAAATAAAAATCTATGTAGTTAAGGAGTTATACCGATTTCCTATCTTGGCCTCTTTCCAGTCTTATAAATTGGGACTTAATCAGGGCTACTGAACTGAAATAGATTTTAGAGAGAGTATCAACCCATTAATAAGATCTTTTGCTTAAATAAGTCTTTAATTGCAGCTTTGTACAAATGTGATAGAGGAAAATCTTGTGGGTTTCTTAGTGCTGTGACTTAATATTGACTAATATTTCTTCTTTGAGAGAAAGATATGAAGAACTTTATTTATTCTAAATTTCTGAGCGGAAGTAGAACTAAATCCGGATCTAAACTTTGTTTCCCTAACCAAGTGTAGTTCAGGCATTAACAGAATTTTTTTTCATGTCTGTCAACTTAAGCTCATGTAGCAAACTTGATTCAGCAGTTTAAAGCTCTAAATTGTTAGAATAATCTACTTTAAGAAATTCGCAAGGCTTGTGAAAACCCTGTTAAAGCTTCCCCCGCCCTGTCAGTTCCACTGCTGGGGGAAAAAACATCTGCCCAGCTGAAGTATGAAAATGAGACAGCGTCCTTAATGAAACATGTCTTAAGTAAAGGTTCCTCTTAAGTAGACTGTATTGATTTCCCCCTCCCCTTAATACTATAGTCATCTTTCTTTCAGTCTCCATCTCTCATTGAAATACCTGAAGCAGTTTTTGCCTGACAACTCTTACACAAGCCATCTTTAAAAAGTCTGTGTAAGTGTCTGTATCAGCTAGAGTCTGCTCATTTTCAGATTTTAGTTGGAAAGGGCCCAGTTGAAAACATTTCCCCTCTCCCTTTCAACAAGCCTGTGAAAATGAGAGATTGAGAGGTGTCACGATATGTTGCTGCAGAGCTGCCTGATAGAGTGATGTATCTCTGGCTGATTAACATAAGCACTACTCAGAGTTGTATAATCGCTAATCCTTATATAATGAGGTGTTTGTGCTGCTGTTGCTCCTATGCCTCTGTCCTCCCTGCAAAACTATCTTGTTTCTTAATTTCAGCGTTTTCAAGTAAGTGACCATATTACCTCTTTGGGACAAGGGTTGTCTTTTCCAGCTGCAAGCCCAGGGCCCATTTTGGAGGCTCTTGAGCTTTCAAATAGTGATCAGACTGGACTACTGGTTCCAGGCTTGAGACCTATAAAGTGGTGTTGCCATTTTTAATCCATTTAGAGCAGCCTTTACAAATCCCTTCAGAAGTTATGCTCAATTTTGAGGTGGACGTGCAGTTGATGTGACCTCTCCAAAGGAAGTGCAGCGTTTTATTGATAACAAGCCCTTTCTCCTATTGGTGCGTCACTTGGTGAGCATAGCAGCGACGTGACTTTCAGTGGTAGTTTTTTGTCTGTGAGCTGAGATACATCTCAGGACATCACAGTTGGTGTATGTTGACGCTTAGAGTCAGAAAGTAGAGAAGTCGATCACTTAAGCCTACTTTGATAATAGCTAGACTACCAGTTAACTGTACCAGCCAACAGCAGGATCTCCTGAGGCTTGCTTATCCGACTAAGTGGTGCTCCAGGCACGTGTTGCAGCAGCTATGGAGCTGTTAGTCACGAGTGACCAGTGCAAGCTCAGGCTGTGTCTTCTACCTGTTGGTAAGATTGACGTGTGGTTGAAGCTTAAATACAGAAATCCCTGCAAGGAGTTTGGCTTGCTTCAGCTGTTTGTTTGGACGAGGCAACAGGTTTGCCAAGCAATACCTGGGTGTCTTTTCCCATGCAACTTTACACCTATTAAAGTCTAAAAAGCTCAACTAAGTTACAGCAGGCGTTTAGTACACATGGCCTGTAGATTTCCAACCTATTTTCTGACCAAGAAAACGGCTGGACTTTCTCCTTCGGAAGTAAGTCCAGCGTTATTAAGATGCTGAACCTAATTAGCTCCCATCCTAGATTGCTTTATCATTCTGACTTGGAAGTACTGCTCTTTGAAAACAGGATATAGGATCTTTACTTAATTGGTTCACCATTTAACCACAAATTAGCCAGTAAATTTGTAAATGAATAACTTTCAAGTTTATGTTCCAAATTAGACTTACCTAAGGAGTATTTGCATTACTTTATGCAAGTGGAATAATTACCTTAGTTAAGTAGCACTCAACAGATTTTCCGTTTAGATAAATCTTTCTGTTTAAACAAACATAAATGGCAGAGTGAGGAAAATCTTAAATATTCTTTAAATCTCAAAATTAAAATCTCAGGGTCTTAATTGAAATCTTCAGAATTCTTTATATCTACTTCCCACCCCCAAGGCATGTAAAAATGGCCTTGTGCAGCATGTGGACAGAATCAAGTCCATTTTCCCCCTCTAGGCGAAGAATCTTCAAAAACCGACATTGCCCTGACTCTTCCAAGGGAGCTCTGCGTCCTCCCACTCAGTTTGTTGTAATACCATACCTTTGTAAAGCTTGTAAACATCAAGTAAAAAATCTTGCTGTATCTTAGGAGTTTTTTTTGGCTGTGTATACAAGTGAAGCTCTGGAACATGTATTTGCAACCAGTCACTTAGTCAAGGGAAGAAAATGAAGGCAGTAGCAGAAGGCTAGAAATGATATTTATTTTTCAGAGGTTAAAACCCAGTCCTGATTAAGGTGTTGGGGGTGGACAGAGGGGTTGGGGCTTAAATGCTTCAATTAAAAGAAAAAAAACCAAACCAACCAAAACTTTTAAATGAAATGGTGCGTTAATTATGAGGATTAATAAACATCTGTAAATGAGTTGGAAAATTCTTTCCCAGTCAGAACCTGAAACTTGTTATCAGAATGACTCTTTTAAATGCCTTTAAAACATGGTATTTTAAGAAACTCTTGAGTCTTTGCCTACTTTGCATTTTATTATGCATAAAACTTTTATTTGACAGGTTAGTCTTATGTGAATACTTTTTTTTTCAGCTTGTTTCCCTGTAGTATCAGAAACTGCTCAGGATTCCAAAACCATAACTGAATGTAAACATTGTTTTATCAAAACACGTGGTAGTGCTTGTTCTTAAATTATTGGTGTTACTGGTACAGCCTACTTTTCAGTCTTCTTCCTTTCATTTCTTCTTTCCCTGCACCTCCTCATCACACCCCGAGCATGAGGCTGAAACAGGTTATCCACCGTCAAATAAAAGATTTCTGCTATGTGTCAGTGGATTGTCTCTGCTATTTGCAAAATTCATTTAAATGAGACACTACTTAAAAAATGAACCAAAACCAAAATGAAACAAACAAAAAAACCTCCCATGAGTTTCAAAGTTTAGTGCCCTGATGTTAGGAGGAAGAAAAGAGAGAGAAGAGAAGGCAGGGAAAAAAATATTCCTTGCACAAAAGATATTCTGTGTGTAATTATTTATTCATTTGTTTTTACATAGAGTAGAAACAGTGATTTACTAGGCTTGCAGCACAAACATTTGTGAAGGACACTATTAAGTTTGAGTGGACATGTCAGAAGATACCACTTAGCCCGAGGCATGAACTTCCTTTCGGTGGTAGCTTACTGAAATTAGTAGTTCTTACCAACATTCCCTAAGACTTCTCAGCTGGTAGGTGGATCCCTTTCCATATTTATATCACAAGAGTCAGCATGCAACCTCTACTGAAACGGCTTTTACAGAGAGACGTTGAACAAGAGGCGTGCCCTGCTACCTTTAGAAGACGGTTCTTTTTAGTACAGAGTTTCTAAGGGGCTCGAATATAACTATCGACACCTGTTTCTAAGGCCTACATTGTGACTTTTGAGCTAAAAAGACTCCTAAGTACGCGCTTAAGATGAAGAAGCTTTGTGATGTGATTGGAGCAGTGCTGGCAAGTCTACTGTAGACTGACATTTAATTGCATATTGCTTTGTGGAATGAGTTATGCTGGCAAACGGGCAACTTCTGCCTGCGTAACTGCTGCTAGGGCGGGGGGAGTTTGCTGTTTCGGTTCTGTCAGCCGGTGGAAATAACTGTGGTGGTGACAGACATTAGCATGAGCATGCTCTGATTTGATTTAGGAACTTATATCACAGCAGTGAAATAGGATTTGGTTTGGGGTAAAGAACTCGATGCATACGGTCTGCTACTATGATGTATATCTAGCCAGTCGTTCAGCTGAGGTTAGCGTGGAAGCTGATGGCAGAGCATTGACCTACTGGTGCATGCTTTCACGGGGACCTCACTCGAGCAATTTGCGTTTTGTTTACCCAAAAAAGAATAATAAAAATGGGTACGTTTTCCCAGTTGCAGTTTGGCCAGGGGACTCTGTTCAGTGAATAGTAGCAGTGTTGTCAGACCCTATGCGGTCAAATTTCAAAAATTTTGGTGCTATCAGTACTGACGTCAGGACCACCTCTAAAAAGTTATATAAGACAGTGCGTGTAAGATGAGGAAAATGGATTCTCTTCCACTACCGCCCAGAGGAGAACTCCAAGTTATCTGTAGCAAGTTTATTAAGGAGATCAAGAAAGCTTATGAATGTGGAATTTAATGATGAAGACATTATTTTGAAGTGTTGATAATCTGAAATCATAAATTACTTTGCACTGATACTGCCTTTAAATAGGAAAAGTTATGTAACGTTTGACAGAAGGGGTATTTAATCCTAAATTAGCTTTTTAAGGAGCTGTTGAATTGCTGGATAATACTGACATGGAAAATTATAGATTCTTCTATAATGGGAAAAGATGCAAGAGGAATGCAACGGGGTGGGAGCTTGGAAGTGAAAGGTGAGGCTCAAGACCGACGGTTTGAACTAGATAGCAAAATTAAGAAGCAACCCTCTGAGAAGCTGCCTATGCACGTTGTTGAATCCTGATCGTTCACGACGTACCCCATAGTCACTTTTGCAGCCCGACAGGAGGAGAGGAAGGCTGCCTGTCACTTGCCCGGAACGCGAGTGCTTCCAAGGTTGAGAACTCCCGGCGGGTGATGAGGAGCAATAGGGAAACTGCAGCATCATTTTGTCACTCGTGGGTATCGCAGACCCCTTTAGTCCTTGGCTCAACGTAGAGCGAGCCGCCTTGCCGCTGCTGTGGCTCATGGGGCAGTGAGGGTTCTTGGTAGCTGTGCAACCACAGAGCCGCTGGATTGTGGCATACCCGTCTCTCCTGGTGGCAGGAGCAGTTAGGATAGAGACCGTTTTTTGGGGGGATCTCTGTCAGTATACTTTGTACTTATATACAAAGAAATGAGTGTAATTAGGTATGCAACCAGAAAGTAAATAAACTTCCTGAAAGCTGTGTGGGAGTCTGTACAATTTTGAATATGTACTTCGGTAGAACGGGGAAAGTAATTGATACATAAAAAATGTTTATCTTCTCATCTTTTGCGTAACTCCGATCAGATTTTTCTTTGCATTGTCCGTCTTTAAGAAATGCAGCATGGGATTTTTCACTGCATTTTGTGTCTCTAAATTTTTCTTGGAATATGTCATGATGAATTACACTTTGCGGCAAAATGTAATACTGTCTTATCTGTGCTATGGTCTTAATGTGTAAACAGCATAGTCCCACTGAAACTAGTACAGGTTTGCTCTGTAAAAAAAGGGGGAAGTCTTGGATCGGTCACCTGGCTCCAACAGCTTCATGAAACCCGGCTCCCGGCATCAAGCCTGTAAACAGCGCTGCTGCGTGTGTTTGATTCTCTCCGCCACCCCCCAAGTGCTAAAGAAATTAGCCTCAGGCCTCCAGTAACTTTTTAATCCAAAAAGTGAACATCTCTTCAGAAGTGCTGTACTTTGGTGGCTTTCCACTGCAGAGGCAAGCTAGCTGTCTGCTTCCCATCTGGTTATCAGTGCTGATCCGACTTGAGATGAAGTGATGCCACACAAAATGTGATCCCCTTGCACTTCCAAACGTAGGTTACTTGCAGTCTGAGTCACTACAGCTCCAGAGGCAGTTTTTGAACGTTTACCCTCTGGGTTGTGTTTCCTAGATGATAAGTGTTATACAGTCCTTTCCTTTCAGTATCCCACCTTGTAATGTTATTTTTTTCATTCTTTCTGAATGCACCCATTTCTAGGGTATCTGTTGTGATCAGTGCTGACAGCCAAACTGACAACAGCAGTTTAAGGAGATGGCGGTGGCTGTAACGGAAAACGGGGAGCAGGGCAATGATGGTGGGGACTGGAGTTTGCTGGAAATATCTTTTCTGGGAGGTCAGGGGAGTGGAGGAGAAGGGGAAATTTCAGCAGTGTACGTCTGTAATTTTCGTGATCCTGTTCTGTTGAAGCCAGACTGAGCCATGTCGAACGCAGTATTGAAATGCAGTGTTTTGGAGTTTTTAATTGTCAGTGTACTAAATACGATGTTTTACAGACTGCTGACAGGTAAAGTCTGTACATTTCTACCTGATGACATAGGACTATGTAAGACTGAGCTTTCAGACCAGACTTGTGCATTTTATACAGGTATGAGAATTTGTCTACTCTCATCAGCTTATACTATCTGAGATTTGCATCAGCCAAAAAAAAAGTATTGCAAACACAGGTAGACATTTAGACATTAGGCTCTTCTACTGAGTTTCTAGTACTGTACATGTAAACATATTCAAATTAAGTTGAGTGGACATGAACTTGGAAAGTCTAGTTCATTATCTGTGCTTGTGTGCAGTTGCTACTCACTAATTTATCAAGGTGAAGAATACAGAGTGTATTATTTTGGTGAAGAAATCTTCACGTCTTTGAAGATGTGAGGATTAGCTTTTACCAGTTGCATTGTAATTTCCAACGTGGTTTGGCTTAACTTTTGTGTGTAATTCATATTTCACTAGATGTACTGAATATGGGACTTTTAAACTTCTTCATTTAAAGGTTAAATACAGATCCTTAATTATGGCCTAGCTGAAGATGTTCCAGATTATTGAAAATGTTCTGATTTGGCTAAGGAACACATACTTTCAAATTCCCCATAGCAGAGAGGATGAGTGAGAGGTTCCTGGCAACTTCTTCAGTTTTTTCTCTGTGCAGTCAAGTACCTTGTTATCTCTTAGTGCAACATTTAGTAGATAAAAGCATTTACAAATGAGATCTTTTGTAAACAAAATAGGTAGCAGAGATGGGAAGGGAGAAGTGCGGAACTGGAAATAGCTCTTGTTTCTGTAATGGGCTGGATATCAAGTTCTCTGTTGATTACAAACATCTGAAAGGGTTGGACAGTGTGTGTTTACTACGTGACTAATACTCCAAACAATAAATGGCTTTTTCAGAAACATACGACGGAAAAAGTAGGCACTAGTTTGACAACTAAGAAAATGTTAACGGAAATGCGAATAAAACCACCAAAGCTAAATAGTAATCCCTCTTTATTTGGACACATACTATCTGCCGCTAGCTTATTGGGAAAAATCATAGTGAGATAACACTGCCCTAAGCTAGTAGGCATTCTCGGTCTTTTCCTTGCCTCTTCTGATGCCAGTTTTAGAAAACTAAAGTCAGGTATAAGAATTTGAAGACCTTTGAGTTTTGTTTTCCTGAGTCTTGAGGATTTTAGTTGGTAAGCTGAAGTGGTCCACGATGGATTTGTTTATAGTGAAAGGCTAATTGTAACAGGGGAGTGACCTGAAAATGCGTTAAATCTTAATTGTTTCCTTCTGGTTTCAAATTCAGTCTTTGTTCATTTAAAAATTACCAAAATTAGTCTTAGAAGAAAAACTCAGCCTACCAAGACCATACACAGTACCATATGCACAAAACTGCTTGAAAGAATTGAGAAAGGAAGGATGAAGTCCATCTTGTTTATCTCAAATGGTGAGAAATCCGGTTGCACTGTATCCTGCTCTTGCCAACAAAAGTAGTTTGAGTAAATTGAAGAGGGTCATAAAACGTGAGGAATGTGACAGATTGATGAGTGGGTTGAAAATGTTTATCCTGTAGAATATGGAGGCTTGGGCATGAAGACCATCATCAATCTGTAAAGCAAATGAGATAACTTGAGAAAAATGTGAACTGAATGTGGCATAATTTAGTCATAAGAAGTAATTTATGAAGGGTTCTCATTTTTTTCCACAAAATCATTATGTTGGTGTTGGGTTGAATAAATGACTTTCATATCGTGTTGTCAAAGATAGTTGTTGTAACCATTCACTACAAAAATGTGGCTCCTCTGTCCTCATTGTTTTTTTTGCCACCCAAGTATTATTTCAGAATACAACGAGTGATATTTTTTTCTGTAAATTTTTCTGTTGCGAGTTTTCTCTGGGAGAGCGAGAAACAGGAGATAAGAGGGACTGGGGACAAGGTAGAGGGGGAGGATGGGAGGGGCAACAATAAACAGATGAGTGAGATTTTGAAGAACCAGATGCGATAGCTTTTAATGATTTGTTTGTTTGCTGCACTCTGTCCCATGGGGATATTCCAGAGTTTCTGAACAAGACTAACCTCCTTATTGTTAAGGATAGTAATCTCATACAAGCCCAGATCAGAATTTTAGGAGTCCTGCGTGCCTGTGGAATGCACCCTTCCTCTTGCCTAGGGAAAAAAAATGAAACAAACCCCTTAGCATTACCTGTCCGTGTAGTGACTAGGGATGTCGCATCAGTAGCTGATAGCTTTTACGGGAGACATGGCTGTATTATTTGTAGCTACTCGAACATTTATCTAAATTGACTCTATCAGCTAAATGCAAGAAGCTAATTCTAATTGACTGCATTTAATGCAGTGTCACCTGAAATGTCTATATTGCTAAATTTAAACATAAGCAAAATGACTTACATAGCCCAAGAGGAGCTTCAGTGCGTTTCTTTTCTGCTCCGCTTAGCAATTAAAGAGCAAGTCTCTCAAGATTAGCCAGGTGCAATATGCTGCTACTCACTTTTCTGTGGAGCATCAGGTACTGGCCGCTGCTGGAGGCCGCGTGCCAGGTTTCACAGGGCAGCAATGTGATCCGCTGTGACAAATCCTGCAGGTTCTTTTGGGGAACTGGAAGGCTGCTCTGCGCTCTGCTTTGAACACTGATGCGTTCTCCACAGATTGTGTTTGTGGGTTTAGTGGCGTGTCTATTTTCTACATCCTGCTTCGTAGTAGTAACATTCCCCTCTCCAACTGTTGGTCTAGAAAAATTCTTCTAGTTTTATGTTACCTTACCTGTCAGCATGAATGCAGTTAGAAGGATGTAAATACTTAGAAGGAAAGCAGCAAGGGCAAGGAGAAACAGAGATACAAACCAATAAGGAATGCATATGCAGGGCTAGCAAGTTTGCGTGCCTATAGGCAGGCTATTTATTAGGTGTAAATGAAGCAGGACTTGCCGAACTGTAACAGAAGCTAAGAAGTTAAGCAAGTGCAATGAACTTAAGCTCTGCTTCACCACTCTACAGTTACTGCCCGAAAACCACTCCAGTTTTTGCATCATGTTTTGAAAAGGCTGTCATGTGACATTACAAATGTCTCCTGGCTACATAACCCACAAGTGGGAGAAGCAACCCCAGGCACCAAAACGTGCTGGGGGCCACCCAGCTGGAAAGCAGCTTTGTAGAAAAGGACCTGGGATCCTGGTGGACACCAAGTTGAACATGAGTCAGCAATGTGCCTGTGCTGCAAAGGCAGTGAATAGTATCCTGGGCTGCCTTAGGAGGAGTGTTATCAGGGAGGCGATCCTTCTCCTCTGCTCAGCACTGCTGAGGCCACACCTGGAGTGCAGTGGCCAGTTCTGGGCTCCCCGGTACAAGAGGTACATAGACATACTGGAGAGAGTCCAGCAAAGGGCTGTGAAGATGATGAAGGGACTGGAGCATCCCTCCTATGAGGAAAGGCTGAGAGAGCTGGGACTCTTCAGCCTGGAGAAGAGAAGGCTCAGGGGGGATATTCTCAATGTATATCAATATATCAATATATATCAGTATATATCAATACCTGAAAGGAGGGTACAAAGAAGAGGGAGTCAGGCTCTTTGCAGGTGGTGCCC
>VFFE01007704.1:1417739-1568244 GCA_008921705.1 Burhinus oedicnemus
TTTTTTTTTTTTTTTTCTTCCTTCTCTTTAATTCCCAGGTTTACAGATGGGGGAAATGGAGAGAAGAGAAAAAATGATACACACAAGGTGAATTAAGAAGGGCAGTGATAGGACCCAGGTCTCTGTAGTCCCAGTCATACGACCTTCCTTATTCCTAATCAAATTCCCTTTCAAGCAATGTTAGTTTTAATTAAATAAAACTAGTCCTATCTCTAAGCTTCATTAAGTTGTCATTAAGAAACTAGGGAGATGAGAAAAGGATGTCAGAGTTCCTTCAGCAGGACCTTAAATTCTGTTTATAAACCATAATGTAATTTCATATTCCAGTTTATTTAATTGTTAAGGACACTGGTTTCTATTGAACCCCTCTGAAACATAAAAATGCTAGTTGTGTTCTAAAGGAGCTTTCCAAATTAAAAAAAAAAACAACAACAGAAAAAAACAACCCAAAAAAAAGTCGAATGACTTGTCTCCCCTTAAACATTTTTGGGGTCTGAAAACACCAAAACAGTTAATTGTGGGGAAAAAAATGCTTAAATACAGTACTCGATAGCTTGGAAAATCATACATGTTGTGACTGAAGTATAGCTAGATGAAAATCAGCATTTGGGACATATAGAAAATATTAAGTTTTCAGATGCTTTCTTTTGATGCTAAAATGTCACTATGATCCTGAAATACTCAAGTAACAGATTTGGCTTTATGTGATATTGTGCTTTTGTTTGGGTTCTTTTTTTAATTTGTTTTTTGTTTAAACAGAATAAAGTTTATAGTTTCAGGCTTTCATCCACAAGCAGAGGTCTAAATACAGTTCAGAGAATTGTACGACTCTGTGGGGGTGCGTCTTTTAGAGGAAGAGGAGGAGAAAATTTAATGTTGGGAGGCTGTTTAAAACGAAGCAGTTGAAAACCGTTGACTTTTTCTTAGAATCTACAGCACCATATGTGAGCATTTTAAAGTAGTCTTCTTAATTACACAGTGTTTTAAAATTTGCAGCATATGCTTGTGTCTTGGGATGACTAATTGATGTCCAGTAGGTTTTCACAACGCTCACAGGAGCAGAAACTGTGCTCCAACATCTTTTTCTTTTAAAGTAATGGTAATGGAAAACTACAAGCGCTAGGAGGTAATGGCAAGGTGGGCACTAAGCGGGTGTTTTGCCCTGAAGTTCATATATTTCAAATTTCCTGCAGTCCCTGTGAAATTTGTGAAGGAACCCAAGTTAAAGCTTTCTCCATAATTTCTTTTGAAACGACTTTTTCAGCTGACTTTAATCATCTGAGAGGTAGCAAACAGAGGATGTGTCCTGGAAGCGCATTGGATTGTTTCTTTGGTTTGGTTTGTTTTTCTCCGGAGATGGAGCACAGCCGGTGTTATCTTTGTTAGGCAGTCTCACCAATATGCCTTATCCCTGGCCAATTCCTTGCCTGTTCCTAGAGGGGATAAACCAGCTTTCATCCGCTTCTGCTCACCGCTTGTGCTGTATGCAGAGCTGTTGTTTTCAGGCGTTTCTTTTATGTCTTTGGTAATCTGCGGTCTAAGCAATTGGCCTTTTTAGTTTCCAGTGCCACTAAACTGAGCCAGGGACCAGGGGAGGGCTAGCACTTCAAATCCAAGGAAGGCTGTGATAAACCGTACATTGATTTAAAAAAGAAAAATAACAACAAGAAAAAAAAAACCAACCCCCAAAACACTTATTTTACCATTTGCTTCAGCACTGTGCTTTAGGAAGAGATGACTCAAGGAACTGCATCTTCTTTTCTTCCCCTTTGCTTTTCTTTGTTGTCTTGGCATTTTCCCTTTCTGAATTTGCAAGTTGGCTTTATTTTGTTATTCACTCTAAAGATAGGATATGCATTCGTTACATACACAGTAAAACCTAATGAAGTGATATGAAAACACGGGATGCAACAATTTAAGCCTCCGCAACAAGGATGCTTGCACACAACGAGTGTTCCGTTTGCATTGCGAGCATCAGCCACGTTTTGAGCAGACTCCAGCTGGGCTTCACATACAAGCTGTGCTGCGGTTCCTGGACGGAGCCACTGGGCTCTCTTGTTCTGGTCAGAAAATATGCAAAAATCAGAAATCTGCGTAGTTTAAAAAGGGCAAAAATTATTTTGGACTCTCTCCATGTTTTTCAGAATCCGGGCTCATTTGGATTCAGTACTCCGCATGAAGCAGATTCACATTAACAGACTCACACAGACCGACTATAGGGAGTTATTAATGCAGGTGAAGGGTGAGCTCTTACTTAGGCTTCCATTTAGTTTCACTTGAGCTGATCCCTTCAGGAAGAGATTTGTCAGCTTCACTGCTCTCTAGGAAGAAACACGAAGTCCTAGTTGTAGGCTGACAACTGGGCTATGGTACGATTACAGAATGAGGTAGAAACTTACAGTGACCCGGTCTACCATAGGATGATACGAATATTATTTCATAATTTTCATATTTCATAATATGAAAGGCTGTCACGACAGCTCTCTTTTGTCTAAAAAGTTTCTTCCAAAGAACATGCAATTTATTCATGCAGATGGGTTTAGCATCCAGAGAAAAGGCGTGCCACAGGAGAAAGTCTTAATAGGCATGGGTCTTAACTCTCCAGTTCATGGATATTTTGCTACTGAAAGCCATTTATTTTCCATTGCTATGCTGGGAAAAGCACACTTGCAGTGTTTTCCCCATCTTTTTGGTTCTAGCAGAGAACCTGTGCTCCAATGCCTTTTGAAAACTTGCACGTCTGTTATTTTTGAGACCAGTATCTGTAAGGTTTTCATAGTGTTTTGACCCTGAAAGCAGATGCAAGAGGAAAGCAAACCTGCTAGTGTATTGATTGAAGGAGAGATGTAGCTTCCAATAACCATTCCCTCCCAGCTGTTTTCCTGGAGACCTGCTTTTCTCGCTGAGGAATTCATGTGTGGTCCTGCAGCTTCTCAAGAGCAAACTGCTGCCTGTCAAGACACCCATGAGATCTGGGATGACAGTGCTGCAGTTTCCCAAATCACTGTCTTCTCAACCCATAGTTGCTCAGATGAGATGACTCGCCAATCCTTACGTGAGGGAGACTCCTGGTAGTCCTTTTCTGCAGCCTCCTCCTTGCTGTGGAATGGTGAAATTCAAGATCTTTGCACTTACTTGCACCTATTCAAATTTGTCCACTCCACAGAAAGAAGCAGCCTGAAACGAAGGACTTCCATGAGTCTACATCATGTAAGCTTCACAGGATATGGATTACTGCGTAATAAGGGTTTAAAGTAAATATGCACACATGTATGCATATATATGTGCATATGAATATGCACGTAGTATGTAGGGTGTATTTACATATATATGTGCAGTCTTTTTAAACTTAAAACCTCTTGCATGGTGAATACATTTGCTTCCCCTTTAGTCATCCACTTTCTGTCTTAGTGATTGTATTTTTGCACTTGCTGTAGTATTTCCAGAGACAAGCTGTATGTTATAACTACAAAACTGAAGCAATCAAAAAGCAGATATATTTCTCATTACGTTGTTCCATCTTCTAACAGATGAAAGTAACATTCCCATTGCTTCCTTCTTATACGTTAGGTGCAGATTTCCCTTAGGATTTTCTACCACTGGAAATTCAAAGGTAAGAATGATAGCCATGCGAGCAAGACTGAGGTATTTACCTGCAGATGTGTGATATCTTAGTTTTCTATTGTTTCATTTCCTGTTCATTTCCCCTGTAGTTATTTCCAGTCTAGCTCTCTTAATAAAAGCTAGACAAAATAATATTGGACTCATAAGTATATCTAATAGTTATGAAAAGTTATTCTTCATCTATGGTTAAGTTTTTGCTCTCTGTCCTAAAATATTTCCATTTCTGATGGGAAACTTTGTCAAAGATAAGCAACTTATGAGAAGTTTAAGCTTTCTTAATGCTTCAGCAGTGAACAAAGACTTGTTATCAAATGTCTTTCATTGAAACAGCGTCTCAGAAAATAAATTTAATATTTAATGTGACTATTTCTTAAAATATGAAATATTCAAAATTACTATTTGACCTTATACAAAAGTATAAAAATTGTAAAAATTATAATAAAAGATCTACTTTAGCCAACTGATTATACTGCCCTCATTCATGCATGTAGTTTGATTGACTTTGTTGGTGCTTCTCATCTGACAAAGTCCTCTGCAATTTCAGCTAAACAGCACCAAACCAATGGTATTACGTATTTCAAATCTTTTGCCTACATGCGTTATTTACAAAAACAAAACCAACCCCAAAGTCACTTTTTTTTTCCCTTTACATTTCTCTAAAACCTCTGTATTTTCGCTGAAGTGATCACAGTCCCTTTTCCCAAAAAGCGTAAACAGATAAAGAAACTCATGTAGAAGTATTTCATCAATATGGTGGTAGCTGTTTAAGCTGGATTTGAAAGCTGCTCTCTTGGGATCTATGCAAGAAACAACTGCTATACTGCAAGCATACAAATGTATACTTAATTTTTATGTGTATTTCTATGTAATTAAATATCCCTTTTAGGGGATGCTAATTTTCTTCCGGGTCTAGTGTTACATAATACATTGAGCAAACTAATTGGCTAGTGAATGGAAGTATCCCATCTTATTTAATCATCCGAATGGGTGTATTTTATTGTAGTTGAAGTATCATTACTGTAATTATTTATATGCATGTACTTAAATTAAAATGCCATGTGTTATAATTTGCTGGTGGTATGAACGGGAAAAAAAGATGCCTTAAGGTTTCCAAAACCTGACTTATGAGTGTAGCGATCATTTCAAGAAGTTCTATATAAAATTGCTTGGCCTTTTTGTCATGCATTTTCCATTTAAGTCAGTGGAAGCTGTATAGCTAAAATCACACTGAATTCATCGCAAATCTAGGGCATGCTTAAGGGGCACTTCATCTGAGCAAAGAAATCATTGCTTTGACTGTGGCTATGTTAAGTGAGAGATGGAAGTGAATAGCTTTTAGTTTATTGCTCATTTGAAAGCTGGAGGGAAAAATGGCCTTTGTCTACCTGCCAAGCTCTTCCCCTCCCCTGCCCAGGCTTCCTAAAAATGCTCATTTGAAATCTGGCAGCAGTTACCTTTGATTTCTTTCAGTGGCTTTTCCAATTTTTTTTTTTTTTGTACAGCACTTCACTTTTGTTCCTGTAATAAACTTGATCTATTTTTAAAATGTAGCAAGTAAAAACTAATGTGGTTTGAAACAGGCCCCAAAGAAAAAGTCACTTAATGATAATTTGGTACTTAATTCAACATCTGATCACTAAGATGTACTCTTTGAGTTGCTTAATCTTTCTCTGTTGATATATGAGCCTGTTACGTTTCTTTAAGTCAGTTTTAAAAGTACTACCTTTTTGTATGTACGGTAATGACATCTTATTGCAGATGCAGTCTAAGTGTGTGCCATAATGTTGAAAATCAGTAACTGCAGTTTCTAGCAAATTTGTGATCTGTAAATCTTTTGAATATGACATCTTATTGTTATGTAATTAAATGAAGAAAATGAAATTATGAAGTCTATTGGAACCTTCAACAATAGTGCTTTTAATGCATTAATTAGATGCATGTTTGCTCCGACACCAGCATAAAGAACAGAAAATACTTGTTTTCCTAGGGGGAAAGCATTAAACAACACAAGCTTTTCTTAACAGAAATAATCATGTGTTCATTGTGGTTTCGCATTTATTCTACCTTTTGTCTTCACATTTAATTGGGAATTTTTTGAGCTCCTAACATCACCATGGAAGTCAAGTAGGCTGTTCTTGGAGATCTTGAGAGAATCTTGAGAGGGCGGGGGGCAGGGTGGGGTTGGAGGGAGGTGCAGGGTGGATTCAGTCTTCTATTTTTTTCTTCAAAGCTGTGTTATTATAAAGCACTTTCCATGCTACGGAGTTCTAATTAAGTGTATAGCTAACTACTCACAAAATCTTGCAAAGTCCTGCAACTCACTGCAAGAACAAATGCAAATGCTTTCTGAACAGTGAATAAGATGCTGTTCTGATGCTCAGTGTCTTCCTAGATGATGTGGTGAACGTGCCCATTTATACTTTGCCCAGGTAAGACAAGTGTTACTCCCATAGAGTTTTTAATAGCTTTTTTTTGTTTGAGATTGAGTGACTACTGATACCAGGAATAGAGGCAAGAAACAGTTTTCCAAGAATAGAAAAAGAAGCCAGTTTAGATGAATTCAATCTCTGTTACTGTTCGAACTGGATTCAGATTTTATTAGTGGGCGTGAAACTGTGAAGGAGGCATTAACGATAATAATAAGCACACGTCTAAGGGAATAGACTCTGCAAAAGTTAAACTTTGTGGTGGGTTTAGTAATGAGCTCCCAAGCAGTGCTTACTGTTTGCTGCACTGCTCTTACTTGCTGGCTTTTGAGAAAATCAGGTAAAGCCCTTTGCTAATTAAATATATAATAATTTTAAGCTGGTTTTCTTGAAGAACTATCCTTAGTATGCTTTCATTTTGTTTTTTTATAAAGCATAAAAGTAGACAATTACTGGCATCTCACAGATACCTTCTTCTTGTCCTTTTCGCATTCTCCTTCCTTTAGGAGTAGTAAAGAAATGCATACTTCAGTTTTATGAAGTAGCATTGGTATAATCCACATGACAGTCCCTGGTTAAAAATAACTAAAGAAAATGGATATTAATTTGGAGAGTGGTGTAACATTCTTTATGTTATGAGTTAAGTCTGTGTCATCTTTGGGTAGAATCCTCCTTGTAGTGACATTACGGAAACTCCTGTAAATGTTTTGATTTCCATGAGCATTTGTTGGCTGGTATTGCTATACAAAATTAAGTTTTCAAATGTACCCCGAGCTTGTTTTTTTAATCTCTTCGTCTCCTTTTAAACAAAAGGAGTCAAAAAGTCACAAATAACTGCTTTAATCATCTTGGCTTATTCAAAACAAGAAAAAGATAAAACTAGTTTAGCATCCAGTTTAGCTGTTTTTGTCTTTGGTGTGGATCTGGGGGAGGCGGGGGTGTGTGTGTGTGTGTTGGGTTTTTTGTGTGGTTTTGGGGGTTTTTTTGGTTTTGTTTGGTTGGTTGGTTGGTGTTTTGGTTTGGGTGTTTTTTTTGTTTTTTAAAATAGTGGCATTGTAGTCTTACAAAAAATGTATGTTTTTCCTTGGAGGCAATAGTTGATTTAGACAAACTAGTTTTCTGGAAGCGGCCATGCTTCTAAACCTTTTAAATTTATGATGTAAAGTGTAAGTAGATAATTGGATCTTTGGGAGACATTTCATAAGAGTTAATATTTCATAAGGTAATATGTATTGGATATGTTTAGAAAATGACAATCACCACATTATTTGTGTATACATCTCAGTAGTAAAAATTTGAGGTGTTAATGCTTCCTACTAAAGGAGAAAATCAAGATACTGCCCACATTGCCTATACTTGAAAGATCAGAACACGAATAGCATCTTGCCAGTGAACATAGCTGCAGGATGTCACAGCCTGTAGTCAGAAGGAAACCCAGTGAAGAGAAGTCTTGTAATTCATTCTGATTATAGCCAAGTTTGCTCTTGAGTTCATTTCTGCCAGTAGCAAATCCCAGAGATATGTATCATCTGCCAAGAATTCCCCCCTCCTGGCTGTGGAAAATACAACGCTTGGAACCTGTCAAACGCTTTGTGTGGCTGGGTTAGAGAAGGGTAGACAGTTGGTCTTCGAAAAGATGTTCCATCCAGGCGATTTGCAGTTGTGTTGACTGCCCAGCACTGGGTGTTTCACATAGAACATGTATTGCCAGCTGTCACAGGGCAGCAGCACAGCAGTTTTACCTCCCACACATACCTTATTATAGATAGCATGATATAGTTTTTACAGCAAAGTCCTAGGCTGGAACATCAGAAGTCACATTTCACTGACTTTTGTGTGCATTAAAAATACAAACAAACAAACCCATCCCAGACTTACAGATATCATGCAGTCTTGTCACATTTTGTCATTTTAAATATATATATATATCTCTAGGCTAAACAAATCCATTTTCCTTTCAACATTTTATCACCCCAAACAACAAACCTCAGACATTCTTATCAGTTGTGACTGCTGTGAAGTTCAGGGTCCTCGAAGAGTACTCGCCAAGGATGGAGTGATGCTTGATTTTTCATCTACTGCTTTCCTTCCCAAAGTAGAGGAGACAGATGTGGCTTTAGCGAACAGAGCAAAAAATGTCAGGTGTAAAAGCAGTACATGGAAGCTTTCAAAAGCAGTACATCAATATCTCGATACTTGCTAAGCTTTCGTTATGTTTGGGCAATGCTTTCCATTGTAAATTTGTCTGTATTTTACCAATATTCAAAATGCGTTATAAAACATTTCTAAATGTAAAATTTTAGACAGTATGGATATGACTTTGGACTACTTTTCCTTAAATACCCTCTGTAACAAGAAAACTGGTAGTATATTTGGAAGTGATAACTGCTTTGGTAAGTTGACTTTAGATAGTATTGCTATTTCTTAATTTGTCATAGAAATGTTATCTTCCTGAATAGCACCTGAGTTATTTATTAAGCGGCAGATGTAATTTAGATTAAAAAACAACATATCTGGCGCTCCTGTAGTTAAGGAGGCTCTGAATAGTGCATGATAAGCAGAACTTAAATTCCTTGACATTATGATAAAAAATTCAAAGATCGGTATCAGTGTTGTGCTCTTTCAGTAAACAGGATACATTTGAATTAGGTATCTGAACTTTATACTATGTTCAGCATAGATTGACTTGTAAATTTTTTTGGTTAAATTTGTTGCATAAAATTAGAATATATGCATCAAATTAGAAAAATATTTTCTTCTGTTGATGCTTTTTTAGTACTGTTTGGTGACCATACGGGTTAGTAGGGCATTCATTTTGCATTTGGTTTGAGATAGTTGTAGCTAGTCCTAAAAGACTGCATTTGAGATTCAGCTTATTCAAAATATAAAGTACTTCCATTGGAGTACTGGAAAGACGAAATGATGGGAGGTGACAGAGAGCCATCGCCAGCAATCGTTAGATTTGTGAGGTGATGAAAATCTTACGCACCTGCTACATAGATGCCAAGAAGAGCAGGAAGAGCTGCCTTCTTTTCATGCCTTGTCTCAACTAAAACACAGGAGCGGGAATGAGAGAGAGGGTCTCAGAAAGTGTCTGTTTCCAAAGCATGGACTGTTTAATTTCCAATTTTAAGAAAAAAATGACTAGAAGGGACAAAAGTTGGAGTGCTTGTCTGCTACCTAAAGGTATTGATCCGACCCAGAAATCGTCGTGGGTTGAGGTGTACATGTTCAGGATTTTGTCACTTCCCCCCCCCTCCTGAGGGATGCTAGGAACAAGGAGGCAAGACTCAGGGGTGTCTTCTTCTCTTGGAGGGCTCTCAGAGCCAAAGGCTGAAGAGCTAAAGTCAAAACTAATTAGGTTGTCTAAATTATTCTGCACTTAAGAGAGTGGGTGTGTGTGTGTTTATGCATTCATTCATTCATACATACATATATATATATACATGTGAAATACAAAACTAGGAAAAATACTAGCCCCTGTGAAAAGCTGCAAGTCCGTAATTTGGGTTTCTTGTACTGCCAAGGTCATAGCGCAGAGAAGGAACAGGGTCATGTTGTCATAGAATCATTGAACGGTTTGGGTTGGAAGAGGCTTTTAATGATCATCTAGTTCCAACTCCCCTGCCATGGGCAAGGACACCTTCCACTAGACCTGGTTGCTCAAAGCTCCATCCAACCTGCCTTGAACACTTCCAGGGATGGGGCCTCCACAGCTTCTCTGGGCAACCTGTTCCAGTGCCTCACCACCCTCACCATGAAGGATTTCTTTCTTCTGTTCAATCTAAATCTACTCTCGGTTTAGAACTGTCATCCCTTGTCCTGTCACTACAGGCCCTGGTAAAGTCTCTCTCCCTCTTTCTTATGAGCCCCCTTTATATATTGAAATGCCTCAATACGGTTTTCCCAGAGCCTTCTCTTCTCCAGGCTGAACCACACCAACTTTGTCAGCCTTTCTTCATAGGGGAGGCGTTCATTATAGCAATGTTTGACAAATTTTGCATGTCCAATGATTTTGGAGAATGCTTTTTTTCCTCAAATAGTGAATGAAATAGGCCGATCAACTATACCAAGTTTAATTTCCTCTTTAAAACAATTACAGCTACAAAATCTACAATCCCACATAATTTAAATACACATTTATTTAAATTTAAGTATTTTATGTATTTTTAAATATAAAAATGCATTTGCATGAATTGCAATTGTGATGAATTGGAGTAATATCAATGGGAGATCTTTTTTTCAAAGAAAATAATTATTTTAATTAAGTACATATTTGTAAAGAACTGCAGAGCTAATTTAACTTTTTAATTTATATTGTTAACAGAAAAGCCTGGAAGGAGAAAACAAATACTTAATAGTGTACTGTAAATATATATTTTTTAAAGTATATAAGCCAATGACTTGCTTCTAATTTAATGCTGATACTAAGCATGGTCGCTATGGCCGTGACCAGAATGAAATCTGATGATGTGAATTATTTTTGCTGGTGGAAAAGTGAAGCAGGGTCAAAACATTATGCTCTAAGTCATCATAAAATCGCTTCCTCTTAGCAAGCCATCCTGGTGGTATTGCTGAATGTAACCATGGAGCTTGGTAGTTGAGGAATGAATGTTAGCAGACAAAGTAATGTAAAAAAAATAACAGAAAGCCAAGTGAAGCCTGAACATTAAGTGAAGCCCGTTGCACACTGTGGCTGGTGGCCATGCTGGGCTTTGCACTAGGCTCCTGCTGTAGCAGCATTTGTGTAGCTGAGAGCTTTCCCTCTGGTCAAAACAGAAGAAAAAAGTGTGTTTGAGTTTTTCTTTTTCTCCCCAGACAGTTGTTAACAGTAGGTACCCCAAGCTGCAAAATATTTTTTTTTCCCTCAAAGTTACTCAAACTGTGTGGAAGTAATTACAAAGAGGGATGTCTGTTTCTTGTCTAAGTGGCATGGTTGGTTGAAATACTGCAGATTTACTGTATAACTGAAGTAGAATTGAGGGGCGGGGGGATCCTTGCCAAATTCTAATCAGACTCTGATCATAAACTACTTGGAGACAATTTCCCTCCTTTTTCCACTTTTTTTTTAACAGTGATGCTTTTATGAATTAATGATGCATGTGTGATTCTTTTATCTTATTAGTACTGCATATGCATACTGTAAATGTCAGCTTAGGTGGCAAAGCCAGGGGAACAGTATGTTTTGGTTCATTGCTTTATGCCACTGTATCCTGTCTAAAGGGAGACAAAAGAAACTGCATCTGCCTGATTTGTTTGTTTTTATGTTCTGCAAATGTATGCTAGGTGAAAAGCCAAAGTCATGGATCTTTCAAAAGAATTTTCTTTGAGAGGCAGTTTCCTAAGACGCCTCCATTTATTTTGCATTGAAGTACATGTCCTGTTCTTTTTGTGCAAGCTTGAAAAAGACATGATGACATTTAAACCAATAGAATATAGGAAAATAAAGAATCTTACTCCTAATACTATTTTTTTTTTCCCCTTCTTCCCCCTTTCAAAACTGATGAATGTGAATATGCCCTTCTGTACACACTTCTGTTCAGGATTGTTCTTTTGAATTCAAGATCTGGATTTTAAATATTGTTGTTCTGCCTTCAATTACGCCATTGTAAATCTGGAGCTTCTTCATTAGACCTGACGAGTTTAACTCAACATCCTCTGTCACAGAGTACTGCTTTTGTTATATTACCAGTCAGAAATTGATGCAAAGTAGCCATATCAGCTAGGGTCCTTACTGACTTACCTACGTAGAGTTAGTTGCTAGCAATACCTTCCATTAATCACTTCATGTAGATTATAGGTGTGTTTTCCCTCCTCTTCAATTACTGATAGCCATCCTCCTGGAACTTCTACATCAGCCTTCCTTCTACTTTATGTCAGCCTGGAGATGAGTTTTTTTTTTCATCTGTGTTGAGCCTGTCTATTTAAAGAAGAGAAACTGGAGAAAGAGCAACTGGAGGTCAACTTTCAGTATGTCCACTGACATTTTAATGTTACTGGAACGAGATGCCGTTGTAACACTGCCCACGTAGTCCGGGGCATAACTTTATTTTAACAGCCTGTGACCTGTGTACCTTGTATGGGCTCTGATGGGTGATGTTACGAGCTTGTACAGTGGTACAGAGCCTAAAAATTGCTTTAATGAGAAAGGAAACCTGACTGCTGGGGGATTTTTTGTTTTGTTTTGAAATGCTGCTGTGGTGCTAGTTTCTGTTGTTGTTTTCCCTGGAGAAAATGTGTGTATGTCTTGCCTGTTTGCCCAATATCCAAGGGACAGACAGCTTTAAGAACCCAGTTTGGCTACTCTTGTGGTAAGAACAAATTGTTTGTCCAGTGTTTGTAGCTACATCTCTCCTCACAGGGCTGCAGAAATTTACATAAAGCAAATTATTCTTAAGATATACTTCAGAATATATTTAAGCAAACTTATGTGTTTGCTTTTTGTTTGTTAGAATTCTATTCAAGACCTTAAGGTACGCTTTTGGATTTGCAGAAAAGACACATTGTGCTAATTCACGTGCAAGTTTTGGATTCATCGTTTGCTTCAGTAGGATGCGATAGATATGACCAGTATTTTGAAGTTCCAAACTTTTTTTGTACTCTTCTTTCTCTGGTCCTCCCCCTCAGCAGGTTTCATGTGAGATGTATTCTGTTTGGGTACTGGATTTGCAGTGGCTTCTTTTGAACTTAGGGCAGGAGTATTCAAGAATATTTTTCTTCATTTGTGCTTCATAGTGTAGATTTCAGCATTCTTTTAAAATATAATTTCTACACCTAGAATTGCATCTACCCTGAGCTGTTGCAGAAAAACTGTGGAAAAGTTTATTCTGCAAGAAAATGGTAAAAATCAGTGCCTAGTGTACGTGCTGTTTCACATCAGCTTAAGAAAATTATTACTTTATCTGCCTGAAGTGTCATAACCTTGTGTTGTTTGAAGGTGATCTTCACCATGGCCTTGTAGACGTAAAAGCTTAACCAGCCCTCAGGTAATTCTCTTGACGTCAGCATACTTCAGCTTGACAGACACCTGCCTCACTCTGCTTTGAGTTACAGCGCTGGAAAGCCTTTTTTGTAAACATGCATTAAATCGGCAGTCTAAGCCACCCTCAGAAAGGGGAGTTGATAGGTACCTGTTCTGTTGAGAACGAGAACGTGTGCCCACAGCACATCATCTCGGCTCTGCACCAGCAGCTGACTGGGTTCCTGCTGGCGTGGTGGCTGGTCCGTCGCAACAGGTACGGGGCTGGGGGCAGGAGGAGAGCAGGGGAATTAAAAAAGAGAGAAGGAAATACTGTCGGTACCTCTGCCTCACGAGCATATGAAGTAAGCAGAAATGCGAAAGGTAAACAAGAGAAGATTCTGTACCCTTCAGCAAAGGCTAGGGATTTATTATTTAAATTTGGACAAAAATTAAATTGCAAGTGTATGTGTACTTCAAACATGCAGTTCAGATTACTTGGGGTCTCGAATTCAGCATTATTAAGAAAGCAGTTCCTTATGTAACGTTATCATGTGCTAACATTTTTATCTTTGCCTGTGATTTCATAAGATTTTTATCCTCTAGCAGAACTGGTATAGGCTGTTATTCACTGAGTACAGGATTTCTAATCTCATGGAATAAATTCGTAGGCAGTTTTGTAAAAGCTAAAATACAAATTTATTCAGACTAGCTTAGTGAAGCAAATTTGGGGGTTTCTGCTGGAAACAGAACATCTTGTACATCAGAGAACCAAATTATGTATCTGATTATTTGAGAATTTGCATAGAAATAAGAAATTATGCAGAAATCAAAACATAGTGTTCATTGGAGTTTGGACAAGGGCAATAAAGACACTTGAAGTTGCACAGAGCAGAAAATGAAAGCAAAATCTCTGACTTACTCTACTTTATTGAGATTATGTCCCAAGAAAGATTCCCCCCCTGCCCCTTGCATATGCCCCTGAAAGGGAGCATTGCTATCCGTTGTATGTGAAACATTGCTCTTTAAATATCAGTGATAGTAGTGGGTATATTGAGAGCCACATAACTGATCGATTTTGAAGTTTGTTTTTTAATGGATTTTTATCTTCCTGAAATGTTTGTTTATGCTTGCACCTATAAGCAATGCTCAAGTGGATTTTAAGATAAGTAGGACTTCATCTCTCTGGATATCTCTATGGATAAAGTTTATCCTAAGGGAAGAAAGCAAGCTGTTAGCCTATAAAAGTATCTATAGTTATATAAAACATGGATAGCATATATTCTCTTGTTCACTTATAGGCAAAGGACAAGGATAAGAGAGTAGCACCAGAGAAATTTTAAAGCCACCTACAGGTGGAGATCCATCATGGTATTATATATAACATCAGTGAAATGTTTTAGAAAATATTAAAGTCAAACTAGAAATGATTTTGTAACCTTGCTTGTGCCATTCCTAACCAAATGAACAGTATGATACTTGCTTTTGAGTTTCATACGAGAAAAATGAGACAGGCTCTCTGAATTAATTTTAATCATGCAGAAACTTATTTCTTGGGATAAGTACAAAATGTGTGAATCTTTTTTTAGAAATCATTTTTATGTCTTGCTGTCGCTGGATCTGACTTTGGTTACGAATGTTAGATGATCTTACAGATGTTAGATGAGCTTATGCATAAAGAGAGACAATGCAGAAGAAGGTACAAAGGTGAAGGGAGAGGCATTAATTGCTGATGTAGAAATGATGATGAAAATTCTGTGGGGAGGTATAAAGGAAGGGCATATGTACATGGGCCTTTGAATAAGGTAAACAAAAACTAGGAATGTGAGAAAGTCATAATGAAGTAACTTAACCCATTTAGAAAGGGGCTGCATATCCTCCTCCATACTTCAGAAGTATTCTGAAATAAACATAGGAGGATGAGAAAGATAAACATCAGATCTGGAAAAAGGAAGATACAATGGTCAGGTCTATGTTTAAACTCTCTTTTGTTGAAAAGAAAAGCAAACGACAGATTATAGTGATGCCGTGAAGCAGATCTAATAGGCAGCCCCCACTCCCTACACTTGCAGGGACTTGGGACAGTGTAGTTGAACGTTGCTATGGTAAAGGTCTAAATAGGCTTGGACATCCCCATGGATGAAAAACTTAAAAAGAAGCCTTAGCTGAAAGCCTTTGAGGATCTTCCTTGTTCTCTGGTTTGAGTCTGAGATGGCTGTGAAGCATCTGACAAATGACTAATTAAAAGAGACCAGATTAACTCTTTGTGTTAAGGACAACTCTGTACTCTAAGTGTTTGTGTAATCTTAGCCGAGGAGGAAAATTTATCGGATTTGAGGGCAAGGCACAATGCATGAGCTGACAGCCAAGGCAAGGGAGATCAAAAAAGGACATCGTGCAACTAATTAGGGACTATTAGCCTACAAGCATATTAGCTGTTGACATTGGTGCAGCTAAATCATGAGAAATCATGAGAAATCATGAGAAAGTAAAAATACGGCTGCAGTTCACAAACACGGGTTTGTAACAGGCAGAATGTGGGATCACCATGGAATAAGGAATTGCCAATTAAAGATCAAAAGCAGAAAGGAATGCGTTTATCTGAAGAAAAGGAGGAAGGAGAAATTAAACAAACAAACAAAAGCCAAACAAGCTCTATAAATAACAACCATGAAGTAATAATAAAGAAGCCGTTCTAAAAAGAGGAAATTATTCTTGTAAAGTGTAAAATAATCAGTGAATCTTATTTCATTCCAGCTGTAGGACAGAGGTATAATTTTGTGGTAATTTAAAAAAAAAAAAAAAAAAGGCAGGAAGTATTTCTCTCCCAGCCAAGCTTCTTTACTAGTAAGATATGTACAACGTACCTTGGAAAACGGAATTTTGCGCAAATTACATGACTCATCTATATCCCCAGGGTGTGAAAGAGGGTGGAGAAAGAAAATTACTTCTTTATATCAGTCTTGGTGATGGAGAAAAGGGAAATAATAGAATTGCACTAAACAAGCCAGAAAAGTGATTTCCTATAGGTAGCTGAAATAGCATTTTTATATACTGTATTTCATCAGATCTGCCTCGCAACTGTGTGAAAGTGCTAAATGTTTCAAAATCGTTTAATCAAAGCACTAGGCTTTGCAGTTGATAATTGTTTTCATTGAGAATATACTTGGAGATTAAATATTCCTTGAAGATGAATGCATGAAAACTAACATGCTTTTAGTAAAGGTGAATGAGGTTCTCACTGCATGGTGAATGATAATGGTGGATGTCCACCCAACATACCAGAGCTCAGCATTTTCCTAAGAAAATACTCGGCATACTGAACATTTTGGAATCAAAGCAAGTCCCAAAGCTTTTGTGGAAGTGGGTCTTGTTCACTGTTGGAGAGACACAGACAAATCCCTGTTCTTCAGTGATTTTCTCCCACTTGAGTAGGCGTGGATCCTTTGCAGTGAAAGGATATAAGCCAATGCGCCAAGATCGTCTTCTGTGGCTTCCCATTACTTCTGTGATTTGTCTTTCAGTCTCTTGGTTAACACTCTAGAAATTGTTTTCAGATGCTGATTTCCTCAACACCATCCTGCTTCAGCTCTGTCCTCAGTAGGAAGGCACTTTTCTGGGCCTCTGTGTGTCAGCTCTGGTGGAAATCTTCCATTGTTTATTGGTCTAATCAGTCCCACTCTCTGTCTGATCTCATTAACCACTTTCAAAATGACCGGCTGCTGTCAGTAGTAATTTCATTATTTCTCCCTGTCTTGTGACAATCTGTTGACCACACGAAGTGCAAGTCACCTCACAGTGGTAATAAGTACTGCACTACTTCAGTAGATGGTTTATTTGGTGTATGATTTCCAAGCGGACTTGACAGACTTCCCAGGCAGACTCCTTTACACTTCTACAATCTCTGGACTGATTGATTTTTACCAAAAATTGACTTTGTAAGCACTTCCTTCAGGTTCCTGAAGTACAATTTCAACATACAGAAGGATATGGATTTCTATCCAATAATGTTTTTATCTTAATATCTGATGAAGACATTAGTTTATAACTGTTGACATCCAAGACTTCATTAGCTATTCTCCTGATCTTTGCTAATTACATGTTAGCTACTTCTTTTCAAGTGAGCTATGTATTGTTTTTCTTGATCTCTAATAACACTGATTTCCTGACATCCTTCCCTCAGATCTAGTCACTGTTATTCGTATTCAAGATTAGCTTTATTCTTACGGCTGTGAGCACCAATGTTTTCTGGATCATTATGTGCTATGAAATATAATGCATGCTTTAAAACCAGTGCAGAAAAATGAGGTTCGAGGTTCAGACAAACCTTAACTCTGCACGTAACGAAACTTGTCTTCACCTGGACTGGAAAATTGCTGCTCCATACAGATGCACATTTACTAACAAAGGGCATTTTTAAAAAAAAAATATATGAAGGTTTTCTAAACTTGTGTGGTGCTTTGTCAGCTCACAGAAACAGAGAATTCACTATTTAAAATAAAGTGTATAATAAGTTTTACAGTAAACTGATATCTGGGAAACAATCTTTCTTTAGAAGACTTTTGCACAATTTGCAGTACTTTGTGGTATTTATATTTTTCTAAGGTAACTGCCTCTTGTTGGTTTCGGAGGTCAGTATTAGAAAAGACGTTCCAAAATCACTCATCTTTTTTCATTATACCAATTTTTGTATGTGCTTTGCTGAAATTCTCTTTTCTATTCAATGTAGTCTGCCCAACCAGCTTATCTCGAGGCTTGTAGCTGTAAAGGACAAGGAAGCACTGTCAATGCCAATAAGCAAATAATAAGCTGGGTTTTGTTTTCTCTTTTTCTTAACGAAGTCACCAAATAAAAGGGAAAGTGTTTTGAAGCAGCACATTGTGGTGTTGCATTACAAACTGTATTCAATTAAGAAAAATAATAGTACTGCATATCTGTAAATGCATTACAAAACGTTTATATAGACTTTTGTAAAACTTAGCTTTATAATAAGGCTTCATTGCATGTACTCATCTTTGTTACGCATCATCTTTGGTATGCGTCTTTTGATGTACCTGTTTTCATACTTCAAACTGTTCCTGAGTGAGAAATTTAGTTCCAGAAGAGAGAATTCATACAGTACGAATTCCATAACTGTCTAAATCATTGCAGTATCACCTCGCTCCAATAAATGATTTTTTTTTTTTCTTATAGTGAGATGTCTGATGTAAGCAGGAGGAGAATTTCATAAGAAATGGAATAATTCAAAGCTCTGATAATGGAGTGGTCTTTTATTTTCAGTTCAGCAGTTTGGATCTAGCTGACCATTGTTTATGGGTTGGCAGATGATGAATGTATCTCTAGAACAATATAGAGCAGGCAGCAGATTGCACACCACTGTTGATCCCGATGCACCTCTCTTACAATCTTGTTCAAGAGGCCACAGGTTCACTGGCTGTCGACAGAACCGTTTTCTTGCTGAGTGAACACGGCTCCTTCCTTCTTACAGGCTGTGGGCTGTCTCAGATAGGCAGAAGCTTTGTAATGCAGCTAGAGTTTTGAAGAGAAATGATGAGGAATCTGATTTTCTGTTATGTAAGTTATGTGTGCTCAATTACCTGCGTGCTCAGAGAATCATTATTTTTAGTATAAAAATTCTTCATGTAAATAGTGAAGCAAAACCTCAGTTCTGAGGAAATCTTTAGCGTTACAACTATCAATTTAAATCTGTATTCTCAGTAACATGGTGTAATCAGTTTGTTATTTGTACTCTGTGTACATGTAACTTTACTTACCCTGAATGTGCAATGTAAAAGTAGAATTTTAAGTATTATGAATATTATTTACATTTCTTTTTGCTGCAGATTTCTTGTTTTGGACCTTAGTTTCAAGGTATTCAGTCCTAATGTCAAAAATTATCCTGATTTTTTTTAAAAAAACTGTGTATAACATCCTGCAATATGTGTCTCAAAAGCAGTCGCACCTGAACACAAAAATAAAATATTGAACAGAAAGTTATGTCGAGGATTTGTTGTACAGAAAGGGCTCGGTTCACATCTACCAGCTGAAATAGAGCTTAATAATGTGCGATTGTTCCAGTTGGTGTGGTTGCCTAATGTGACAGACTAATGGCATTTTGCCTTGTGAGTCCTGAACACCAGCCCTTCTGAAGAAGACAACTTTGATTCACTCAGCATGTGCTCTGGCCACGCTCCATTGCTTCCTGCCAGTAATTCTGAGTATTTTGCTGGCCACTTCTGAAATTCTTGGGGCATGGAGTGTTTGGGAATCTTTTTTGCTTCCTTTTTGTGTATTGCAATACCTGTCATACTTAGTAGGTCACGGATCTGCTTGTGTATGCTGGCAATATTGCACACCTATGTAGGAAAGGGAGAAACCAGTTTTAACAAAATGATAGGGTGAAAGTTTGAATTGGTCCTTTTTAAGTTATAGAGGTTTAGTAAAATAACTTAGGAAGCGAAGCACAATTTTGAAACAGTATTTTTCCAAGTATTCTTGAATTTACAAATGTTTTTGTTTTGTTTAAGCAGCATGGTTTGTATAAGAAGTAATTCTAAATTAGTAATCTAGCAAACTGCATAACTGTGTGGGATGTTTCCAAAATTATATTCAAATTCCCTGTCAGACCCTTTAAAAAAGGAGGGATAGAAATCTGAATTTACTTTCATAGAAGTTGTTTTGCCTCCTTGCTCACAATAGATAAGTTTATCTGTGGCATAGTCCTGAAGTTAAGTCAATATGCTTGACAGTATCAAGGTTGCTTTTTCTGTTTTTTTCATATTCACGTTGCTCAATTTGACTTCTGTTCATGAGCTCATATGGTTTTTGTCCATTTGGTTAATAAGATTTGGATTTGAGCCTTTGCAGCTTTCCATAGTTCATTGCTTAAATCTCATGTAACTTTCAGTCGCCGAGGGGTTGCAGTGCTCCTTCGCTTATGCACTAACTCCATTCCCTATCTCCATAGCATGGAGTAAAAATAAACATCTTGTTTCCATAGCAAGCTCTGGTGTAATAAATTTTCTCCGATTTAGGTGTGCACTGTGAAAACAATGGTTTTCAGTGAAAAATATGTAATTTTTCCCTGTATTAAGCTCTTTATATGGCATTTCTCTCTTTCATCCTTCTGTTCTAGGAATGGAGGGCTCAGTTCAGTTACCTCGACATAAGTGCCTAATGCCATTTGAGTCACCCCCTAGTATTTGTGATTCCGGCATAGCAGATAGGATACAGGGCCTACAAGAGACTCCTGGAGTCCAGGCAGGATTAACCAAAGGCCTCTCAAATGGCAGCAGACACCCGTGGTTAGCTTTAGTGTAGTCATTTTTGAATTGAGTGTTGTGAGAAGTCCACATCAAAAAATTAAGAATGGCTATATTGGATCAGACTGAGGGTCCATTTAGCCCACTCTCCTGTCCCTAACAGTGGCCAAAGACAGATGATGCGAAAGGAAGATCTGAACAAGGCAAGTGCACATTACATATCTTTTTAGCACCGTACCAGCCTCAAGGGACTTTTCAGAAACTGTGGCTCTGTGTGTTTAGTCATCTCAGTGCATCTTTCTCACATGAAACCATGTACGTGTTTAGGAAGTGCAGGGTCATTTCACAAGGACTTCAGCAGCTCGGTGATGTACAAAGAGCCCCTTCCTTTTGTCTGCGTGGAACTTGCCACTCGCTCACTTCCTCTGCTGTCATTGCTTGTTCTAATCCCCTCTTCCCCCTGCCCGCGCTACCCAGGGTTTTAGAGAGCTTTCTTATTCTCCCCCTCAGCCCTGTGTTTTCTGGATCAAAGAGTTCTGGCATGTTTCGTTGTTCCCTATGTGGGGGCCATTCTGTGCCTCTGGTTGTCTCTGATGCCCTTCTCTGCCTTTCCAATTTTGTTGTATCCTTTTAGCGAAGGGGAACCAGAGCTGCTCACAGGATTCAAGATGCAGGTGAACAATTGCTGTTATTGCCCAGTTATTCAGTCTTGTAAGGTCCTCTGCAGTTCTCCCTAATCAGCCATTTTCTGTAATACTTTCAATTTAGTATCGTTAGCAACTTTCATTGCCTCCTGTGATCCAGGAAAGGGAATGAATATGTTAAACACCCAGCTTGCAACCCAGCTATCTCTGGGAATCTGTCAGTTCTCTCTATAGGAAGACCTTACTCTCTCTTTACTTTTGTTAGTTCTCTCATGTAATTAGTCACTCACGCAGGGATCTTCCATCCTATGTGATATCTCTCTAGTTTACCGAAAAACTTTCCATGAAGGACTTTAGAAAGGCTTTGGCACAGGCTGCCACAGCGTCCTTGTATCCAGATTGGGACATTACATCCCAGATGAGTGGTCTACCAAATGGATGAAAAACTGTCTGGGTCATCAGACCAGGGGTGTGTCCTGTGTCCTTGTCTTGTTTAATTCTTCATCAGTGACATGGAGGAGGAGATGGAAGGCACTCTTGTCAAGTCTGTGGATGACAGCAAATTGTGAAGTGCAGTCAAAGCACTCAGAGGCCTGGCTGCCATTCAGAAGAGCCTACACATGCTTGAGGAGAGGGCTGATAGCAGCCTTGTGAAACTCTCAAGGGCAAATAGCTTAGCCTTGAGGCTGGGATGGACAAACTCCCATCATCGGTACATCCTGGGCACTCGCTGGGTGGGAAGCAGCTCTGCTGAAACAGACTATGCCTGGACTACCATGCACAGGTTTGGGGGACACCCCAATACAGGAAAGACATTGATAAACTGGGACAAATTCAGCAGAGGCCCCCCAGACTGGTCAGTGGCAGGAGCACTTGCTCTGTGAGGACAAGCTGAGAAATGGGGCTTGTTCAGCCTGGAAAAGAGATGGCTTAGAGGGAGCTAGCAGTCACCTTCTTATATCTGTGAGGCAGTTATCAAGAAGACCGAGGCAGGCTCTTTTGCTGAGATGTATGGCTGGAGGTTGACTTGTTAACTGAGAGGAGATATGTTGACTTGACTTAAAGGGGAAAAGAAAGTTCACTAAGCAGTGAAAGAGATTGCCTGGAGACACCGTAGGATCTTTATTCTTGGATGTTCCAAGAGTCAGCTGGACAAAACCCTGAACATCGTGGTCTGAATGTTGATCATCTGGCTGAAGCAGATCATCCTGATCTGGATGTTGGATAAGAAAACCTGCTGAGGTCCCTTCTGACGTGAATAATTAATTCTGTATGATCATTGTTCATTTTATACTTGCATATTTATTAATCTCCACTTTCTTACTTGCCTGTTCATTAATATCCAAATTCTTAGCTAAAAACAAAATAATGTTTTTAAAAAAATAATTATAGAGAATAGTTTTGTTCATATTGTCATTCAGCACTCACTCGATTGAGTTCTTATATTTTAATACACAGATACAAGTAAAGTACAGGTAAAAATAATGTCATTTTTGTAAGGGATTCTAGTTAGGAATAAATCCTCCTCCTCTGCACTGGAGGAGTATTATCATCTCCTTTTCAAAAGGAAAAAAACAATCAACTCTTTCATAAATGCTGCATAGTGAATTTGCATGCGCATATATTTCTGCTGAAAACTAACGTGTGAAAAAAATCTCCCATGATACTTAATTCTGTGTTTGAAACAGAAGAGGTATAGGAAAAGCTTGGATGTTTTCATGTCAGGAACAATTTCTAGTATTGGTATTTATACTCATATTTTCAGAAGTTTTGAATAACCTTTTGATTATATAGCATTTCCCTGATGAGCTTGTTTGTTGTATATTTATTCTGCATCTCAGATGTAATTCATCT
Source organism: Burhinus oedicnemus (assembly GCA_008921705.1). Lineage (NCBI taxonomy): Eukaryota > Metazoa > Chordata > Aves > Charadriiformes > Burhinidae > Burhinus > Burhinus oedicnemus. The sequence goes on from VFFE01007704.1 coordinate 1,440,508, forward strand.
TACCTAATTTTAGCTACCTGAAAAGGTAGTCATTGAGTTTAAAATAGTTGCCTAGGCATCCGCTATAGGTAATAGAGATGATTCCTCCTCTCCCCAAACATGAGTCATTCTGTCTGCCTTAGAGGCTTGTCTTGTGATAGAATTAATCACTATGCAGAAGTACCTGTTTTGCCCTACTAACTAGGAGACTACAGGCAGCTAGCTCTTACAGGACAACTAGTTTTATGTGCTAACTTTGCAAATCTGTACATCCAGACTCGTTCTGTATTGTCTTTCCCTTCCCAAACATCACTGAGACACCTTGGAGGAACAGAATTGAGCCCAACTTAAAAAAAAGCTAATCTTAAACTCCTTAAATCCATCTTGGGGCTGTTGGTAGCTGATGCAAATTTCCATTTCTGACGAGCATTTTGGAATGTGTCCCAGCTGGAGCCCGAAGTGCAGATACGTACCTGGTGTGATGACTCGTTGGAAACATGAAGTCAATAACATAGGTCTGTCTCTATTTTTAGATATACAGAGTGGGTTATTTCCAGGGGGTGGTGGAGTGGTAGTGCTTGGTTTTGGGGTTAGGGTTTTTTTGTGCGTGTGTGGTTTTTTTAATCTTCCCTTTCTCTGGATATCTCACAGGAGACATTACTTCCCTTGCTTACTCTAGTACTGGAATCTAGTGGCAACCTCAGAGTTGTCAACAACAGACAGTGAAGCAACATTTCATCTTGGGCCACAGGATTTTTCCAATATACAAAGAGCTAAATTCTCACAGGAAGTGCTTATACTTCTATTAAGCTTACTTCTGTCTTTGTTTGCTAATCAATGGTAAGAAACATAGGCTCATTCGCATGCAATATCTCTACTTCATGGGTCAGATTTAAGCAGGGTAGATATCATTGAGAGACTCTGTGGAAACTGTAAAGTGATGCGTGTGAGATAAGTCTCTGAATGTGTTCTGGAATTTCCTTTTCTTTTGCTTCGTTTTCTCAAATAGTATCTAGACCCAGCAGATCGATGTTGGATACATGCCTCTTTTCTTCTTGGCAATATGAGAGCGCTCTTCAGGACAGGTCAGATACATGAGTTGGTATCCACTTCAGGTGAAATCAGATGGAATCTGAAGTATTACTTCTTTCTTTTCTTTCAGAAAGTAACTGAAAGCAAGTTCTTTCTTCCAGCAGCGGAATTGAGCATACTTCATAGAAAACTCATGTAATGCATAAGCACTGCTAAAAGCCCAACTTGAACTCATGGGCTAAAGGTGATAGTAATAATGCCTAGCATTGAAAGACCGCCTGTAGCTGAACAATGAAAGCAATACCAGATCAGCTCAATATATAGAATGTATCTGATGATTTAAGGTGTAGGACAGGAAACAGCCACCTGTGTTGTTAAGATTAATCTTTGGTGGGAAACAGTGTGATAAATGTTAAGTCAAAAGGATTCATTAGAATAAGTGTTCTTTTGGGGTTGTATATTCAAACATCTCTAGCAAATTCTAACACCATTAAAAAAAGAGATGGATAATCATGAATACAGCAAATGAATAGCTATTTCTAGCCTTGTGCAGTCTTTGTGTCTAGTATTTTCATTTGGTAAATCTTGCAGATGTTTGCATATCCTAAAACCATTAATGATTTGCTGTCTGTTTTAAATTATTTTAAATGTTCCTTTAAAGATTTTAAAGAGTTGTGGAAGGTTTTGGGTTTTTTTGTGTTGGTGTGTTTTGTTTGGTATTTTTTTTTGAAAGTGAAGGGTGAGGGGAAAAACAATCTTTGTTAATAAAGGGCCATAAAGAGATAATGAAGTTTGAACTGCTTCAGCTTTAAGTCACTGTAAAGTGTATGAGGGGGCTTCAGAGCCATGAATATCCGCTGCTCCTCCTAGCTGGCTTTATTGCAGGCTAGTAAACTTCCAGTTGAATTTCTTTCTCCTGTGTATGTTTGGACTAACAAGCCTCAAGTCTCTTATCAAATAACAGTATCAAATAACTTATGAATAATGCTTTTAAATAATTTATTTTGTAGTCAGAAAATAATTGCATAAGTTACATTCTGTGCTTGTTAGATTGAGCGTATTGAATTCAGTAGAGATCTCTGTTTTTATGATATTTTTGCCTTGTCTTTTCTTAATTTGTACAGTCCTTAGGCCAGTGGATCCTCAGTTGCAATTGAAGGCTCTAGATGCTCCTATAATACAAATAATAATTTTGCTGCTATGCCCTGTGGAACATAAACACTTCCAGAGCTTCCACTTTTTGAGAGACCTTTTTGTAATGCAAACAGCAAAAGATACTTTCCGGAGGTACAATTCTTGGAAACGTCTGAACTGTTTAAGACTGGTGTGTGTGCGCTTAATTGTGAGACAGCTGCTTGGATGGAGTATTTCAGCCCAAACAATGAGCTGGTGAAAAGCGTAAGTGGCTCAAAATAGGATCTTAAAATGAGAAGTGCTAAGCACTGCTACCTCTGCCTGTAACTAAAAGAGAATGCTAGAGAGAAAACCGTGAAACTTCCTCACCAGCTTTACATTGTGAAATAAGTGAATTCCACCAGAGCCGTTACTGAAAACTACTTCCAGCAAACTGGACTCCCTGCTGTTGCTGACTGCTTTCCTTAGAAGCTGTGATGTCTCAGGTCTGTGCTGCCCACCTCTCCCTCTGCACCGGCTCGGGTTCAGGAGGCAGTGCCTCTCGCCTTGGTCAAAGGTGGGAGAGGGAAGAGGAAGCACAGGGAGGAGTGGCACCTTCCTTCATGGCTTCCTGCCCATGTCCTTGGCCTCCTCCCCAGAATCATTCCTTGGGTGTATCTCTGGCAGTACGTCCCTGCATGTGACGTTTGCTTAACTTGTGCAAACTTTTTTAAGGTAGAGAAACTGGATTTTCTGTTATGATTTGACAGGATGAGCTTGTAAATAAAAATTATAAATATAATTTAGATTCTGTAGATATAAGTAGATTAGAGCATCCTGTAAATACATTCCTATAGCGTGTATGTAGTTGGTTAAAACTAGGTAATATAGACAGCCAAAACAGACATTGGAAAACTTCTATAACTGTAAGCAACTGGGTGCATGTCTTTGCATGTGCAGTGAAATAGATCTGCTTTGCGTGGATATTCCTGCTGTTACAGCCACTTGACAGTGCAAAGCAATTCAGTGGTGTTTAAAATCAACCTCGCAATGAAAATGGGGGACAGCAGTCGTTATACTGCTCTGGTTTACCCTGTATTATATTCAACAATAGGCAGCAAGGCAATATTAAGGACTTAAGCACTTTAGTAATTTGGCATTAATTCTGTTGAAGATTTGGACAATACTTCTCGTTTGACAGTAATAATCTGAAAAGAAGGAGTGGTTAAAAGAAGTCCATCTGCATGGAGACTGGGATAGAATGCTACAGAAGTAGTTGGTCCATGAAAGAGTGTTTAAAAAAAAAGAGGTGGGGGGGGAGTAGCATATCTTCGCAGGTCTACAATAAATGGAAGAAGCAGATGCTGGAGGATATGTACTGAATTGAATATATTGATTTCTCTTCTGTTACCACTAAGTTTGATTTAGGAAAATAGAGTTATACATTGTAAATTCTACATATAAAATTCTAGAACAGACAAGTCACAGGCAATTTTCAGTTCTATGCAACTAGCAGGTTTAAACCCAAGTTACTGAGGGGAGTGCTGACATGCTGCTTATGCCTAGTTGCCACTACAACTTCATTATTGTTTCTGTTATCTTAGCATATCCTTTAATAGGCCTGTTGTTTAGGAACCAGATTCTGCACTGGCATACGTTCTTGATAAGTCCTGTCAAAGTAAACAGGCCCCTAAGAGAAGACAGGGATATTAAATTATTGTCAAAGCAAGCCCTAGTTTTAGGCTTTTTGAGAATTATTGCAAATTCACTTGCCTGGAATACTTGTAGGTGTAATAAAAAAGTAATCATCATTTGATTGAAGGTCAGTGTAATGTTGCTATGTTAGTTGAGCTATTTATCCTTATCATTGAAAAAAGGGTCTAGTATCTCCTTTCTAGGAAAGTTTGTGGCTCTTAGGCATCATATCACTGACATTAAAGTAAGAAATTTGATTAAGCTTCAGATAGTGCTGTGGGACTGTTCCTTTAGGTGAGTTACTGTGGCACTTCACTGTTACAAGAATCACTTGACTAGTGTGTTGATGCCAGGTGAGGTTACTTTTCACTTTTTCACTTGTGGTCTTGTAGGCAAAGTGGCTGTGGATAAGCACGACATGATGTATATTCTTCACAAATACAGTTCAAACCATCAGTCTGAGTCTCCCTCACACTTAAGTCTATTCATCTTGTTTTTGGAGAAGTGTTGTATGTCCTCTTCTTGAGCAACAGCAGAATCCTTATGTTAGACTGCTTCCCATCTTTTATCACTTAGCAGCAACTTGCTTGTAGTTACTAACTTCTCTCTGCTATTTCCATATGCTGCTCTAAGTGTCCCTGTCGATATTTGAGATGCTATATGCTCTGTTGCCCTCTTTGGTCTTAGGTATGCTTTATAGTCTTTCTAAGTATTAGCACATTCATTAGATTGTATTTTGTACATTCCAGAACAATTGGTTTCCTAAAACAAAGTTTTAAAGTCTTTTATCTGGAAGGATAAAAGCATGAGAAGTTCCAAGCTGGCAGTGAAGGTGGGCAGGAATTCTTAAATGACCCTTAAAACAGTTGGCTCTGAGGGAGTTAGGCAAAGATTTAGGTTTGCCTGTATTTTTTCGCCCCAGCAATTTTTGCTATCATTTAACAGATTATCCAACTTGATGTATTGAAAACAGGAAGAAGAAAGACATAATATAGCCAGTCTATTATAAGTCTTGCAAGGATGTGTTCCTATCCAATGTATTTTAAGAATGTGCTCAACATACGTGTGTAAAGATAACACTGTAAAGTGATACCTTTTTAGTGTGACAGTGAAGACTGAAACTATTAGACTAATTACAGGCTTGCACAACTTGAACATACATATTTTTATTCTTTTCCGTCAATTAGCTATCTCCCAGATAATACAATTTTTTGGTTAGAAAGAAACAAAAATAGAAGGTATGTACTGCGTAGGGACGCCGAGTACAGTTGAATAACTATGTGAGGGGATTAGTAATTGCCAAACTTTCAGACAGACTAACTGAAAAGAAAATGCAAATGACTGTTCTCTATGTATTACAAGACACAACATACAAGCAGACATGTAACCTCTCATGTACTTTACTGTAAATTGCTCAGTTAATTCCACAACACCTGGCCATAGGTTTTCAACCAAACAGATCTAGAAAAGAGTTGTCATCACATTCTCATAATGAGTATCATTGTTGATTTAAGTGTATTCCAGTTAAATCCAAACTTACAAACTTCATTTGTGTCTGTAAAGTATATTTTGTAAAAAATTATGCATTAATGCAAGAACTTCTGCTTTCTGGCAGGCAGCGATCCAGATATAGTTTTCTAGTCTGCTGGCTTTTTTTCACATTGTGTTTCTAGTGCACTTTATTAGTTGATGTTTCTGTTGTGTCTTAGGTGAGGTACTTGGCCTCTTTGTGCCTCTGCACTCTGTAAAAAGGGAATAGTAACATTTTCTTTTCTCAAGAGTGCTGAGATAACTGATATAGTAACAATCCTTATACCTTAGCACTTCAAAATAATGAGGTAGGGCATATAAAATAGTTAAAGAAAGTTTTCTGGCATCTCAGGTGCACGCAGTGTCAGGAATGCTGTTGAATTTTGTGGAAAAACTAGGCAAATCCTTACAAATCTGCCATCTCATATTAATGGTGTATTTTTTTGTTTTTGTTTTTTTGGTAACAGAAGTTTATTTTTCATGTTTACTTAGCCGAGAAGTTTTTTCTCGTTTTTGTTTCTGTAAACTTGTCATTTCAGCTATACATTAGCTTTCTCTTGTCACCATTTTAGGAGTTACAGTTTTATGAGCAAGCATACACACAAAGAAAACTATGGCATTGGTATTAAGTCCATGTATATCCTAAAGCAGAACTGTGTGGATAACACGTTACTTTGTCTTCTCTCAGACTTCACAGTATTATACTTACTATTGCTTTTATATGAACATCTCATGTGTCTTCTGATCGAAAGGCTGTATTTTTTTGTTATAATAAAGTAAAACTTTATTTATAGTAAAAGAAAATTTATATAAATTTATATTTATTTATATAAAAAGAAAAATTATTTTTCTTATAGACTTTAACTAAAACATCTTCATTTGCCACTGCTCAAGTATGACTATTTATTAACCTGCTGATTAGGTGAGAGAGAGAGAGAGAGAGTGAACTGCACTTATACCATGCGCAGAAAATACGAAGAGCGGTACAGGTATGATTTTAGAAGCAGTTTATTGAGAGCAATAAACCCCATAGTTTTAAAAGTATGTATGTTCAAAACCTTCTGTTAGGGAAGCAGGTACTAGCCTGCTTGTATTCTAATTTTTCCACTGATGATGAAATTGGCAGAGCCAAAGTATCTTCCATACTGAACTCAACTCTAGAAGGTCATGTGGGAAGAACATTTCCTAAGGAAGGTAAAACTGGTCAGTAATAAAACTAATTCTTTAAAGAAGGCATAGAGATTACTCAAATTACGTGTCTTTGGAGTGGTGAACAACTGAGTACCTCAGGAAAGCAGAAGAAAGCTGGTGTGGGTATCCAGCAGAATGATGTTCCAATGTAAGAAGTAGAAGGGATTTTGTACTTCGGCAGGATAAATGTGAAAACATAATTAGCAGATTAGAAAAAGCTTAAGAAACAATAAAAGGCCTAAAAAGTTAATGAAAACTTTCTAATGTCTGGAGCAGGAAGCTTGGCGGTGAATCTGTAGGGCTAGTAGTGAATAGGGGCAGTTAGAGGTTGTTGCCATTTAAGACCAAAAGACAATATGGAGGCTAAATGGATTTGGATACCAAAACACTTTTATTACACACGTATGCAGTTTTAGGAATCACGTGACTTCTCTGTTCCATGGGAAAGAAGACTTGGTCCAGGAGAAGAACTGGGCAGGTTAGGGTTGTGTTTCGTCACACACCTTCCGTTTTCCATGGGGGAGAGAGCACAGTCCAGGAGAGAAGTCAGGTGGGTCAGCACTGTGTTTCTGGCTGGGCTGTGTGCAGTCCTGGGGTGGGGTCATGGGGACCCTGGGTGCTCTCAGGTCCTCTGAGTGTTGGTGAGATGGTCCCAAATTCTGGTGCAAGGTCATGAGGTTGTCGCCTCTCTCTTTTGTACTCTGGTTTTCCACAATGTTAAGTATCCTTAGTTACAGAATTGGGCAGGGAATACTGTGTTAGTGATTAGTCCTTTCAGATGGTGCTCTTTTCTGATTTGTGATTGCTGCTGTTGCCACTCTCAATCTGCCTGTTCCAGATACTTCTGGACACGTTTGCACTTTCTTTTTGATGATCAGCAGGCCGTTTGCATAGTTTGGCTATCTGTTTTCTTCAGCACACAAAAACTATTCTGGTATTTGGGACAGGACTATATTTCATCTGCTTTTGCCACAGTAAAGAGCTGGTTAACATTAACTGGCTTATGCTAACAGCTATCCCGTCTAGACATAACTCATGCTAACTGCTACAGAGAGTGAAGAAAAACTAAGGGGTTTTTTTCATCTTTCTTGGCCGTGAAGTATGTTCGGGGAGCTTACCATTCTGCAGCCATTCTTTGTGGGGATGCCTTAGGGTCTCAAAATATTTTAAAGAGTTTATGAAACCAAAAAGCAAAATAATGGATGATAAAAATTCATGTGGATAAATGTAAAATGATATACTTACGGAGAAGAAGGAGAGTACAAGGTCCCAACTTCACCTATAAAATGATGGATTCTGAGCTCATTTTACCACACAGGAATGTGATGTGGGGTTTGGTGTTTTTTGTGGGCTTGGGCTGTATTCCTAAGCCCATATCAAAAGGAGTGAGGAGACAAAGCAGCCACAGTTTCCGTTAGGAGTACCGCTCGGGACTCTGCCTGTCCATCAGACAGCTCTGCCAATATCACACCAGCAGGATACTATAGGTGGAGAGCGAGAAAAGCAAGGCAGTCACCCTGTCTGCAGACACACCTCGGCTCTTCAGGGAAATACTAAGGAAATGTTTGATAGTCATGCTCATCTCAGGCTGGTGGAGGTGGATCCAGACATTTAAAAGAGAAGACATCCTTACCCCAGCAGGTTCCTACTTCAGCATGGAGTGAACAAGTGAGGAGACTTCATGCTTTTCTACTAGCCCTCCATATAAGGGATACAGCCATGAAACGAGACCCAGCGTGACTGCTGCATTGATTCCTTTGTGCAGCCCTAACTGCTAGACATTGTTTGTGTCTCTAAAGGTTAGTCTGGAGGTACATTGCGCATGGTGTTGTATGGGGGTTTGAAATATGCATTCTGCTGTCTGACTTTAATAAAAGTGAGACGTGAGGCAAAGAGGATCTGTGCAATTCAGTATGATATAGATAAGTAAGCTCCTTAACTGTAGGAATTAGTGGGGAAGTAGATTAGTCCTAAGATTACACCAATACCAGAACTGTCTATCCTACTTGAGGTTCAGAGCCATGGGAAACATTAAGAGTAGTCAGGATGAATCAGCCTGCAATTTAAATTTAAAGTAGTAGTGATAAACAGTCTATTTTGGCACAGAACCGTAGTGGATTACTTGCCTCAGACTCAAAGGGCTGTGGTTTTGCCTTGCTATTTCTGTTCATTGTAATGAACGTGTGTCCTCAGGTATTGCTGCCATTGACCCCATCTCTTGCACTACGAAGATTTTTTTCTCTTACTACTCTTGGTGGTGTTGGAGGGGCATCGGTCATGGTGCGTGGTGGGTTGACCCTGGCCAGCAGCTAAGCCCCCACCCTATTGCTTGTTAATCCCCCACAGCAGGATGGGGGTGAGAACTGGACAGGCAAAAGTGAGGAAAAAAAACCCTACTGGGTCAAGATAAAGGCAATTTAGTAAGTGAAAGAAAAAGAAGAAATTAACACATGATGCAAAAGCACTCACTCACCACCAGCAGAATGATGCCCAGCCAGTCCCCAAGCAACAGCTACTTTGGAGAAACTGCCCCCCAGTTTTATTGCTGAGCATGATGTTATATGGTATGGAATATCTCTTTGGTCAGTTGGGCTCAGCTGTCCCAGCTGTGTTCCCTCCCAACCTCACTGGGGGCACAGAGTGAGAAACAGGGAAGGCCTCGGTGCTGTGCAAGCACCATTCAGCAGTAGCTGAAACACTGTTTTGGTCACAAATCTAAACCACAGCACCACCATATGAGCTTCTATAAAGAAAATTAACTTTATACCAACCAGACCCAGAACATGATGTCACTGAAATTTTCAAGTCACTCCTGGTCAATAAATGACCAATGAATGGAAAAAAAAACAAAAACAAAACCAAAGGAACACCCCATATTATGTTAGAATCATCTACTCTTATGGTATCTAGGTCATACAAGACTTTAAGAATTCACTGTAGGGAGTGTTTCTGGCTTTTGGTTGTAGATGTGAATTTTGCTCTGTATGCTTGAGGATATTGGCATTGTCACTGAAATAAGAACTCCTGTTCCCTCGGTAACACTAGCAAACAGTATTTTCTTATTGGATTCCATGAATGGAACAATTTTGCTTGATTTATGAATAGACTTTTCACAAAAACTGAAATCAATTATTGTAAATCCTCATGCTGAGATCTCTAAAATATTGGCAGGAGTATGAATTTTTATGCTGGTTTCTCTTTGTGATCATGTTGCTGACTCCAGCTGTGAAATATTTGCATAAAAATTTTAGGAGGTTGCTTAGTTATCAGATGGTGCATGCTAGCTGGTTAGGGTAAATTCTTACAGATTAGGTAGGTGGATTCAGTACCAGTGAAGTAGGAACATGTTTTAAGTCAGCATGTGGTTTATCTGTCGTGCTTAATCACTTATTCAGTTGCTATAATATATTGACAGAGAAGGGGGCTGGGGCAGTTAACTGACACAGCACTGTCTTCGTGGTTTGGGTCTCATCTTTAAATCTTCGTGCACCCAGTATTGGTGCTGACTCAGGTTCAAAAGAAAAAAGCAAGGGATGTACTATTGGGCCATCTTTCTCTTGCTTTTTTTTCAAAGTCCTTTGGGCCAAATGCTGTAGCTTTTCTCTCATAAGCACTTCTGAGTTACCCTGCTAAAGTCACTGGGAATGTTTTAGGAATTTTTTTGTTCGATTAAAAGGAGGAAGGCTGTATAGTAATTTAAAGTACTTGAAATTTTAACTAGTATAGAAAAAAGCAAAACTGCCTTATTCTATGACATATTACTTGACCAAAACAGAACTTAGCAGGATCATATTGAACTAAAAAGTTTGGAAGCATTGCAGATGGCTTAAGCTCTAGGCAAGACTTAAGATCTCATACAGCTTCCAGCATTCTGACACTGGTTAATGTAGACAGTGGTAGGAAAATATTTGATGAAGCCTGCAGAGACATAGTATTGGCTGCTGTGTAGATAAGACCCTTCATTTTGCTTCCTCTATGGAGAATAGGGAAATACAGATGTTTTAATCAGACTCAGGGCAGGAGTAGAGAGTCCCTGAGGAAGAAACTTTTTTCCTGTTGAGCTGTAATCTTTGGATTGTTTCAGCAAATGCCTTTTTGAGTCAGGCATCTGTGGAAGAGAAGGGAAAAGAAAGTTTCATATACATTGGTTGTGTATATGCCAACATTTGTGGTTTCCATTTTAGGTATTACATATTCATCTGTAGGACTTCAGGATAAGTCAAGGAAAGTGTTGGGGCGCATTTGTCAATAGAACTTCAGTCACGTTTTAGAATATAGATGTCTTTATCCTTTACTGTGACAAATTCTTTTACATCTTCTATTACACTTTTGCAAAGAGCAGGAGGAAAACAAAAAGAGGAAATTATATGATTTACTGAACCTGGACTTCTACTTTATCTAAAATAGAAAGCCAGAGAATTCTTTTTTATCCGTTTAGAGGCCCTAAATACCTAAATAGTATGGTTAAAATAACAAAAGAAGACAAGAGACAAGGTCGCCTGTCTTAGCGAACAGGCAACTGGATGGATCTACAAAGAACAATCCCAGAAAGAAAACGGAACCCTTGCTCTTTGACAAGCCCCTGTGATGGGTTAGCTAGAATAAGGAGAATGCTGACTTGATCCCTCATATCCCTGACCCCTAATTGAGCTTAAGCTTTTGCAAAGGTCTTTAAGATATCATGTCTCCTTTAACTAATCTGTTTTCCCATCTAGTAATTTAAACATAGGAGATACATGCTTTAGGTTGTTGTGATAACTACTTAGGCAATCGGAAGAAATTTTCTTCTTTGAGGTATTTGGCAGGGTCTGGCAGATTTTCTTATCTTCCCGTTGACTCAAGAGATTATCAACCTATTTTTAAGAATACTTACGCAGCCACAAATTACATCAAACTGTCGGCAAAGATAGGACAATAAAGGAAATCTACAATTTCAATGGTTAATGTGTGAAGGAGAAGGAAGGGCTCATCTTTATAGGCTTCCTACCCTGTTTCACTGTTGCACAGCTGAAGGATTCAGCTTCATTGCAGAAATGTTTAATGGAACATTAGTAGATACGTATTCTACTGCCTAGAGCCAATGCTGTCTCAGCCTTCAGTCACCTCCATAGTTTGACATTACCAAAGGAATGCAATAGGTCATCTTTCTGTTGATGCTGATTCCTTGCATGTCTAAATTCTGAAGCGGTGCCAATTTCTACTTCTTCCAGTTGGGATTTTGTTCCAGAAACCTACTGTAAACATCTTGATTAGTCTAATAGTCATATGTATGGGATAATGTTTGAATTGTCTTTACAATAGGTAATAATGAAAATGATTGTTTGGGATCCATATCTGCACCAAATACGACTTGTGATATAGGTAATAATTTGCAAGAATTGCCAGGGCTGTTGTATTCCATATTGTTCTGGCTCCTAACTTACAACCACTGAATTCTTAGCTTATCAGAATGACTTCGTGAACGCCATGAAAGCTGGTGGTGTTCATGTTCGTAGATACAGTGCCAAAACTATTTCTTCTTTTTTGCTTACCGCAGTTGTTAGAGGCTAGTGTGTTGCAGCTGTTCACAACTGTACGCTTTCAAATAACTAGTTGTTCATGTACACAGGGAGAAATATAGGTTCCCTGTGGCAATCATGCAGTTATTATATTGAAGAACACTGGAGTATTTTATGTATTTATTTTTTAATTAAAAACAGCTAGAAACAGGATCAGCATTAGTCCTTGCTTCTGAAATCTTGATATGAGTTACTGAAATTATAAACAGTAAATTCAAGTGTCGCAATAAACATGCGGTTTTAGGTTAAAAAAAGTGGATTCAAATATTTTCATTTTACAGTAAGTCACCATAACTTTGAAATGATAGCAAAAAAGTAAGATCAACTTTAACAGGAACAATAGAAATGCATATTATTAAATGGTAGTCATCCTGTAATCTCTGTACAGCATATCTAAGGTAGAAGAAAGGAAGCAAAAAATATTTCTACATGCATAATTGCATATTGGATTATTTTAAATGATTGGTTCTTATCCAAGACTACTTCAGTATCACTCATGGTTCTCCAGATTCGCTCAGCAACAAGCCAAATTTGATTGCTTTGCAGTAAGACAGCATGACTTACACTTTTATAATGAATGCTCTCACTGATTAATGGTTCATTGTACAGGGAAAACCCACTGGGGAGTACATATTCCTTACTGCAGTATCTTTTTAATTAAAGAAACATATTTGGATTTTCTGATTCCACTGATTTGATGCAGTTGCTAGTGTAGTGGATAACTTGGCTTTTACCATAGATTTCCAGACATTGTGGAGCTGGGTTTTTTTGCTTGTTTGGTTTTTTTTGTTTAACCTATCTACACCTTCTACACATGAAAGGGTGATGTAACATTAGACTATGCATTAACAGCATTAACAAAGTGACTTTTAAAGGAATATCAATCTGATAGTTAAAAATGAAAGTCTGCCCCTTTAAGCAATATTCCCTTTTTCTTTAAGCATAGGTTATTAAAGAACCTACTAAAACAATGCAGTTTAAGTTGGAAAGGGAATGAAATGCTCACTTTACCGTTGCTGCAGCTGCTTTTTCAGTTCTAGGGTTTTTTTCAGTGTTCTACATGGATGCAGTGAATGAAGCATACTATTTCGGATGTGGAGGAGGAGAATAAGGTCATTGAAAAGTAGATAGAGCCACCTCACCTGAGAAAGAGGGGCAATGTGTCATTGGTGAACTATGCCACCAAAATGCTTTTACCAGTGACATCTTCATGGCTACACCTCATTAGTTCCCTACTAATCTATAGAAAAGTGCATGTGCAAAATTAAACTTTCAAGTGAAACCACAACATCTGACATGACTATTTTCATGTGCATTTATAAATCATATAAATATTTTGTTTTACTTAAGGATTTATGTATAGCATAGGATGTACCTCTGTGTATTGTGTATGTACCTCTGGGCCTGAATTCAGCCTGAACAGACTTTTGCAGTTTGACCTTAGAACTAGCTAAGTTGGTTGTATTACCTCAGAGAAGGCATGAAATCCTGCTACAAGGAAGGGTGTCCACCATCTAGCATCCACTGCCATCCCAAGGGCCACAGAAGGAACATGGTCTTGCAATCTTTTATTTCCCAGTTCTGAATGTCATGTTGCTACTGTAGCTAGACGTTTGTAGGATCTAGTCATAAAAATTTGTATCCATTTTTGTTACATGTTGCTAAAATGTCCATGATGCATCTGTAAGAAAGGAATTAGATATATAAACTACCTCATCATTCATTTATGTTTGACTAGAAATTCATGGGACCAAGAAAGGTCTACCAGCCCAAGCACCGTATCCCAGAAGAGTCCCAAGAACTCACTGGAAAAAGCAAAGTTGCAGATGTTCAAAAGAAATGCAAGAGAAATCAAAAAATCATTTTGGAATTTATATTGAGTCCTTAGTTTGAGTAAGCATTTAAAAATTAGTGAAACCTCTTAGTTTTTTAGTGTGTGTAGAAGTTAGCTTTAAAAAGGAGGTCCTTTCAGTCTTCCTTTTTCCCCCTTTTCCCCCTTAAGTTTTATCAGCTGATACCATAAATTTGACAGTGAAAATCAGCAAGTCATTTGAAAAACTGCAATTACTTTGAACGTGTGGTATTACTATTTAAGCTCTTTCGAAAAGACCATGTTGAAATAATCTATCCTTTTTATTGCTTTTTTTGCTGTCTTGTTTTTTAACTCCTTAGCTAGAAAAATGAAAATAATGCAGTCTTGTTTTTACAGATGGTCAGTCTGTCTGAGGCTTACAACCTTAGTGTGTTAAGGTTCCATGCACTGCAAAAATATTTAGAAGTAGCTTTTTCTTTGGAATTCTATGAATTTTGCATAGCAGTAGTTTTGGGGCTTTTGTAAGTATTAATACAGCGTACCTTTTGTGCCGGAATGGAAATCTATGCCTTTCCATCAAGAAGGTGCCTTAAGAGGAGGAGGTACAAATATCTGTATTTGAACTTTAAGAGACAACTTCAGTTCAGAGAGAAGTGGGGTTTAACTGTCTCAGAAGTAGCTTATTTTTTACTTACCTTCTGATTCAAGAACTAACCCACTGACCCTCTCTGTCCTGTTTATCTTAGGAGTAATGCTTCTAGTAGGACTCAGGTCAGATTTTAAGTTTTTGAGAAGTTGTTACATGACAAAAGATATTTTTAACCTGCCTGGCACTCAGTTATGGATTATGGAACTATAGTAGGTAGATAGCGAGGAATAAAGAAATGTTGCTGAAGTTATTTTGATGTGGACTTGAAGTAACCAGTGTACCCTCGTAAGCTGTTGAGTTTCTTTTGATTCAGTTACTCACTGAGCAGTGTTTGCCCATCGGTATTCCAGACAATAAACTGGAATTCAATTACATACTTTGGCTTTATTTTTATGATGTTTATCATACTGGTTTTCCATAGCTATATAGATGGTGGTTGGTTTTTTCTTCTGTTTCTTATTTTGCCCAATCAATTTCTTTAAATACTGTATTAAATAGTGATTTAACAGGGATCTTAACCTGATGATGTTGTGTATGGCTTTCATTGGCTCATGAGATGGTGACCATGGTAGTTGTCACCTGTAGATCATAGTTGTATAGTGTACACAACCGTAGATTGTATCCATCTATCCAGGAATCCATGTTGCCACAAGATTAAAAAGAAAAAACAACAAACAAAACCACATCCCCACCCCTCAAAAGAAACCCAAACACAAAACCAAAAAACAAACACAACAAAAAACAAAAAAACAACCCCAAGCCATTTCTGCTGTCTACCTTACTTGTTAAAGTCAAGACCAGCTGTGGGGCCATTGGAGCACTCCTCACAGGGGCTGCCCCTGCTGCCAGCACCGAGGCACCTGCACCTGGTACATGGGGAGGGGATGGTTTTGTTTGGATTTATAGGGTTGTGGGGTTTTTTAATTTATTTTTTTTATTAAAGTGAGGTAAAGTTTTTAGATGCTCTTAGAAAGACAACAACAACAGCAACGACAACAAAAAAAAGGGTCAAACTGCAGACAGAATTTTTCCAGCGCTGTGGAGTACGGGAACTCATGAATTATTTATGTCTGACTTCCCAGTATGTTCCCAAAAGGCTGGTAGTATTTTTCCTGTTCATCTATCTATGATCGTCTAAGATTTTAATTTGATTCTCTCAGGAGCATGTATATGCTCTGACTTACAGAATCTCATTTGTATTTTTGTGACACCGGTAGGAAATATTGTTGCTGTTGTGGAAATTAAATGCAGCCGATTTACTTTTGTGTTGTAGTTACTCAGCTATGGTGTACTCTCTTAAGCTGCTTAATTTTAATTTTCTTCTCATACTTGCTCTAATTTTCCTTTTGTTTTTAGTGCTAAGCTCCCAGGGTTAAAAGGCTATCAGCCAGCTTATTTTATGAGGAAAAATGGAAAGAATTGAGGTAGCTTTTCTAGAGAAGAGAAGACAGAGCAGAAGGAAAGGAACAGTGGTTATCATCATGTGTGATAATGCTTTTTTGAAGAGGACTGATGAAATAATTCCATTTTTTTTTTTTTGTGTCCATGCTGGATAGTACAAGAAACAGTGAGCTGAAGTGTATTATATTAAACACTAAAGCAAGTTTTCTATTGGTAAGGGTGTTGGAGTCCCAAACAGAGGGAGGTGGCCATGGGAGCCTGCAGCAGGGGAAGCTGTGTATTAAATATCCAGAGTGACTTAGGAAAAAAATCTGCCTTGTCTAGAGATTTGGTAGTGGTCTAGGGGCTTGGAGACCCATTTCAGCCTTAATTTCTGTAATTCTACACTACTGGCAGTTTTAAGTCCCATTAAAACCTGAGAATGTCCAATTTCTTACATTGAAGGCCAAGCTAAAGTAAAAGGTATACCTACTCTGAGCAGATGGACTAGTGCAAATGCACGCCTTTGCTATGTTGGTGTTTACTGTTGAAATACTATTGCTGATTCCTGTATGATTTTTTTAATATAACTACCTTTGGTACAGTGGCTTCTCTGTTGCTTTTGAGAACTCATTCTATGTTTCCTTTCTATATGGTATTTGTCATATGATTTTGTGTAATGAAAAAATGTTAAAATACATAATGGTAACAGCTCAGCTGGATAACATCATACTGTAGATTCAGTGATGCTAGCTAAGTGCAATTGGCTGCAATCATTCCCCATCGAACAACTGGAGTAATAAACTGAACTAATGAGATTGATGTTGGAAATTACATTCTCTGTTCAGAAGAAATATTCTAGTAGGTGCACAAAACATTAATTTTAATGTCAGGTACATTTCTTGTGATTTCTCTGTTTCTAGCTGAAGAGGACATGTAGTGTGCCTTTTTCTCATATACACCACCTCCCCCCCAAGATCTATATTTTAAAAAAAACCCAAATCCTGGAAACATGCAGTGGTTGTACAATATTAGCTACTGATCTTTCCAGATTTTGAGCCTATTTGAAGCAAGTACAGTTTATTGCAGCAGTTGGTTGTGTAATCAGGTTGCTTTTTTTTTTTCTATGTAAAATGATACTTGCAAAATTGTAGATTACTAAAGCAGTTTTTGAAGAGTTCTTTGGTGAAGACAAAGTGTTTGCAAAAACTTAGAGCCCCAAAATTAAAATTAACAGAAGTTGAATACAGTCCCAAAACAAGTTCAGAATAGCAGCAGGCAGTTGCTGCCTGTATTGCACAGACGTAATTGTTTTGAACGCACAGAAGCTGGTGTCGTCTTATCAGTAGCGTCTTTTCGGTCACTGAGCAGCTTCCCCATTGACGGTGTGGCCTTGCTGTCCCTCTCAAACACACTTTAAATATTTTGGAGTGTTTGTTGGGAGGGCAAGCATTTTATGTAGCAGATAATTTTTTTCCAGCAACCCAGGCTGGCTCATTTCCCCCCATCTTCCTGAAAACTTAGCAGCAACAGAAACCCACCGTGCCTCGGAGGGCCTCATTTGGATTTGCTCTTAGGGCGTGCCACAGGCCAAAACCAGTCTTTGAGTCAGGGAATTTCACTTAATTAGATATATTGCCAATTAACATAAGCTTTAAATGACTGATTCTGGTATTGAGAAATAAATAAGACAGCCAATTAAATGACCACGCAGAAAGACAGGGAACTACTGGAGAGAGTCCAGCGGAGGGCTACAAAGACAATCAAGAGACTGGAGCATCTTTCTTATGAGGAAAGGCTGAGAGACCTGGGTCTGTTTAGCCTGGAGAGGAGAAGGCTGAGAGGGGATCTCAGCAATGCTTATAAATATCTAAAGGGCAGGTGTCAAGAGGATGGGGCCAGACTCTTTTCAGTGGTGCCCAGTGACAGGACAAGGAGCAACGGGCACAAACTGGAACACAGGAAACTCCATCTCAACATGAGGAAAAACTTCTTTACTTTGAGGGTGGTAGAGCACTGGAACAGGCTGCCCAGAGAGGTTGTGGAATCTCCTTCTCTGGAGATCTTCAAAACCCGCCTGGATGGGTTCCTGTCCAACCTGGTCTAGGTGAACCTGCTTTGGCAGGGGGGTTGGACTAGATGATTTCTGAAGGTCCCTTCCAACCCCTACCATTCTGTGATTCTGTGTGTTGACCCATCCTGGTGTCCCATCCCCCCGCTACATGTTAGGTTGGTCCCTTTGGTGAGGTGATGGGTGAGGTCCTCTGACACAGGTCAGCCCTGCAGCACCTCCGACCTCTGAACACGCATGCTACCAAAACCCTGATATTTTTACCCGATACAGAGAGGTGCAATATGGAAATGAGGGTCTCCTTGACTGCAGTCAGAGGCCTTCCAGGTGGTGTTTGTGTCTTCCCAGTCAGGCCCAGTAACTGTGTGCTGTGGTAGGGAGCTGGGGATGGGGGGAGAGCTGCTAAGTCCTCTTGATTTTTCAGGTGAAGAGGAAAATTTAAATGGACCTCGTGACAGTTACTTGCAGAGGTGGGAGCAGGACCGAGGAGTTCTTAACTGCTAGTCTGGCTTACTTTTCTGGGTTTTACATCCTGGAGCTAGCGTTTGTGGAACGGCTGATTGAGCAGAGTCTCCCCGCCGGGGGTCAGGCAGGCCTGGAGGAGCCGGAGGCCCAGCTAGGCTGACAAAGGGGCTTTTTCCAGGAGGCTTCTTACCAACTGCAGAGAAGGCAGTCCTGCGGCAGGGGGGCTGCTCCCAGCCAGTGCATCTGAAAACTGTTCGGCAGGCGCCTCATTCGCAGCTCTGGTGTGTCTTCCCAACCCACTGCAGTCCTGGGGAGGCAGCTCTTTGCCCCTCATGCTGTCTCCCTGGTGAGCCACCCTGACTGGGAAGCATGGCTCCCCACTGCCCAGAGCGAGCATCTGCAAGGGCGGTAGGACTGCTTCGCATCGGTGTCCTCACTCATGTTCCCAAATCCTGTGGTCTCTTTCATTCCTGTGCACAATTTTCAGATGGACTTTACAGGCTACGGGGTTGATAGCAAGGAGCATTGCGCTCCGGTGTTTTCTGCAAATACAGCTCTACAAAATGAGCGATTAGGCCATTTGTATTTTTTCAGGTAAATTGCAATACCAAAAAGAAAATTACTTTGCTTTCTGTTATGGTGATGCAGTTGCTAATTTAGTAAAAAAAGAAAATAAATAGTTTGTTTGAAAGTAAGATAATAGAATAAGCATGTATATGTATGTGTGTACATGTCTTTTCTGTGGTACTTTACAACAGAGTAGCAACTTTAATTGTATGCCACAAACTAGGTAACTTGTTATAATCAAAGCTGGTTCCTTTGTTTCACAAAATGAGAAAATGTAATTCAAAAGTCCTTTTAGATTGATGTATTGGAATCACATAGAAGTTTTGTGCAGTATACTTGTACTTGTAATAGAAGGAGACAGGTGTATCATCTGAGGTTTTTAAAGATTAACTTCAAATTGTGTACGTATCTAGACCAAGGACATTACCAGAGCCAAAGATTTCTTATTTACCCCTTTCTGTGATTTGCTTACAAAAAGTGAGCTGTATGAAAATATGTAGCTTCTTTAATTAAAATGATACATGATCTCATGCTTCATTATATGAACTAATCTAGCCTGAGGTTTAGGGATACTCCTCTTATGAGAAATAACTGACTTTTTTGTGAATGATCTGTATTTTCATGTTTTTGTTTTGTATATGTATGCCAGTGTCCTGAGCTTCAGGAAGCTTTTGGAAAAGGCTACCCAGCTGGGCTGAATTGAGTGTTCTTGGGCAGCACTGTGGCTTCAGAGCCAAAGCTTTATAGAATGTCATTTCCCTTTCTTTTAGAGTCCTAATGTCCGTGGCAGACTGGTGCGGGGATGCTTGCTCTGTGTATTGAATTTTATATTTGCTTTTACGAACTACTCTTTCCCACTCTTTTTAAACTTCTCATTTCTCCCAGAAAAAGTTCTATTTTATAAAAACATGGGCTTTGAGAAGCAGAATGGAGCCAAGGCAAGAGTTTTGCCATTGATGTGAATGGCAAATGCTGTGCACATGTGACCCCTCTGATGACATCCCTCTGCGTATACCTGCTGCTCGCCTTCCAGCTGGCAGCCTGTAGGCCAGTTCTTGTCCAAAGAGTAATTCTGGCCAGCTCCCACATGAACGTGATCTTATCCTAACTCGCCTGCGCAATAACCATGCAAGCTGCCTCTCTGCTCCTTTACTTCTGGAATATGGCACAACTTCCCTGCAGAGATGTGCCTGTTGTGGCATTTAAACAGAGGTGCTACACTATAGCTTAGCCTTCAGAAAGATGAATCTTTCCACAGTCACCACCACCATTTTCCTCTCTAAAAAATGAATACTAGAAATGCCTTCATGTGCTAAGAATCTTTGTTTTTGTAATGGGTTTAAAAAACGGCTTAACAACTGGTGTGCTGTTTTTCTCAAAAATACTCTGATAAAATGTTGTCAGGATGACCTTCTAGACTAGAAGAAGGGCAAAGTTAATTACATAGGCTTAAAATATAATACATATTAAATAATCATGCACGTTAGAAAGTCAACACTAGATGTTTTATATTTCTCTCATGCATCATTTGTTGGTTTTCTGTTTGCAAAGCATTTCATGAT
This sequence comes from Burhinus oedicnemus, assembly GCA_008921705.1. Lineage (NCBI taxonomy): Eukaryota > Metazoa > Chordata > Aves > Charadriiformes > Burhinidae > Burhinus > Burhinus oedicnemus. The sequence goes on from VFFE01007704.1 coordinate 1,461,113, forward strand.
TCATTACTTTCATGATATTGTAATTTCATGTTGGATGCTGCCACTGGAATACTATGCAAAAATCACAGCTGTAAATGATTTGAATCCTCTCCAAATGTACTGTGGTGAACATTTTGGAGTAAGACTGGGGGATCGTTTAATATTTTGTTTTATAATTAATTTAGAACTGGTTTTAGTTTTAAATAAGTGATACATTAATTCTATATTATAGAACAGAAACATGTTCTAGAATTTTTTCCTTAGATTAGTGTTACTATTCTTATATGCATATGATTTCTGATATGTGTCAGGTTTCTAATAACAAAATCATTGTTTTGTTTTTCTGTAACTGCAGAAACCATGCCTGTTCCAGACCAGCCCTCGTCTTCTGACAAGACAAGTTCCCTTAGCCCTGTGCTGAACACATCCAACGGCGATGGCTCTGAAACTGAGACAACCTCTGCTATTCTAGCTTCAGTTAAAGAACAGGTATGCATGTGCTGCATCTGCAGGCTGGAAAATAATAATAATATGATTTAGTGTTTTTTTACACAGGTTTCATAGGTGGAATCTGAATAATTTCATTCACAGATGCATATTGCAAAGAACGTTAAATATTTCTTCATGTCTTAGTATACTTCCATGTGCTGTCCTACAAGAAATATAATGTAATTTAATTGAATTGTTCATTTTGTTCTCCACTTTCACTCTTTACTGTGAATGGTGGTTTTCAGAGCTCTCTCCTTGTCTTGTTGGCACTCTGCATGTGGAATTACAACATACAGGCATGGCATGTAAGAACTATAGACAAATGGGTGGTTTTGCAGAAGATATGTTATCCTAGACTTTTTAGTTAAAAGGATTTATAAGAATAATAGGATTTTAAAATTTAACATACACATGTTTTGGGTTTTTTTGTGTAAAACTTGAGGTGAGATTATTTTAGGGCAAAATTGGGTAGGGACAGAGGCTTTCAGCCTCGGATGATTAAAACGAAAAGTAATAGAAATTTTTTAAAGAAAGGTCTTTAGTGTGATTCTCTGCTCAATTCTATTATGACAGGTTTGGACATTTTAATGTGAGTTTTTGTGGGCTAAGTGTCTGAGATTTTGCTTAGTACATCAGGAGATGGTTAATATTCCAGTTCATGAAAACACCTAGTCTCTGTCTCTACCTCATTTGGCTCAACAGCAGCAACAGGTATCCCAAAGACAAACATTAAAAGACAGCTGCTTTTAGTCAGCTTTCTCCTTGCTGAAGGTGTCTAAATTGGTTCTCCAGTTATAGAGTAGTGATCTTTCCCCTGCCTAAGATGTTCACGACTTCTTTAGTAAAATTAATGCATGAATTCAGTTTATGATATCTAACACCATTGGACTAACAGCTGTTGAGTCATTGGGCTTTTATAAAAATTATGACCTCGCTCTTCATTTTTTCTTTTTGGTATGTACCAGTTCTCTCTTTTGGGTGTTAAAGGTTAGTCATATTTTCTGGTTCTGAAAAGAGGAATGCAAGAATGGAAGGTTGTAACATGGAGTTTGTCTTAAGATTTATGGCATATTGTTGTATTGGAATTACCTATGGTTTAGATGTTTGTATGCATATTCTCTTCCAGGGCAATAGCATTACTTGGGCATGTACAAGTGTTTCAGCCTGTGTTACTGTATTATTTGAAAGAAAAATACCTGCCTTTTGACTCTCTGATGTTGAAAACACGTACATGGAAGTTACATAGGTAGAAGATACGCTGCATCTGCCTGTTAGAATGTGAAACACAATATTGAATAGTGAGAAGTTCTTCTCTGTTGTGTTTTGTGATGATATTGCTAGTTTATACCTGGTCATGTATTTTGCCACTGAACTTCCCACCCCCATAAATTAGTGAATTGAGTGCTAGGGGGAATCGGTGCTGAATCCACTAGATGAAAAGGATTTTAAGTGGTAAAATGTTAGCAAAGTTATTTCTGATTCCTGTGAACCACAGCAAAAAGGAGCCTGTAATGAAGGAGTTCTGTATGCCCTTATCACCAAGAACAGTCTAGCCAGCTAACCTAAGGTACTGCTGACTAACAAGATAATCTCTTGAATTATTGTGATACAGGGTACCAAAATTTCACAGGTGTTCTGTTAAATAAACTTCTTTCTTGACAGGTCTCTACTCAGACCTGTCTTGAAGCTGGAAGGCTGTACTAAGCTCAAAAATGAGACTGTGGTTTAGGGGTTTTTTTTGTTTGTTTGTTTGGTTGGTTTTTTTATCTGAATGCATTCCTCAAAGTATGTGGTGACTTCAGTAATTCAGCTTAATGGCACACATTTATGTTCAGTCACAGTCACTACTGGGAAAACCGTGTAACTCCAATATTCTCTTTTTATTTTGTAGTAAAGATTTGAAAGAAAAAAAAAACACAAAACCCCAAACCCAAACCTGCTTTTGGGCTTTTTCTGTGCTTTGACAGACTTCCATTATTTAATGTTCTGTTGGAAGAACTCTAGGTAAGGCCACCATGCTGTGCTTCAGACAGGTGAAATGTGTTACGCTGATTCTGCATTGAGGAAGTAAATGAAGTAAGTTTCTAAGTGTCTGTTCAGATGGGTAGCCTTCTGCTTTTTAGAATATGGAATAAATTACTTTACTGCCTGGTATGTGATTTTGCTTTATGTGCCCTTTGACCATGGCCAAAAATATACCTAGAGTTTTAGAAATGCAAACACAGACAATTATTCAAAAGTACTGCAAATAAAGAAAAAGATGATTGAGTTCATAAATATGTTTCGATGAATCATACACATTACGTTTTCTTCATCTGTGCTGATGCTTAACTTTAAAAAGTTTCTGTACTTTTTTTAATTCTCTTGGAACACTTGTAGCAACTTCATGTGTTACTTCTCATGAAATAACTAGAACAGTGTCTTTGAGTGACTGCAACAGAGTAAACTGGGATTTATGGTATTGATGACTGCAATAGGTGTTTCCAGTCTTTGAAGAGGGCAGGATACGTGAAAAAAGGCACAGAGAAGAAATCATAGATGTTATATTTATTTGCTCTACTTAAATTTCATGTGAAACATAAATGGTTTATTCAGAAAATCTGAAGCTTTGCTGTGCTTAGTTTGAAGAACACATATCCCTGTGCTGTCCTATCTTGAGGAACAGATTCATTTGGTCTAAAAAATTTATTGGGTCTAAAAAATTGTGCTTGGTGTGTCAAATGTGAAGTGGCATTCATGCTGGTCATGACTGGATCGGAAGATTTAGCCCCGTGCTTTTCAAGGTGAGGGTTTCTGTCAAAATAGAAATTGAAGCCTGTATTTTGTTGTTGAGGAATTAGGTTGATTTTAGGAAATTCAAATCCTGAACTCCTTGCTTTAACAAATAAATCATTTAATTTGTGTTTTACCTCTGGCCAAGCATGCTGAATCGCTTTTGGGTTTCAGACTTCTGAGATGCAATTGAGAAGAAGTGATGGATAAAGAATATGAATCCATTTTTTTCCCCTTGCTGCTAACTTTCTTAAGGTCAGCAGGCAGTGCTGGAGGGAAGGTCAGAATGTTACACTGAATGTCTAAGAAATCGTGAGATGCCAGTCAGTGAACTTTGGCTTAGGTGTTTTAGAGCTGTCCTCATGAAGAGGAAGGCTTAATGACTTCTGTGAAAGTGAAAGCGGCTGGGGTTTTTTGTGTTTTTTTTGTTTGTTTGTTTTTAGACAGTCAGAATCAATTCTTTAAAGAGAAATCAAGTAGTGCCAAACCACTAGACAAATATTTTCCGTTTTCCATGTTGTATAAAATGTGGTTAAATATCTGTGTTTGAAGAAGGATTTTTTCTTTCTTACAATATACTGGCAAACACATTTGGCCCAACGCTTCATAGGTTTTAGAAAACATAAGGCTATTTCTGTTTCTGCTTTGTCATCGGCTTTTGTATCTGTAAATATGGGAAGAAATCTTCAACAAACAAAGCGAGATATCAGGACTCTTATGATTTGTGAGAGTGTATGTTATAGATACAACTATTTCTTCTGCAAAAAGCATGATATGTTTCCAATTGGGAATTTCCACCTGTGCAAGAGACTTCTTATCCCACTCGGTGTTCAAAAAATTCCTGGGAAGAGAGCTATTGATAATGCTGTTTTGAAGGTAGAAATAAAATTTAAGTAAATATGTAGTAAAGCTGATGCTTTTTGTGGAAGTCTCCAGATGTATGTGGTTCACAGTACTTTGGTTCTTGGCATACAGAAACAGCCCCCTTGGAAGCTGAGGAGGAATGTAGTGACACTGACTTAGCAGAGGCTTGTTTTGGCAGATTTTTTAAATAAAAACACTTGGATAACATGAGATAAAATAATTTCCGAAGAATGAGATCCATCCTGAAGTACTGACAACTATATTCAACTCAGAAATAGTATCATACATTTGTTTTAGTTTCCTTGTGACTCTAGTTTCCTTTACCATCTTAGTAGTAGCCTGTTTCAGAGAACAGCTCTTTCCCTTTCAGGAAACTTATGCAAAGAACAAGTTGTGTAATGTTTAATATTTCTTTTGAATCCTTTTTAAATCTACGTATTTCAAATAAAGATACTTGTTTCCAGATGCCTGTCTTTGTTTACCCCTTTCCAGAGAAAGCTTAGGCTCTAAGACTTTTGGAATATTTCTCACGCTGTTTAAATAAATTATTGATTAATATGTTCTTTAAATCATAGTGGTAATTCCAGAGAAAACAGAATTCTTTAGCTCTGACATGGTTGCTGATAGCTTTTTGTTTTGTTTCAGTTTGGGTTTCTGGTTTTTTTTTTTTGTTTTTTGGTTTTTTTTTTGAGGAGGGTGGTGGTGGTGTCTTTTTGTTAAAACAAGAATGAGTGTGTCATCTTTAGGATTAAAAATGTCCTAGCTTTATAAGACTTGCATTTTTTTCTAAAGTAGCTTCTGTTACTGTTAAATATTTACCGATTTTCCCATTAGAAATCTACTTGTTTGTCAAGAAATTGTGGTTAAAACTAGACCAAAAAACACATACAGGATAATAATGACGAAGCGTTGTAACGCGTGTCAGTATTAAATAAGGGTATTATACATGACTTAAGTGGACTTGTACATTAGGTGTTAGTACTCTTTGGAAACAAAGTTACGTATGTCATGCACATCTTATATATATATGTAAGTAAAATTACAGATAGAAATGGCTGTTGCAGTTCAAAGATTTAATTTCTTTTCTTGGCTCTGCCAGATTGTTTTCCCCATGCCTTTATATCATGATTGAAGTTTTAGAACAAAATCACATATCTAGATGGAAGTTTCAATTTAGATTATTTTTTAAAGTTTTAAGGCCAGAAGAGGCTTCTGAAATCATCTAGTCTGACCGGTAGGTCACAGCACTTCATACAGTCATCCAAGTATTGGGCCCCAGGTCTGGCCACAGAATGACTTTTGTAGCTGTTTTCCCTAATGTAACGCATGCCATTTTGTAATACATGATATTCACCAAAATAAAATCTTATTCTTGCCTTATAGGAACCAGTAATTACTCCGGTAAACTTAAGTATTCTGTACCTTTTCTAAATAGATTCAATTATGATATATTAATGTCTTGCTTCCCCTCAAACATCAGGCTCTATCTCTGCCTTTAAAAGTTTTACCAGCTCTATTTCAGACCCATGCTAATTATACTCAATCAATATATATTTCTTTCATCATTTCTCTAAGTAGCGTGTCAATATATTCACTTCCTTAGTTATGGAACTCCCTTGGTTCCAATGAGGTTTTAAAATATTCTAGAGAGATATTCCTCTTCCTTTTTGCCATCTTTTATTTTCATTAATACATTGATTTTAGATAAGAACGAGACTTGACCGTATGATATGTTTTGAGTAGCACAAGTCTATACAGTGGATACCATACTTCTAAGTTGCTGGATGGACCAACGTATTATTGAAATACGAAGCTTTGTGAGTACAGCTAGTGCTTCCCAGGTACATCCTCAAGTTGATGGGGATCGCTTTTGAGATGTACAATTCCATTACTGGAAATGGGGAGTTAAGTGGAGAAGTTTTGAAGAGCGTCATCACAGTGGCTGGTGAATCATTTAATATGCTTACTATATGCCCTGATTTATAGGATTCTCAAGTTCTTGATTTAGTCTGGGACTGGTTTCACATAGCTCTTTGGAGCAGCTGCAAGTGTATTCATGTTGTGCTTCTCAGGAAGTGGCAGTTTACAAGAATGGAGACTGAGACAAGTAATTTCTATTCAGAACCCTGTATCCTGTAAGTCATGCCAAAGATTGAGTAGCCACAGTAGACGCAGTATGAAGAAACTAAAAATTACTTCACAGATAAAAGGATGTGGTGATAATCCAAAGTACGTATTTTTTGTATTGTTTGAAATGAGCTGGAAGTGGAAAGGCTTCTGTGAAGATTTAGTCTGATAGAAGAGGATTGAGAGAATATGTCCTCCCAGCAAAACCATCTTTGAAGAGAGGGAAGAAAACGTCAATTATCAGAATAAAATTAGAGTTAAATATGATGCTATTTTGACTTAAAGTAATGTTGAAAAATTAGTGGTTCAAAGCCAAGAATTTCAGAGGAGCTGGGTAGAATGCCACTTAGTGACAGCTCAGTCTAATGCTAATTTAAAGCACTATGAAAGGCCATCGTAAAGAAGGACAAAATACCCTTTCTTGTCAGGCAGCCTATGTATATGAACACACTTCTGCTGATCCACAAGCACTTCTGCCTTAACTTATTTTTTTTGCCATTAGTGGAAGAATTTAAAACTTGGAATAAAGATACCCTAAGAAAGTAGTAATATTGGTATCAGTTTCAAGAGAATTTAAATTTTAGTATATTAAATTTCTAACATTTTAACATACTACATTTGTAACATTTTAACATCATTGATTTCTTTTTCTCTGATATCATTCATTGGGGCTTTTTAAAATGTAAAGTATTTTCATACCCAAACCCAAGTCTTTTAACCATCATAGTGGAATAGATTGTCCCTTAAGAGGGAGATCTAAATGAACTAAAAATAGTTAGAAGTGGCTAGTCAACTTGTGTTTTTTCCTGTACTGACTCAGTTCCCTCTGTTGTTCTGACAAACAACCGCGTGGGGAATGCTGCTAGGGAGCAGACTGAGTTGGAAATAACCATCCAAAAAGATAAGGCAGCTTTGTATTACGGAAGGTTGAGTGTGGTGGTTTGTCTTTTGGCGAAGGGCAGTTGGATGGGTTTGCCAACTCGTTTCCAAGGACTGGGCTTTTTAGCACAGCTGCTGTAACAATATCCTTGAAACCATGGGTTTAGTCACCTTTTTTGTAGTATTTGGAATTGATTCAGAAAGTCCAACATATCATCCCTATTTAAACGTACAGGGGAGAGGAGGTTTTGGGTGCGTCTCCCCAACTCTGCCCCACTTCCTTGTCTTAAAGGAAGTCACAATCATGTTTCTGTATACTTTATGTTCCTGAGACTTAGCTATCTTACCTGTTTCCAGTATTTTTCTCTTTCTATGTTTGAATTAAGCAATATCCATCAATAGAAATTTTCGTTTGCATAGAAAATATATGAAGCTGTGAGGCCCATGGCTTTCAAAACCAGCATGCCTCTTCTACAGAGAAAAGAAAGTGCTGTTAAAAGACCAAACTGTGAACACTTCAGTTAGTGAGTGTTTTTATTTCTTCTGTCGTCTTTTCTCTGGAAATGAAGGAAAAACACTAAAAGCATTCTTCAGACTCCACAGTGACCCTTCTTGGTTAACTTGTCTTGCCGGTACTTTTCTTGCACATTGCTCTTACAACTTCAGTTTTGAAAGTGATTTTTGAAGGAGACTTAATTTTCATCATTGTTTTAGCAATTTTTGTTCCTTTTATGTCATTTTGAAAACTTGAATACTTCTATTGTGTTTTCCCATCTGTTTCTGTGTGTTTTCTCACATGATGGCATTTTCTACTCCTGATGCATTTACTGCTAAATGGAACTGTATCTTTCTGTGGGTAATTTAAATCTTTTGTATTCCTAGAAAAAACTACTTAACGGGTAGTTGAATGCTATGCATGTTACGCTTTGATAAAATACATTACGATTCTGTTTATCCTCAAACAAGAAAACTAGAACCCAGCAAATGCTAAGCTAAGTTTAAACTTAAATCTACACCTGAGAGTTAAGGTACATTACTACCCAAATAAGCTTAACTTTTGCTGTGAGTTATGTAGTTATGATAACACTAAACCAGTTTACTATCACGCAGTAAATTTATTTTAACAATGTGTAGCATGAACTTCTCTTTTTTTCCTCCTCTGTGGTTAAAATGAAGCATTTATCTCTGAAATTTCTGGTGACAAAAACTTACTCCGTAGCTGCCTCTGATGCAAACCTTTCCAGTGTGAAGGGATAAAAGGCCAGCAAAAGACATTAACCTTTAAAAAAATTTGAAGAGTTGTAGTAAATTTCTACACAAATTAATTGCTTAATTCATAATTCTTTCCCTCAAGTTTAAAATTGCGTTTTTCATAGATCACTCAAATTGTTTTGGAGGGAGGCTTTACATGTATAACGTATATCACGTATAACAGTGGAGCCAGACTTTTTGCATGGGTTCCCTGCTGCTCTTTTATGCATACATTTTCCTTTTCTGTGCAAAAAGCGAATCAAAGTCCTGAGGCCCAAAGAGGTTTTTTTGTCCTTTTTATTTTTTAAGATTTAATTGGAAGTTTTTTTGGTGCTTTTTGTTTGTTTTGTTTGGTTTTGTTTTGTTTTAATTTAAGGGGTAGATACAATGAGATGATAGTGGCTTTTTAAATCTCTTTTCTAGGATGTTGCCTTTTTCGTTGTTGAGACCTTGTCATAGCACAGTACTCTTTGACCATGTTCTTTTAGATATTCCACATGTGGAGAGCTTAATATATAGTACAAAGTTTAATTAATTTGAAGTTACTTGCAGTTACAGGGGATTTTGATTTAGCACAGTGACACAACAATGCACTCAAATAACAATTTAATTAAAAATTACACTTAGTGGAGTATAGCAATTGCAATATACAACTGACACAATATAAAAGTGAATCTCATTATCTAGAATATGCTCACCAGCATGACACTGAGCATCCCCAGTCACCAGAAAGGAATGTGTGTGTTGAAGTCAGCTGAAGCCCACAGCTCTCTTCAGAGGTTTTCTGTTTACTGTTTGGTTTTTATATTGGGCTTTAACCACATATACACTCCCCACGCTGGTCTGGCTGAGTTGTTTATAGCTGTTGGATCTCCAGTGCCAAGCTGGTGGCCCATCTCTTTCCCCTTCATGTCTGTGCTATGCTACTCTGCCTTCACTTCTGAAGACCATTGCTATCATGCCAGGCCTGTCTCTCAGCATGTCAGTGGCGTGAAATACCTCACTCTACGCTGAATGACTGCTTGCTACTTCTGTCTATATAAACTATAGTCGTAACAAATTAGCCATAGGCACCTTCTTGATTACAAAAATTTCTGTTACAGCTAAACCAAGTAAAACAAAGGTGCAGGCAGATCAAGAAAAGTTGGGACAGAGAAAGCCTGGCAAGGCTCGTGGCTGAGGTCTAGCAAACTCGGTACAAAGCTGAGCCATTACTTGGTTCATTAAGTGCTCCATATGATTCATATAAAGCTATGTAGCAAGCTCCACAATGGGGAACACATTCCTTCCTCCATCCCTCTGTGAGCCCAACAGAGTGAGCTCTCCTGCCCGCCTGGAGCTCAAGGCTAGCGACCGCTGTTTCATCGCGACTTGCCAGTCACTAATTGTCAGTGGAATCACAGCAGGCAATGTCACTTGCTGAGGGAATGACTGGGCTCTACAGAAAAAATATAAAACAATGAGCTAAATACCTATTACAGTTATATGAGTAAAAGATACTCATGATTAGTTATAGGGTCAGAATTTCTAAGCAGATCCAATACGTATAGAAGTTATGTTATTTTAACCAGAAGCACCCCTAAACCTAGTTTTGTTTTGCTCTGGGTCTGCATTCCTTTCATTCAGGAACAGGCGGTTATGCAAACGGTTGAAATACTTTGCTTATATAGTCGTTTTGTCTAAAACAAAGGCACTCTTGGGTTTCCTTTGGCATTGAGATGAGTTTGGCTTCCTTTTCAGCAGTTGTGATCAATCATGTCATTATTCTCCTCTGAGCCTTCAGGTCATGTAGTTTCTATTTATCTCTTCACAGCATTCCTTCATTGTGGGTGTGGGGGGGTCTGCGTGGGGAGGGTGTCTTTGATTGGTCACAGCCCTTTGTCCCTTATTTTACATAATGTAGTATGAAATCTTGTTTTCTCATATGCAGAAGTTTACCTTTTTGGGTAAATTTTACTTGTGACATCAGCTTTTGTAAGTAAAAAACCACCACTGGTTATCTACTTGACAGCATACAAAGTAATATTTCTATTTCTATTAGTATTTCCTCAATTTCTTCAGTCTGGATCACCATACAGCAAATAGCTGCTTGTAGTCTATTTCCTTAGTTGTTTCAAAATGTGAGCCGTACTTCTCAAATTTCGTTTTTTCCTTCAGTTGCCACATTTGTTTTTCCTCGAGTCCTCAAAAGGCATTATTCTTTAAATTTTTCAAGCAGTCCCATCTCTTAGGCATAACTAGTACCTGTCTGTGTTGAGCTTTCCTTCCTTGGGTACCTAGTGTTGTCGTGGTTTGGGCTGGATTGGCCCAGTCGGGCAAAAACGACAGATGCTCTGTCGCCTGCCTCTCTTCAAAGGGAGGCAGGAGAGAGAGAAAGAGACAGACTTAGGAGTTTAGAAGGAACTAAACTACTTCAATGAAATATCAATAATAAAAAAGAAATACATACAAACCTGTATCAAGCTCCCAGGATGACAGTCAGGTCACTAGCAGGCACTGGGGAAATCCCAGACTGGACTCAGTGACAGATGGGAACTGGATTTCAGACCTGGATTCAGGATCAGGATCCGAGGCAGACGCAGAGACAGAGTCCTCCTTGGACGCCGGCCATTGAAGAAAGAGAGCTGACCCTTTGATCCCTCAGCTTTTATACTGAGCATGAGGCAGATGGGATGGAATACCCTTGTTGGTCAGTTTTGGGTCACCTGTCCTGTCCGCTCCTCCCCACAGGTGTGACCCCTCTACGCTTTTCCGCTTCCGACCCTCCAACAGGGCAAGTAACACAGTTGGCTGCCCTTGGGTGTTATAGCAATAAGTATAAGCAGGAGCCTCTCTGCATCCCATTCCTTGGCATCAGCTATAGACATGGGTCTGATCACTCTGAGAGCCAGCAGTTTTCTGCACAATGTGCTGTTAATTTCAGCAGTTAGAAGAGGCCTAGCTAAAAAGTAAAGGTACTGAACAAAACCAGGACAAGCGTCCTCCGATACAATGATCTGATTAATCTGGAAAGACATTTGGCTTGTTCGTGTGGTTAACCTGCAATTCATGTTGCAGTGTTAGCCCGTGGTCATGATTATCCATCTACCCCAAAAGTAACACAGTGCAGTTATGTGGCTGGCCGTGTAATTAAGATTTAAATCAAGCCTTTTGTATACTAATACCAGCCTCTTTATCCAGGAAGTCTTTTAGTTTGTGTTCCCATTGCTAAGCGTTTTTCAACAAAATGTTTCAGTGAAAAATAAAGAAAAAAAGCAGGATGGAAAATTTTTCTGACTTTATCCCTTCACTTCTATGTATTTTATAGTCTTCAGAGTCTTGATGCAAATAGGTATATTTAAGAATTGTACTGTATGCTGCCTTGAAACTGGTAAATGTTTTTTTCACCCCCTGTCTGATTCCAGCATAGCAACACAACTTAGTAAAATCCTGTTTATATTTTTAGCATGTAGTTATTTACTGAAGTACATGTACGCTTCAGGTATTACAATTGGTACCCCTGGAAAATACTATTTTCCTTTTTCAAAGTAGTTGAGGATTCCCCCCTGCTCTCCCCCTACTAGTTTTCCTGTACATAGTTACACCCCTTTTTTCGCTTCATTGTCAATCTGGGTCATTATTTGAAGCTTTTGTTGACAGAGCACTTGAGGGTAAGTGCATCTGATACTATAAATAGGCTTGATTCTTCATAGTAAGTCACCAGATTCACTTGAAAATTCTCAGGTTTGTACTGGATATGATGAAATGGAAGGTTTATTGCATTCTTCTGTCAACCAGTAGCATAAAAATTTTTAATGAATTGTTATCTTCAAAACTTTGACATGCCAGAATTGAATAATATTGAATTAGCACAGGATTACTGATTTTATTTGGAGGGGAAAAATGGACGCTTTAAGCTATCACTTTTTAAAAAAATTATTATTTTTTAAAACCTCTTTTTTTTTTTTTTTCACAAGGCAGTGCTTGCCCATGAAAACCTGTTCCAACACAGTTTATGCTGTTCTGTTTGTTCCAGGTCACAGAAAATAGAGGATACTGTTCCTCTTACTATATGTTTTCAGCAACCTGTGCTGTGAAAACAGATGATTCTTTGGATTAGGTTTTTGTTTCTTAGTTTACCACAAATTGTGGCAGGGACCAACCAAACAGTATGCATTCCTGCCACAGTGTAAGACAGCCTTCTGGTACAGCTCCAAGATGCTGTTCTACTGGCTGAAGATTTTCAGGCATGGAGAAACCTGTGATATGTTGTGTTTTCTGTATGGCTGCAACAACTGGAAGGGAGTTAGGTGCAACTCTAGCTGCAACGTATTCATGGGCACCTTTCTGAAACCTTTGACCAACATTTATGCTGCTGCACTTGTATAATAACCAACATTTTATTCCTGCTTTCACATTCTCTAGTAGGCTTTATTTAAATAGTGAATAAATTCTTGAGATTAAATTAACAATATAGTTTCATCCTATGCCCTTTCTGTGTACACAAGAAGTGTATTACAAAACCAAGTATAACACTAGTTAAGTGCCTCTGGCTCTGAAAGTAGGACTGGATGTACCACTGTGATGCGTATTGGGATTGCAGAGCACTGTATAAGGTGTGCAGAACAGTGACTTTTCCCCACTGCAGTCTATAAAGATTTGTAAGCACCCCCCACCTTATATGCAGCACCAGCATCCCCTTTAGATGTTTTTCATACTGACGCTGGATGATGGACTGTAGAAAATGGACAGTTGTCCATAATAAAGCCACTCAAACTTAGATTTGAAGCAGTGCCTGTTTGCTGGTATTGAATCAGTGCTGTACTTTTACATGCCAGATTCACTGTCAGACACAGAAATATAAATTCATTGATAATATATGCCACAGTGATGCCTACCTAAATGCAGAAGAACTAAGCTAAGTGAATGACTCAGATAAATATATTTATTTCTTTAGCAATAGGTGAATATTTAAAGGCTAGTGGTAAGTCCACTAAGAGCTTTTAATTTAATTTTAGGAAGTGAACTACAGTTTATTCCAAGAATGTGTAAAACCAAACCAAAACAAAAAACCCCCAAACTAAAAAAAACCCAAACAAATGAAAAGTACTTTCTGCGTGACTGGTGTGTGGGTGATATGCAGCTGTATTCCCTTATTTGGGATGAGAAATTGTCCAATACTTAAAACCTTGCTAGATTGTTTCTGTGTGAGAGAGAGAGAGAATTGCCACTGTCAGGTAGTTCTAGTGCATTTTGGTTTGTGAAGACCATACCTAGTTGTGTTTCCTTTATGCATTGGGAGTAAAAGGATTGGAAAAAATCTGGTTGTCATCAGTTTAGTCTGAACAGAAACCAATGTGTTCCCTCCCCTTTTCATCTATAATGAGATTCATGTGATGCTTACTCTTCTTAGTTTTCCCCACCACATACAGTTTAGCTTCTGATTTTCTTGGGTTGACAACTGTATCTGCTCCCTCTCAGTTTATCCGTGGTCATGCAAAGAACTACTTTATGGTTTCTTGCTTTAAGTTTGAATGGTGTGTAGTGTCCTTTGATGTTTTTATTTTGCCTTTTATTTAACAAGGTAGCCTGTTAGTCTGTAGTTACAATGCAAGATTTATAGGCATGGATAATATATTTTATGAGGCCAGCTGTTAAAGGGAAAAAACATGCAAGCTTTTCTGTCGGTTTAGCTTATGCACCTGAATGTTTGCCCTTTTAATTTTTTTCACCATTAGTTGTTCGAATAGCCTGTAGTCCTTCTCATTACAAGCCTTCCCTGATGTGATGATGTCATATGATAATAGGTGTTAATGTTTTTTGGTTCATTTGGTAGAATATTTGAAAAAAATAATTGTTGTTTCATGAACCTTGTATTGTTAATATACATGGGCATTATTGCCGTACCTGCATTGTTTGCATAGTTCATGCATGTATGAATACAGTTAATGACTCCTTTTAGTATAGCAGTGTACATGTATGCATGCAGAGAAGTAAAGTCTTTTAATAAAAGCATATTAATTTCTATCTCTTCTGTTCAATATTTTAGATATTTGTGAAGATTTCTATTTTGTCAAACTTTGGTTTTAATATTTTTTCCATTTGTCTTTTTTGATCCTTAGTCTACGTTAATAATCAGCATTACTTGAAAAGGGAGAAGTAAGCATAGAGGTTCTTCCTCTCATCAGTGATTGTGAGTAAGTGAGGGATGAATGGACTCACTTAAGAAAAGCATGAGTCTTCAGGTTAACATTGAAAAGGATTCTATTAACATTGACAAAGATGCACATGTTACTTAAATTAAAATAATTCTAATTTTAATTGGAATGTTCTTGACATATTCCTTCCTAGTTGAGTGTGTTTATTCTTAGTATTTGTTTTCTCAGTATGTGCTTGAAAGAGTCATCCAATTATGGAGTCAATGTGTCCTTGCAGTTGTGGTCTAATACTGCCTTTTTTCCCTGGAGTTCAAGATTAATTGGTTTAGATAATACAATACTGCAAATTTCAAAATGTTTATATTCATTACTGAATAGCATAGTATGCGAAAGCTTACTTCAGTTCCATTCACTTTAATCAGTGAATTAAAAAGATCATCAGAGCTGTATTCATTTTTTTATGGCATATTAGTTATTTTATAGTAGGAAAAAACTTACCTGTTTTCATTTCTTTTTCGCTTCCTGAGACTTTTCAGAAATTTGTCATCTACATTTCCTGCTGGATAAAAGTTTCAACATGTGATTCCTTATGTCAGTGAAGAAAAAGCCTACATCATTCCTTCAAAGAATATAGAATTTGATTTCTAACCTTATGTATATTCTGATCTAGAAGTTGAATGTAATTCTGCTGTAGAGTGCTTCATAATGATAAACTTCTCTTTCATTATTTCTGGGGAAGGCAAATTGAAATCAGGAAGACCAAAGCCTATTTGGAGCTGAACTTGGGGGAATAAAGCAACAGGAAGGGATTCTGGGTGAATGCTGGAGGCAATCTAATGGTGGATGACACAGAAGAGGCAGAGATTTCCCTTTTTTTTTTTTTTTTTTTTAACTATTCCCAGACAAGGAACAGTAACACGGAGGAGGCACAGTTTAGGGACTGTTTAGAGAAAGTGGATGTATTCAGCTTCTTGGGGCTCTATGCCTAGATTGACAACAGCTCATTCAGGTGATAGGGTTACAAGGCAGCTGTTGTCCAAGAGAGAACATAGTGATTGAGGAAAGTCCTGAGAACTAGAAGGAGGCTAACATATCAGTCTTTATGAACGATAAGGAGAATGGTCCAGGGATCTGCAGGCTGTCAGGTCAGTGTCAATCCCCAGAGAGATCATGGAACATGTCATTGCACCTGCTTCTAGACATGCCAAGGGCAAGAGGGTAAACAGGAAGCGTCAACACAGATTTCTGAAGTGCAGTTAGTGTTTTGCTAATCTGATTGCCTTTTAGGATGAAATGTCTGACAATGAGGGGATGATGATGAGGGGAGCACATATGATATGGTATAACTGTAACTTTATTAAGAATTCTGATACATTTTTCCCATACTGTTGTCAACAGTAAGCTGAGGAAGCAGGGGCTGGGTATTGAGTGGGCTGAAAATTGGTTGGACTGTTGTACTGAAAGGGTAGTAATCAACAGCTTGACCAGTCAGCAGGCAGTAAGAAGTGGAGTACCTCAAGGGTTGATCCTGGTACTCATGCTATTCAATTCTTCAGTGACTTGGATCACAGAATTGAACAGAATGCACCCTCAGCAAATTTGTGAATGATACTAAATTAGGGTGATGCTTGGAAAGTTGAAGTAGAGTTTCAGTCATAAAGCATCTTGAGACCTTAAACAAACTGAGGATTGAGCCAACAGGAAACTCATGTATTTAAGAAAGAGCAGACTGAAATCCTGCATCTGAGGTGGAATAACATCATGCATCAGTCCAGGAAGCACCTGGCTGAGTCACAGCACTGCTGAAAAAGACCTGCGATCATTAAGAATGTCAAGCTGAATATGAGCTAGTGATGTGCTTTCACTGCAGACAAAACTAGCTGTTTACTGGCCTGTTAAAAGGAAGGAGGAACATGACTAGCAGACTAAAGGAAGCTGTTACTACCCTTACCACCCCTACTTGGAGCTGGTAAAGCTGCTTCTTGGACAACTGTGTGTCATTTTAGTAACCTCCAATATAGAGGGGAAGTTGGAAATAGTCCAGTGAGGGGATACTAAACTGCTCAGAGGTCTAGAACACATAACGTGATGGGAGAGGTTAGGCAGCTGGGTTTTTTAGGGAGCCTGGTCTGGTGAAGAGGAGACTGAGGGGGTAATCTTAGGTTAGCCCACAATAATTTCAAAGGGAGTGACAAAGATCATAGAATCATAGAATAGTTTAGGTTGGAAGGGACCTTGAAGATCATCTAGTTCTAACCCCCTTGCCATGGGCAAGGACACCTCCTACTAGACCGGATTGCTCAAAGCCTCGTCCAACCTGGCCTTGAACACTTCCAGGGATGAAGCCTCCACAGCTTCCCTGGGCAACCTGTTCCAGTGTCTCACCACCCTCACAGTAAAGAATTTCTTCCTGAGATCTAATCTAAATCTGCCCTCTTCTACTTTGAAGCCATTACCCCTCATCCAATCACTACATGCCCTGGTAAGAAGTCCCTCTCCAGATTTCTTGTAGGCCTCTTTCAGATACTGGAAGGCTGCTATAAGCTCTGCTCAGAGACTTCCCTTCTCCAGGCTGAACAACCCCAACTGTCTCAGCCTGTCTTCATAGCAGAGGTGCTCCAGCCTTCTGATCATCTTTGTGGCCTTCCTCTGGACCTGCTCCAACAGGTCCATGTCCTCTTACGCTGGGGGCTCCAGAGCTGGACACAGTGTTCCAGGTGGGGTCTCATGAGAGGCGAGTAGAAGGGCAGAATAGGAAAGATGATGGCACCAAACTTTTCTCAGTAGTGGCATACAGTTTAGCGAGGGGCAATAGCTATAGATCGCAGCTTGGGGAGTTCAGACTGGACACAGGAAAACTTTTTCATGAAGAGTACTGTAGTAATGGAAGAGGTGACCAGAAAGGCCGTGAGTTTGATCTTTTCCAGTCAACTACACAAATCCTAATCTGGTGGTAGAAATTATCAAATTTTTAGTGGGAGGTGAGACTAGGTGAATTCCAGCCAAAATTTCTGTGGTTCTGTGATGATTCTATAGTAATTCAATGATAATGCATAATTTTGCTCAAATTGTAATTTACACCCTTATATGTAGACTGTGGAAAATATATTTTGCGGGAGGGTAGTGTGGCTTCAAAATTCCCCCAATTTGATTACTTAAATTTTAATGCTTTAAAAAATAAGATTAGAAACTGAGGATAGCTCATTATTGAGGAATAATCTCATTACTTTTCAATGTTTGTATTAAGTGGTAAGAACTGAAATAATAGATCAGCCAACGGGATTGGTGGATGAAGGGGAAAACTAGCTAGCACAGAATGGGATATTGGAAGATTTTGGTAAGATTTACATTTCCCCCCCCCCTGGAAATATCCTCTGCCTTTATTTTTACATGAAGATTTCACTTTCTAAGCAGGTTTTAGGGACCAAGCTATTACTTCTCAAACTCTACTAGACCTTAATATTCATAGGAGAGGAACACGTCAAAATAAATAAATAATGTTTTCTTGATGTTAATAAAAGTGTAAAGGTAGCCTCACATTTAGATTTGATATCCTTTTTGTCAAACCTTATATGACTGATCCATTCTCTTCACAATTCCTTAGCTCCCTATTTTTTTGAATTGGGAACATTTACCTAAATTTCAAGAGAGGTTGCATATGTACATGAAGAGAGCCAATATAGATCCCTCAAGGGAGGTAGGGTGCTTTTGTTTCTGTCAGTTGCTTGTACCAGATCGAATACCTGGAGAAGAGTAACATAGGTACAAAAACTTTGTTACACACTTTAATAAGGCTGAATCTTCCCATCAGAGGATTCAGAACTGATTCATAGACACTTCGCATCTCCCCATGTGACTTGGACCTCAGGACACATAAAATAAGGCCACACAAGTCAATTATGCCTTCAGCAGGAAAATTAATCACCTCATAGTCTGTGTATAGCGTGTAAATAAATAGACTGGAAATCAGGGCAAGATATTCCCAATAAAGGAAACCGAGTGACTCTTCATGCTGCTGCAATAAGCTGGCTGTCTTTGACTGCTTGATTTCAGTGGCACAGAGAACAGTCAACACTTTTTGAATGCATGATCAGGTCTGCAAGAGACTATTCTTTGGGTTAATCCTCAGATTCAGCAAGGTATTTCCTGGTGTTTGTTCAGCTCTCTCTAGAGCTAAGGGAGAAATACAATGTAATTGTTGCAATAACGGATTTTAGGATATAGGACGTTGATTGTTATCTCTATAATACTGAAGTGGTTTCCGTGAAAATAAATCATTGTTCAAGTCAGAGACAGTTCTTGTTCTTTTAGGCGTTATTTAGAGGAAATTCCAGTGTCAAAATGCCAGATTAGGTTTTCATGCAACACAAGTGGGATTGTGGCCTGTTTCTGTCTACATTATCTGACTATTTATGCAGTAGCCACATACCAATACCTGTTCCCTCCCTCCTTCCTTCCAGGTTAAATCCTAAGAAATGCTTGGTGCTTTAAAGAAAATCCATATGTTAACAGCTTTTAGTGGCCATCTTGCAGTTTACCGATATGTTATTCAACAGTACTGTTTTAGCTTTTGTGCTACTTTTAATGGATATTTTCTTTCAATTCTGTGCTGTACCCGATTGACTCGAGTGTATTTAAGCAGTGCCCAGAAGGGGGATGTAATGATAATGAAGTTTTCTGCAAAACCTGCTGCAGCTTGTATTGTCTAATGTACTATATACCAGTGATTTCTACAGCAGTTTACAGTTAAAGTTTACTTTCTCCAGTTCCTTCTCAGTAAAACTGAAGTACGTTCTGCATTTTCATATGCTTGTAAAGCCATACTGTCTTTAGTGAGTTTATGTAATTTTGGCTGTTTAAAGTAGTTTAGCAATAGTGTTCTTGATTACCACATGAATGAATAGCCTTCCATCTTAGATACTGCCTAGATTTGGATTATGGATGTTGTCAGATGTTGTGTTATTTTTTCAGTAGCTTGTGCTATCCTTGACGCATTTTAAAATAGTTGAATAAAGACTTGGAGCTTGTTATAGGAAGGATTTTGTATCAGGGTTAGGTTTTTAAAGCTCGCTAGTTACGATGTATTAGTTATTTCTGCACTTGTTAATTTTAGCCCTAATGAAGCCATAGTTCTGCAGGCCAAGAATTGCTACCCAGTTACCATGTCTTAATTTTGTTTCTTAAGTGAGATTTAATTTACTGTAGAAGGACCATGTGTGTTGTGTAAAAAGCTCACTTTTCTCCAGTAGCATTTTTTTGCCCAATACAGTAAAATCTTTTCCTATTGCTGGGACCTCTGGAGGCTGTCATGCATTTTTTGAATTAGAATAACTTAATCTTCAGTATCTTTGACACTTCTGTAATAAGTTAACACAAACTCTAGAAGTAAGTTGTTGTAAGCAAGACTTCTTTATCTGCATATCCTGTGTAATGGAACAACATAGATAATACAGGTGTGGCTTGCTCTCAGTGGCTTCACAGCCAGTCAGTGTCTGGGAAGGCTAATACTGAGCTTGTGTTAATATGACGAGTAAGACCTGAGCTGGCTTCATGTGCTCAGTTGAATTCACCACGTTTTCAAGAACTTGCAGTTACAAAAGTAAAGAGATGAAAGAAAAGAAATTAATTGCTTCTAGATCCCAGCAGGTGTGGAATGGCTTACAGAAGCTTGGTGCGGTACCTGAATGAATAAAATCCAGTTGGTATGAACTGTCTCTTCTTGACCTCTCATCTTTCCATAGTTCCTTACGTGCAAGACTTCATCTTGTTATATTTCTGTCATCTCCTGGGATTCAATTCCCTAAAACCTACCTTTTCTCCACGCTCCAAAGTTGCTACAGTGCCTTTGTTGGACCAAGCTGTGTTCAGCCTTCTGTGCTGGTGCTAAAGGTTTCCAGCTACAAGGATGTTAGAAAATTAAATGGGACAAAAAGAAGTGATACGAAAGGAGGTCTTAAAGCATGTCTAGTTGTCTGGTTATTACAAATATGAAATTATCTTACCTCTTGGGCAGGAGAGGGTTATTTGGTTCTTTGTCTGAGCTCCCTGCCATATCCTTGCTATACTTGTGTATCTCAGAAGTCCTTTCCCATGTACTTCCTTACCACAGAGGATGTGGAGAACAGACAGACTAATGTAGCTGTTGAATAAGGAGCTGTATTCATTTGGATAGCTAGAAGTTAAATTTTCAACCTGTTTCTGTGTAAATATAATTGGGAAAGGGGACTAATCCTGCAGATCCTTGAGCAACTATACTCACCTGAGTGTCCTATTACAACTACTGAAGTTATTCATATGAGTTATTTGCACGTCAGAGGGCTTAGAGATTTGAGTTGAATCCTGATGTTAATTCTGAAGAGTCGGCTTTGAAGAGTGGGATTCACATGATGTTACAGTTAATTATAAAAAATGATTCCTTATGTGAAAGTATAAAGGCAATTTTAACATGTACATTTACAAATATAAATGATGTAATATCCAAATCCTGTGACTTTTTGCATCATCTTTCTTTTTTTCCTACTGCTGGAACTCATTTTCCTGTGTGAAAAGGAAGTAGGACATTGTATTTACATAATTTTAAATACAGCAAATAACCTGTTTGTAAAGAATTTGTACTGATAACTCGCATTATATCGCTTTAAGTACGTAATATGTTGTTTGTCTTTCAGAGGAGTTTTGTCTCGTTTTTCACATATTTCATACTTAAGATGTTGGAGTAACATGACTAATCGGTAGTCATTTTTAGAGGGTTAAGGGTTAAGGGTTAAGGGTTAAGAAGAGTGGGATTCACATGATGTTACAGTTAATTATAAAAAATGATTCCTTATGTGAAAGTATAAAGGCAATTTTAACATGTACATTTACAAATATAAATGATGTAATATCCAATATCCATACTTAAGATGGGTTTCAATGTTAAGACACTGGTATCTGTTAGGCTTGCAGACAATTTGGAACTATTCTTTATATATTTTAAAAGACTGTAAAAAGCCAGTAGAATGTGAAAAGGCTGGTCTGCTGCTGAAAAAAACCTAAAATGAGAAATTAAATCAATGCCTCAATAGAGTTTTGAGAATAAGCACCTGTTATTTCTCTCTTGGGAAAAAGGTACTTTTGGTTTTGTGTCTTTCAAGGTTTTTTGGTTTTGTTTTGTTTTGTTTTTTTCTAAGTCTGGCTTTTGTTTTTGTTTTTGTTTTGTTTTTTTTTTATGGGTGGAAAGAAATATCTGAAAGCTAGAGAGAAATATGTGAATGCAAATGATTAGTTAAACATCCAGATTAATAATTTTAAAATAGAAATATTATATGTTCATTCTACTTTAGTGGGTTATTATTGAAATACCTGTGTATCAGTAGAAAGTTAGATAGTGTGCAGTTGATGACTTAGAGAGTGTTGTGATGTGTAGGCTCAGCTAATCCTTTGAGGACTACTCATCACTCAGTAACGACGTTAGTTTTCCTGTCTTACGATATAGTAAAATAGAATTAAATTCTGCGCAATCTTGTGCTGTATATTGTGAGGTTCTAAATAGAATTGTGCAAAAATCTGTTTGTTGTTCCCCCCCAAAAAAAAACCCCAAGGTAGTACTTTTATTTTCCAAAAATGCTCAAGATTAAGTGTTTTGGCCTTATTGAAATACTCCTCCCTTCTTCCCACCCACCCCTGCCCCTTGTCTTTCAAGGTAACATCTTGTTCCTGATTTATCAGCATTTCCCAACAAGAACATATTTCAGTGGAATACTTTAAAGTGAGTCTAATGATGAATACAGCTAAGATTTTAATGTTATCTAATCACTTTGCAAAAGCAATTCTGTACCACTTACACAATCCAATTCCAATATGATAAGCAAGTGTAATATATACACACTGAAAATTATATATATTACCAACCTACTAATATAGAAGAAGTTACAGTTGTTTGTTTAACATGAAGATGAAATTGTTTTCAAGGATCTTACTCATTAAATGCATTTCAAAATTTGATGCATTTAGTGAAAACTGCAAGGTTATTTTATCCCTGGTAGCATTGTGGTGTTGTGGAAGAGTGAGCAAAATCCCTTTTATTCTCATGCATCTGCTGTCTCTTTTTTCTCTGAGTTCTGAATGTTTGCATTCTGTCTTCACTTTCTCTTTCACAAGCTCATTGAATTTTATTAGTTACCACTGCAAGCCAAATAAAATAAAAGGAGTTGCACAGCTGCAGTGATATGAGTCTGAACTGCATCATCATCCTTACTTGCAGTAATATGCAAACAGGAAAAAAATGGGCTTGATTATAGGTCTCAGGAACTTTTCCAGAACCAATATACAAGTGATTTCCTCAAAACTGAACCATTTTGCACTAGGAAATCTTAAAAAAAAAACCCTGAAAAAAATCAAGAAAAGATAGTCTCTTTTTTCACAGATGCTAAGCATTCCTTGTCCTCTGAAGTCAATGAGAAGTATAGGCTCCCACTGTCTTGTAAAAATTGGACCCGTATGCAGAAAGCTTCATTGATATTTAAGTTATCTTACTGTAACAGAAGTGTATCTTAATGCACTTTAGTTGAGCTTGTGTATTTGTGGTAGAAATAGCTGTGGCTGAAAATTGATATTGGATATCATAATAAAACCATTTATTTTTGTGTAAGTAGAAGTACATAATTTAAGCTTCCAGAATGGACCTTTTTATACTCTGCAGTTAAGTAATTCCGCAGTATTACAGCAAGCATAAAGACTGGAGTGAAGGGACATCTGTCCAGCGGGGTTGTACCTGTTCAACTGCTGCTTGTAATTCATATTTAGTGCAGGCAACTACTAATATTTTCTTTTAGAAAAAGAGACCTGTCCATCTTCATCAACGACATAGACAGGGGAATCGAGTGCACCCTCAGCCAGTTTGCAGACGACACCAAGCTGAGTGGTGCGGTTGACGTGCCTGAGGGATGTGATGCCATCCAGAGGGACCTGGACAAGCTCGAGAAGTGGGCCCATGTGAACCTCATAAGGTTCAGCAAGACCAAGTGAAAGGTCCTGCACCTAGGTTGGGGCAACACCTGGTATCAGTACAGGCTGGGGTATGAAGGGATTGAGAGCAGCTCTGCTGAGAGAAGGACTTGGGGGTACTGGTGGATGAGAAGCTGGACACGAGCCGACAATGTGTGCTCACAGCCCAAAAAGCCAACCGCATCCTGGGCTGCATCAAAAGAAGCATGGCCAGCAGGTCGAGGGAGGTGATTCTGCCCCTCTACTCTGCTCTCGTGAGATCCTACCTGGAGTACTGAGTCCAGCTCTGGGGCCCCCAACACAAGAAGGACCTGGACCTGTTGGAGCGAGTCCAGAGGAGGGCCACAAAAATGATCAGAGGGCTGGAGCACCTCTGCTATGAGGACAGGCTGAGAGAGTTGGGGTTGTTCAGCCTGGAGAAGAGAAGGCTCTGGGGAGACCTTATAGCAGCCTTCCAGTACTTAAAGGGAGCTTATAAGAAAGATGGGGATGAAGTTTTTAGCAGAGCCTCTTGCTATAGGACAAGGGGTAGTGGGTTTAAACTAAAAGAGGAAAGATTTAGACTAGATATAAGGAAGAAATTTTTTACACTGAGAGTGGTGAAACACTGGAACAGTTTGCCCAGAGAGGTGGTAGATGCCCCGTCTCCCGGAAACATTCAAGTTAGGGTGGATGGGGCCCTGAGCAACCTGATCTAATTGGAGATGTCGCTGTTCATTGCAGGGGGGTTAGACTAGATGGTCTTTGGAGGTCCCTTCCAGCCCAAACTATTGTATGATTCTATGATCTGAGATTCTTCATTGTGTTTGTTTAGTAAATATTTTTTCTGGGGTTCCTACTTCATCGGTTCACAAAAACCTTGCCTGAAGATTTCAAGCTGATTTATCCTGAATTTTTTAGCAGTGATGTAGGTTGACTTAAGCAGCGCAGATCAAGGTAGTGTTGTAAACAGATGGCAGCGGTATCTCTTTTGAAAATGGAATTACTTGTAAGAGCTCAAAAGAACAGTGTGTGCTTTCACACGTGCAGCATGTCTGTACTGGCTTGTGTACCAGTCTTGTTACTCCAACGGAGTCACAAAGTCACAGCGTAGGTTAAGGCTTTGCAAATAGCTGATACAGACATGAAATGGCAAGTGTGTTTAAGGAAGTCATGGGACTGGGTGCCTGCCATTAAGTAGCTTATATAGCCAGGAAGGACTGTGTAGTCTGTGTAGACACAAATGGACATCAGGTGCTTTTAGTGCAGAGCCATCCTAGGCTGAAGGTAATGAAAGACTATTTAAGCAGTAGAACAGCTGAAGGGATATGCTGTTCAGAACCATACACCATATTTGGCCTTCATTCCAAAAAGGTTTTGAAGTTTCATAAACAGTTTTTGTCTGTCAGAAAGACATTGGGAAGTCTTTAAAACATAGAATTCATACTTTCAGCGTTTCCTGGGGTGTTGTGTCTGTCAAGTATTAAACAATACTTAGTCTTAAAAGTATTTCAATTGTATTTGTAAATTTAAATTCTCTTCCTTAGCTATGGGTTTTCTTGTATTGCAAAATTATAACTATTTAATCCCCTCTTGTTGGGCTATGACAGCATAACACACCTTTAAGGACAGTAAAATAATACATGAATAATGCACTGGTTGTACTTCTACCAACAAGCCTCTTTTCCAGTCTTATGCTCATTAAAACAAATGTACCTGTTTTAATCTGATAAAACTAAAAATCAGGAAAATAATTTTATGGGCGTACACATGAGATTATTATGCGAATCATGTTAGCAGTACCGAACAGGCATTAAGAAGCAAAAGAATTGACTTCAGTCCCTGTGTCTTCCTTCGTTCAACACCTTTTCCATAGATTTCAGACAAAGCAGAACTATAATCCAGTTTTTGAATATATATTTTGCATTTTTGCTTTAGACTCCCCAGAATGCTACTAAGGATCAAATCTGACATGATCATTTATGAATTTATTTGTAAAGAAAAGAATATGTAACAATTTATTATTTGCCTTTTGGTCTTTTAATTCCTAAGGTAATGAAATAAATGTTTTGTTTGTTTAGTACTTTAAAAAAACCCGAACAACAACTTGAGCAGCTGTTTATTCTTTCCCCTTCTCGCTTCTGTTAATGGCAGTTTTTGAAACTAAAGAGGAGGATTAAAGGAACAATGTCTGCCATCCAAATCTTTTCAGTATTTTGTTGTGGGTTATTTTCATTTTGTATGTATTTATACTTCATCTGCCTGGTATCAGTTTCAGTGAAACAAGCAAATACAGTAATAAACAAAAGAGGCATTTTGAACTAACATCTAAATATTTTATCTTTGCTGTTAGTAAAACATGAGAATTCAAATTATATTTTCCTGATTTGATTGTCATTTTTTTATGTTCTTTCCTGATGTGCCTGTGTATGCTCCAAGTAAACCTGTCAACGGTTTTTAAAAATGCTTTCCTCCTACCTGTCAAATTTTAATAGGGTGAAAGCTTTCAGTTGCTAAAATCAATCATTGTTTGTTTGTTTTGTTAGAATAAGAAATTATTCCACTGTAGGAAAAAGATTGTTGTATTCACTTGCATGGAGAGTAGGGTAAATTTATCCCTCCATGGGTATATAAATAAAAATGGAGGTTTACACAGATAAAGTGCTTTTGTCTCCAGAGGGGAAAAATATTGCTCTGCCCTTTTTTTCTTTTTAATGTGGAGTTTGACTTTTTGTTTCAGTTCTTTGAGTAAGTCATGGTTGATGCTTCGATTCCTGTGTGAATACCTGGTACAGTCCCCAACTCTGCTAGCTAAACCCATTATCTCTGGCTGTTCCTGATACACTGTATGACAGTAAGTGGATTAGCACTGAGAACAGCACATACTTGACTGCCTCTTACAAGCTACCTGGGAAGAGGACGCAAGACAGTGCACGTGTGCTGCTGACTTGGTGTTACACTACGCGTTGCGTTTCCTCTTTGCAATATAATGTATAGCACCATCTCTTCTTTCGCTGACCCGTAAGGAACAACCATTATATGACTGGGGAGATCAATATGGAGCTGGCCCTGGAGGATAAGGAGCACTGAAATGTTTTGAGACTTGAACTTCTTAGTATTATTAAGTGTTAAAATATGTCTTTGGATCGCTCAGGGGTCTGCGTGGTTTGTTTCAAAGTTCACACGTACTAGTTTTGTGCAATACGCAGAAACAAGTATATTTTCTGTCATGATTCACATATGGAAGCAGCCGAATCCACCTTTTGTTGCAATAAACACTTTTATATCACTGTTATACTACATCAAGCAGAATGCTGTAGAAAGAAGGTGAAAATTGGAATGCTACAGTATTTCTTTAAAATGAACTGGAAAAGTGACAGTGTTTTCAATGGCACTGATAGGTTGTATAATAGCTCGTAAAGAGAGTGACTTCTGCTTCTGCCTCCTACAAGGCTGTTCAGGGTAGGAGAGGGAAGCAGGACAGCCTCTTGCCTTGTGTCACCATACTGGTACCTACAGAAACAAGACTGTAAAGATTTCTTTTTCTGTATAGTGGGGGAGAAAGTCCGCTTCCCCCAGACAGGATTTTCAGTACCAAGCATGTTACTATTCCTGGATAGGCCAACAAAAACCCTTGTATTTTCTTTTGGATTGCTTTTATTTAATCTTTCAGATTTTGAACTTAGGAATTTGCATTTTTAGGCTTCCACATAAACATAGGCATATCTTTTTTGATGAAAAATGAGATTTTCTTGCAAGTACCAGAGAGCAGAGAAGGCAGAGCTTTCAGGAAATGTGACACAAAATGGCTGAAGGCTTCCATTTTTCCCTACCTTTTGCAGTACGTAGGCAAAAGTACATGAAAAATTTGCTGCATCCCTTTAGGAACAATAACAGTAAGATTTCTTAATATTCTTGAGAATTCTTCAGAAAAAAAATCTGATTTACAGGGAAAATAACTGTTTAGGGTTCATTACAGAGTCTTAAACTAAGAAACAGCCTACATTGTCTGAGCTTAGCTAATTTGTCTCAAATGTTAGAATTACTAGAATAACTGTCTCTATTTATGATGATTTGTATACCAATTAAGCAGGTACTATATATTCAGTCTGTTAATGTGTCTGTTTAACTTTATTAAAATTATTTATTTGAAGTAAAGGTTGAGTGTTGAGGTATAAGTAAACCACTTTTGGGTTCATTTAACATCTACCGTACAGATAGATTGTACAAATGTAAATACAGTAAAAAGTTTGATTTCTCTAGGTTAAACACAAAGCGTAAAACTGGCATTTATTTTAGTTAACAGTATGTGTAGTAAATGACATATTATTAAATCTTTGTCAGAAATAACACTTTTCTATGTTTGTAAAATAATTCCACAGTAAAATAATTAAGCTCAGAATGAGGAATAATTCCTAGTTTGGTTTCAACTAAGTCTAACCAAACCCTTTTCTCAGTTAAAGAATTAAGCATTTCTATGGTTACTACATATATTTTGAATTCCACTTATTTTGATGGAAAAATAAAATAAGGCAAAATTACTGTGATTGCCTGTGGAAGTTTTCTCAGAATGTTCTGGGAAAGAAAGATAAAACAGCCACTGGAGCCACTGGTATTTTATGTTGTTTTCAAGTCTCTCCATTACTTTCTAGTGCTTTTAATAAACATGATCTTCAGTGTACTGGGTGAAAGAATACTTTTCTTTTCTCCCCTTATTTTTGTCATTCACCTAAATCTTTGTATCATCAGAACACTGGCAGTGGCAGCACTGTTTAAAAAAGGCAGTAAATAACACTCCTTATGCCAGGTAGTCAAATTGATATCCCAGTCTTGTAAATTCTTGAAGTGCAGTGTCTGTGATGGAGAGTGTTGCACCCAGAAGCAGTGAGCAATGGTGTGTACATGAAAGATGGTTTTGGCTTTTGGGAAGCATAACAATGAGGCATTATTGCTTCCACTCCCTTCATTATAGAGTCTGTTAATTTTAGTAGTATTCCCTTTTTTTGGGCCAAGTAGTATGTTTGTGTGTGTTGGTTTGGTTTTGTTTTTTTTTTAAACAATATTGGCCTACCTAATTCGTGTTTAGGTGTGTAAATAAATGATCTAATGTCTGATAGTGATGGGACATCTTGAAACTAGCCATATTAAGCATCTACCAATTGCTAAAAGTCAATAATTCATATTTGGATATTTTGGGGAAACCAGTCTTTTTTAATAATAGTAGTAGCAGTATGTGGCAATAGGGAGGATTGGCCTCAGCCTCTTAAGTGACTCACAGAAGTTTTTTACAATATTCAGGAAGTTATTTAAAACAAAATATAAAGGCAATCTCTCAAATACTGTTCCTGCTCAATCACTTTGTTTTCTTTTGTTCAACAGTTTAAAAAGTTCAAAAGGTACTTCTGATCTTTGCATTTCACAACCTATGAGTCTCTATAAGATTTTAAGTTGGTGTTCTTATAATGCCCCAAATTCCCTTTGAACTTTTATCTTTAAAGGTGTTCTTTTTTCATTCAATCTGTTCCACTTTGTTTCGAGTTACAATTGCAAGAGAAGTCTTTTAAGTACCTGTTAGAAATAAATTAAACCATCACTCAATAGCAAACATTCATTGCCCCTGCTAGAAAATTTGATTTAGAGTGTAATTTGCAATTAAACTAATATTTAACTTGCTGTCAAAGCTAAATTTAAATAACAGTCATATTAGAAATGCTGACAGGCCAGCACAGGTACAGTGTTTAATCTACTTTTCTGGATGCTGCTGTGCTTGTGCAGAAATCTCAAAAGCTGAATGCAGTGGCACAAATGGCAGAATTTTACCTGTGCAGAAGATAAAAATAGCATGACACCTAGGATAGGCTAGAAAAAATTTAAGCAAGCTGAAAATGGCTACCAATAGTTTTTGCCAATGCCACTAGTTTGCTTCAGTTTTGTTTTATGGGGAAATGATAGACCTCAACTGGTCCAACTTTAAGAAGCATAATAAAAGGGTGAGGGGCTTTTTGAGTGTCACTAAAATGAAAGTATTTGCATTCTTGTTAAAATCAAAATCAGCTTGATTCAGCTTAAAAGCAGTTTGTGTTGTGTTAGATGGTGTTTTACCCCAGTGACCCAAGCACCTGGAGAGGCGGTGCTTGGTAGTAGTAGTAGGCAGTATAGGGTTCTTGCTGAGGTGAGGGACTGTCCAAGTGGTACTGTATACTGCAGTTGTTTTTAAACCTATTCCAGCTCTGTGCTAGTAATGAATAAAAGAGCTGTCACCGGAAGTACACCCTGTGGTTCAGTACTCCTTAACTACTAAAATAGTCTTCTAAAGGGGCATACACAAATAACTTTGAGAGACTCTAGTGCAGCATTAAGTTACATTGAAAGCTGAGTGGATACCCGTTTTGTCCTGAACTGATACCCATTAAAATGTGTGCAAACATCAAGGAAACTTTGATACAGTAGAATAGTTCAGGATTTGATCCATCACAGTCAGTAAAACAACATTAAGGCATAACAACTTCTTTTGCTTAAAAAAGTCATTACAAAAATAACTGAATACAAAATTGCTGAGAGAGAGAGGAGAAACAAATTTGTGAAAACAGAGATGAAAAATGTAGTCTTTCTTATTGTAAAAAAATTAATAGTAAGTTTTTGTGCTGCGGGGGTTTTGGTTTTGTTTTTTTCTTTCCTGTCCAATAGTCATGAAATTCTGAGGCTTACTTTTAGCTCCTTGTGAGAGCTAGGAAAATGCATCAAGTTGTATAGGACTCAGTCTTAAGTTCCTTTAAGCAGCAAAACCATGTCTGGTAAAAATGCTGCTGTGTAAGAATGAAGAATTTAATACTGTGGTTTTGCTACATACTATTTCCGATGACAGGATAAGGAGTAAAGTGAAAACTACTTCCAGCTGAAGTCTATAATCGTGTCATAGTTAGAACTGATTATAGAGAGTAGTTTTCTTGTAATACAACTCACATTATACAAGCAAGTTGATGTTTTGATTTGATGGATGATTCAATTTGCAGTTTTGGTTTCCCCAGCCACAGTCAGCTCTGCAGGTAACTGGGGCTCAGAGGATGTGAAATACTCACTATTACCTCATTCTTAATTAATGTGTTGATCCTGTGTGTACTAACTCTTGTAGAGTAAACACTAAAAGTTCACAACAGATGTTTAACGCAGTTTTCTACCTAATTCATTCCTGTCTGAAAATCCATGTCATATTAAATTTCAAATAAAATGTGCTTTATATGAGCTGGATCTTCACTGTATAGTCTACTTACTGTATTGGCAGGCTTCACATTTTTCACATGCTGTTATTCAGGAGAATCTTTTCCAAATGACTGTATTAACTCAAGGAAATAGCCACTGGCAAATACAAAGGCAAATCAGTGTCTTCCAACACCTGTAGTTGTTCTCTGTTACTGTAACTCATGAAAAAAAAAAAAAGGTTCTTTACTCTGGCAGTAAAGGCCTATGTATTTTCACCTAGCTGCATTCTCTGCTTTTTCTGCTTTTATACCCCCTCTTTATTAAACATATTTTGGAGCATGCAATTTTCCGTAATACAGTCATCTTCCTGTTACCTGAGATGTGATGGGACTATCCGGTGTCAGGGTACCGTTGGAAAGCAGCTGTTCAGTGGAACACCTGTAGAAACACACATCGGGGAACTTAAGCCCGCCACACATCCTAGTGAGTGCACAGGAACAGAATAGCCCATGTATAGCACGGTCGATGTTGAACAAGACAGCATAAATGGGTTGGCTAATTCTGAGGTGACTCCTCCGTAGCTTCTGTGTGTTAAGCTCTGCAGTGCTCTGGGAACCAGGAAAGTTATTTGCTCACACATGACTTTTCAACTTAATCGGTCCCATGTACATGCAACAAGACTGTTCTGATAAATCTCCATGGACGTGAACTTTGGATTTGTGATTCAAATACCTAACTTATTAATTAAGGCTTAGCTTGGGTATAAGCCACCTTGTTGGCTCTGTTTCATTGTTGACCATACTGGAGCAGAGCTAGGCTTTGTAGAGGGGCCCTCAAGAAAGATGACACCTTGTTCCTTGTTCTCAGCTATCTCTGTTAAGGGCTGACTTAGTGCTGTGTGCTGATGGACACAGTGAAACCTGCCTATAGAAAACTGAGATTAGTCCATAGGATGCTTACTCTCTGCAGTTTTAACCATTAAGCATGCTCATATCTGCAAAAAGGGTACAGCTGCAAATCTCACGTGTGTGTCTAGTTGTTTATGATGTATTGCTGGGAAGCAGAGGAAGATGTGCGTCGGTGTAACTTATAGATACAAAGCTCAGACGGTACTTAAACAGTTTTGGAAAGACTGCGGAAGACAGTGCTAATAAGGAAATGTCATGTTGAAATGCAGTTTTCATTACATAGCTCATAGATTTTTAAGTGCTTGTAACTTACTCAAGTGCTTTTAGGGGGCTGAAATTATTCCAGACTCTGTTTCAACTTGAGGTCATTAATTTTTAAGCTTGCTTTTTTTTTTTTTAAAGAAAAATAGAAAAAAAGAACACCAAACCTCTTTATTTCAAATTACAGAAGAGATGCATTTTTTTTTAACTGCAGCACTAAAAAGATAAAGCATTTGTTTAAACCTTCCTTGTTTCATAGACTGGTTAGACCTTTGAACAGTAATCATCACATAAAGAAAACTGGTGCAATAACTCTGGGCTTTTGCTTGTAAAACACTATATTTTATGAGATATTAACTCTATTATGTTGATTTGTATGTAAAGGAAAGATTGCTGAAATAGTCCTTGTGCAAGGCAGGCGAACCTAAAATAGCAATAGAAAATTGAACTGAGTTGTGGTTCCATAAAGTTTGACCTGTTTCATTCACAAGTACTTTGCTGTAAAAGAAGTTACACTCAAGTAGTTAGACTTGTAATGAATACGAATTTAATACACTCATTGATGCTTAGTCTTCTAGAAACGCATGGTAGAAAGGCAACAGTTATTATTAGTAGTAAAATGATATTAATTGAATATTTACAAAGTTGTTCCTTGTAGACTGTTGAAAGTTTGCTATATAAAATTGTCCCATTATAATTATACAGTATCTTACATACTAGAAGGTTTTCTGAATGCAGTAAAGTCATCTCAACACTTACCTCTTCCAAGGATTTAAAACACAACCTGTAGACTCTCATGTTCTGGGTTAAGAGTTTGGCTCTTTCCCTTACTCAGATTTACTTCATTTTAAACTATGTTTCATTACTTTTTTTTGGCTAGGAGAATGCTATATGGATACTACCTCTGTTTTTGCTGAAGTCAGAATAAAGCAAAACCACAAAAACCAAATTTATGCAGAAGTTCTCTCCCAGATTATTTTTTTACAATTCAGACATAGGTGGCCTTTTCCTTGGAGGTCATTAGCAGTGAGGTGAAAGTTAAATGCGTCCCTAAGTTAATGCTAGAAAGGTACAAATACTATTGTGGGTGGCATGATGTATGCAATGGGAGGGATCGTGTAGGCTGAAAACAGTGTAAGCATAAGCAGATTATTTTCTTTATATAGAGTAAGATGGGCATTTCAGTCATCAGTTCAGTGCAGCTTTCTAGTAAAAATGTGTAGGTTTGGAAGCAGTCTTTGGAGAAAGGGACACCGTACCAGCTATCAGACAGGTAACGTGAATGCTACATTTCTGAGTATACGAGTGTCATTGAATTTGATTTGCAAAGACAATAGATAGCATTGACCAAATTTAAGTATGCTTTAACCATGTATCTTGTCATTAATATAAGATGGAACGCAAGTATTTCTTTCAGGGGGCCATAAGCACAAAGGGCAGATATAAGCATGGCAGCCAGGGGTTGTGGCAGTGCTCTCAACAAGATTTAATCAAGGATAATACACAATTACAAAGGGCTTCTCCCCACTTCTCTGCACTGCTGTGGGAGTGGCTGATGCTGGAATTCTTCAGCCTAACTACTTAAACTGGTGAATGAAATCACAATTTTGATTTCAGCCTTAACAGCTTAGGCATCTGTGGGGAAAAGTAATTTTAAGCATATTAACTCTTAAGTTTAAGCTGATTAACAACCCTGCTCTACTTCCTAATCTCTCCTCCCTTTCAACATATAGGCCATCACTTTTAACTTCTCCCTCACCCACAACATTTTTTAAGTCATTTTAGAAGCTGATAATGTATGAAACATTGTCCTTTTTCTTTTTTGTGCCTCTTTTTTGCTGTGTGTATATATCACAACAGTGTTTTATGTGGACAGCAAAAACTAGTTCATCATTTAGCTCATCTTATATATTAAATTATGCTCTCCCATTTACCATGTCTTCAGCTTTTCACTCACAGCCAAAATGTAGGATATATTCATCTCTCTGACCATTTCTTCCACTTTAATAAGTCCACAGAGGATTATGATTGTCATATGGCAACAAACTAAAAAAAAGGGAGAGAGAGACACTGAATTCTTAGTCACATAGGAAAGCAGGGAGTAGAGCCTAAATACAAATCTGAATAGTTACATCTCACTGGTTTGTAGACCACATTTTTTTGTCAAATGTTCATTCCTTATAGTACCCGTACCACGTTAGTGCATGAAATATGTATCTAGTAATTAGAACATGATGAGAGCCTTTGCTTAAACCTTCAAGCAGAACAGAACAACACAACCCTCCAAACCCAATAAACAAACCAATACGCAAGTGAAAAAAAAAGAAAATAAAATAGAAAATCAATCATTTCTTAACAGTCTCTGTTCCTCCTTTCCTCCTTTCCCCTCTTCCTCCTTCCCTCCCTTCACCACCCCCCTCCCAAATTTGGATCACTGACACAACCCTTTAGAATATTAGTAAACCTGCAATTTTTAGAAGACTTACAAATTCTTCTTAAATTTAATCTTGATTCGACTAAAGACAGAGGCACGAAGGGTTCTCAGACGGATGAGGATGCTTTATCTCGAGATCTAGAAAGTGCAAATTTATTCAGCTCTGTGATTGTGCATCTCCTTTCCCAGTGCTGGGGATACTCGTCTCAGGTACCGATCACGGCTGTTTTCCATGCTTCATCCCAGTCCCCACCCAGAGTGCCCCTCAGTAGGCCTCTCATGCTCTGCTCACAAATGAGCAGGGGTGGATCTCAGGACCGCTCACATCCCCAGTGTGACAGGGCTGTCTGTGTTCCCTCAATCGTGGAAGGACAAGGGGAGGAGCTCACCTTTCCAGTACACTGACAAGGAACCTATGCCTTTGGAGGACAGGGCTATCAGATCCAAGTCGCTTGAAGGAGAAATGAAAAGGGCTCAAACACACTGATAGGTCTGAGACAGTCCTTTCCCCCACCTTTGATGAGCACAAACCCAAGAATTATACACACCATTTATCTTTCCCATTAACTTGCAATCCACTGTCCAGCTGTCCTGGATCTGGACATCAGATAGCTCTCAGCATGCTTGGGTGAAGCCCATCATGTCCCTTGTGTGGGTCGAGATCTCTCGCTCATGTAATCATTGACTCTTACCCTCCTTCACTGCTCGTATTTCCTCTCCTTTCCAAACCCTGCCTCTGGGCACAGAGGCCTGGGAGACCTTGTTGGTTCACCTTCAGGCTGAGGCAGAGAAGGCATCAGGTACCTCAGTGTGTATCTATATGTGCTGTCATTGAATCACCCGCTCTATTCAACCATAGTCCCACATTTTCCTTGTTCCACTTTTTACTAGTAATGTAGTGGTCTTTTTGTTGTATTCAATTTCTGTTGCAAATTTTATGCCTAGTTCAGCTTTGGCCTTTCCTAATACCATCCTTGTATGCCCAGGCAATGTTTTCAAACTCCTGCTTTGTAACTTGTCTCTGCTTCCATCTCCTGACAGAGGAGGGAGTTTTATTCCACAAATATTTAGCTTTAGTTATGTGAATGCTCACTGCATGTGTGTGAGAACTGGGAAACTGCAGATAAACTAGCAGCAGTTGCAGCATGCATTTTCACATGTGTAAAGGAGGCTTTTAGACGGGCTTTCTCTCATCAGTTTCTACGTAACAGTTACTATGTGAAAAAATGCTTCCCTATGAAAGATGCGATATGCACAATGTGAAATGTTTGCTTTCTGTTATCATTTAGTCTCAGCATCCCTGGAGTGACTAATTTAGCCCAGTTTATTTATAGATGCAGGACAACAAAGCTGCATTTGACTAGTGCTTTTAGTATTCCAGCCAGTCATGAAATTATTTGGAATCATGGTTCTATTCTTTTGGAACTTACTACTGATAATTATCTTGGAGAAAAATAGGTCTTTCTTTGGATTGTGTTTTCAGAAGTCCTAGATATGTGTTTTGTATTGAGGGACAGGAAAGTTGAAGTCTTGAGGGCAAAAGAATTTTTTAAATATAATTTCTCCAGTTAAAAATCTCATGGACTAAAGTGCTTTAGGTATTGACATAGATTTGGAAATTTTACATAAAATAAAGATATTTCAGTAGGACAGCTACATTAACGAACTAGAAAACCTATATAGAAAATGTTGAAACATTTTTTGGTTTACCATTTGCAACTACCTCACAAGCCTTTTATATATTGTATGATTACTGAATCTTAAATATAGACTATACTAAAAAGGAAGAACACTGAAAAATATCTGTTATGTTCATTTGTGGTTGTTTTGTGTAGTAACTTCTCATATCTAGTGTGTCTCTACCTACCATTGTACTAAGACATTATCTTAAAGCATCACCAGTTATCCTGTTCCAAATATTTATTATAATAATCTAAGTGATGTGCAATTACTGTCCTGTGGTATTTGATATGATTATAATTATAATCCACATGATGATCAAATGTTTTCTTTTAATAGTGTCTTGTTACTGCCCACTCACAACAGAGCCAGTATGTTGTTTATTTGTTATGAAATACAGATGACAATAAGTGACACTGAATATTCCAGAATTCATAGTTTTAGGGGAGTTAAGTAGTAATGTAGTAATCTAGAAGAGTTATTCACTGAATCAAATTATGCCCATTACATATGGCAAGATATGTGCCTTATTTAGATAAATGAAGTTTCGGCTATTTCTGTCTGTTCTAAAATTAGGTCAGCCATATTGTGATATGAAAATGTACACTTAGGGCACCCATGTAACCTTAACAGCCCTATCACGAACACCCACACAACCGTAACTGCTTTATCACAGCTGCTTTCTGAACGCACACTTCCATTTCGCTGAAATCTTCAAGGCAGAATATATCTGAACGCAGGAATAATTCTATTTTTGTATAGCAAAGCTTATGTCAGACCTAGAAGTTGTTTGTTACATAACTGCAAACATTTTGGTAAGTCACCATCATCCATAGGCCTTAAAAGGTATTCTGCTTTATGCTTTTAAAGACAGATTTTGAAACCTGACTGTGGTTTTTAATCTACAGATAGCAGGGGTAGGTATTTGAGGATGCAGGTACTGGTAATTGGATATCGAAGCACGAGCTCTGTGTGCTAAATCAAGCTTAGTTCACACAAAGTTAGTTAAAAACTTAGCTTAAAACATTAAAGGCACATTTTTGCCAAAATTGCCCTATACGTTGACTAGAAGCTCTGGTGCTATGTTCTGTTCAGACAGCAGTGTGATGGGGTGATGCCTTCCAGCACTGTTTGGGACACATGACCAGAGTATTGCGGCAATAGAATTGACATTGTAAAATAAAGTGCAGAGAGCTTGCCCGGGTGTACCTCTCGAATGTCACACAGGTGCTAATTCACGTTAAAGGAAGGCCTGAAGAGTGGCAGTGTGGTACTGAATGGTTCCAAAATCCTGAATGTGACTGCTGACCCCTGAGCAACTACACTGCTGAGCAGCCAAGTGGATGTCACAATCTGTTTTTATAAATAAAAACTGGTAACCTCATCCATTGACCAGTATGGGTGAGCAGATATAAACACGCAGTAAGTGTTTTATATGGAGATGACTTGGGGGAATGGGCTTAAAAGCAAGGAAGTGTGTAGGTAGATCCTTGGTATAGATATTCCCTTAGAGTTTACTCATATTAACATTAGAGCTGCAGTGCATATGCCAATATTCTTGAAGTGCAAGTATCAGCTATATGTCAGCCCTAGAATACCTTCAATTCAGTTGATATTTGATTCATCTGAACTTTGTCATATTGCGGAGAAATGAGACCACTTCAGTTCTGTGCTGTCAAGCTCTGGGCCATTAAAAAGGCTGAGGAAACTATTCCTATTTTTTAAGTAAAAAAAAAAGATGCCAGATTTATTTTCCTGATGGATTTTAAAATTTATTCATGACTATTGTTAATCTTTAGATTGTGAGAATGCAGAGTGTAGGTCTGGCCTCACAACATTCCCTTTTAAATTCCCAATACATGAAGTATAATGTTGGCTTGTAAATTCGGCATTTCTCTCTTAACACACCCACATTCATGTTTTAGATTTGGTTTTATATATTTCTGCTAAGACTTGCTGTTTAGTCTACACATAGGCGAGGCTTGGATGAGGGGTTATTTGTTTTTATTTTGTAAGCTTTTTTCATATGCTTTGCTAATGAGGAAACACAACTGTTATTCATAATAGTCAGAAATAGCTTGGATATTCAAAATAATGTAACTACGTGAATAAAAGCAAAATGAAATATTCATGTAACTGAGAACATACTGTTTTGCAAATACTGAAGGAAAACATGGAATTTTCAAACTTGGTTTCTAAAGTCCTCAGCCTCTGTGTAGGCACTGAAATATTTGCATCAAGAAAAGGGTATTGGTTTTGGTTAGTGAACCCTCTGATAGTATTGATGTCAGTGGATACTGTAAGTGCTCCATATTTTAAGATCAACTTATATGCTTGGGGAATGAGTAAGGATCTACAAGCCTGAATTAAGGCATCGAGCTCTGAAAGTTCTGGATGAAGATAATACTGATTCTTTTCATACGTTATGCTTGTTGTGTAGCTACAAGCATGTTGTTATAAAACATACTCTTCAAATCCCACACTGACTCCTTTCAGATTCACTAGCCAAATGAATACCTCTTGTAGGATTTTTCCTAGCTCCTCTTCTAGTTTCTGATTCCCTGCCCTGTCGCTGAGTCTTCTGAAATCAGCTGTTACTGAAAGGGGCTACAAATATACTTTATATATTGATTTTCTAGTTTACATATTGAAGGATGGTAAAAACTAACAAAAACCTGTGTTTGATTTAAAAAAAACAACCCACCCATGCAATTCATTATTTTGACAGTAATTACTTACAGATTCCAGATCAGAGTATCTCCATAGCAATACATTGCACATCAGACCAGGATTAAACTACCTAAAACCAGCAGACATTTTTAGAAGTATTCATAGAGGAGTTAAATTTGTTGTTAAAAAGATATAACAATTTTTGTAGAAGGTGTTAAATTTCATGTCTTGATCCAGTCATTTAAATCTGGTGAAGAACACTACATTTGCCCCTCTGTAGAAGATGTAATACAGTCGTTCATGGAGTATACTAAGTAAGTGCTTCTGCTGCCTTATTGTGGATGGTAGCTTGATCTTCAATCTTAGCAACTATGTTTTCACCCTCTGTGGGAAGAGAGGATATAAAATATGTGCCACGGAATGGCATTGCAAAATTGACTGGAGTAAAATGGGATTAGAGGGTAGATCCAACCTCTGTAGCACTAAGTGACAGACTTCATAGTGTGGGGAAACAAGATAAGGGGTAACGAAGAGAAAGTGTTATTTTCCTATATTGTGTTTTTCTTCAGTGGTCAAGATTTTTTATTTTTTTATTTTAATATGAGTTATTTCAACTCATTAATCAACTCCTTCCACCGAAGAGGACTTAGTTTTGTGGCCAAAGAGGGAGAACTGTATTTTCAGCTGGAAAGTTTAAATGGCCCTTGCATCAGTGTTACTTCTAAAATGTACTGTCTTTAAAGGCTGAGACATCAATACCTAAGGATGCTGAGGAGTAGAATGCTTATTCTTTTCCTTTGTTTGCAAGTGATAAATTTTGTTCATATAAAGAGCTTCAAAATGGAGGTTACGTAAGGTAAACAGTGGATATAATATGTGTGTAGATATAATAGTATGTCCAGTGGTGATGATACTAGATATTTTTGTAGGGGATATTTTTAAGAGAGTTGTCTTACCCGTCTTTGTGTTAAAGATTTAAAATAGTTTCATATTATCTGGTTTCCTAAAGTTTTTATATGCATCTTGGCTGCAATGAAAACACCAGGGTTATTTAGGGTTTTTTATTTATAAAGGATGTACATTTAACTGACTCAGGAAATGAAATCATATATCTGTATTGTCTTATTTTTATTTCAGTTAGTCTTGTAATCTTGTTGCTTTGTTAATGAATTTATTTAGAAGCTACACTGAATACCCACTCAATATTCTTTAGATTTCATTTTATCAACTAACGTTAGTAATGCTGTACTTAAGACTACACTAGAGTTGATATTATATCGTGTTCTGGCCTCAAAGTATCTAGCTATATAAGGCTTATTGTAGCTGAACATTTGTGTTTTATTTTGCTGCCTAGGAGTGATTTTTAAATCATTTGTACATCTCAGATTGATCAGAAATTGTTTTCATCAGTTCTCCCTAGTTAAATTTGTATCCTTACTATTTTTCTAGATTTTCTGCCAGTAAACTGTATGCGAATAGTTTTGAAGCTTAACTGAAAAAGTAATGTCCATTGCTTTGTTCACTTACATTAGAAACAGTTTCTCAGTGCCCTAGGTTAGAGAAGACAAAACTCTTTTCACTTTGGGAATTTGCATAAGAGTGTCTTTCTTAATTCTTCTGGTTTTATCTCTTGTGGGGTTTTTTGGTTGTTGTTGTTGTTTACCTATAATGTTGTAAACATGGTGAATACTATTTTCCTGAGAGGTTTTTTAATTTAAGGAAGCATGCCAGAGACTTCAGCTTTTTGGCTTCTTAAGAAGATTCAGAAAAATATCTCCATGATTTCAGAAAATTATTGCTTCTTCCTTTATTTTGATAACTATTTATGATCAAGATTATGATAGATTCATATTTCATGATAAGCTAACATAATTTGCTGAATTTAAATTGCAGTATCAGCCCAAGAAAAAAATAGTAAGTGTTTTCTAAATAACGACTGGGCATCTCAGGCCCAAGAGCATGGTATATGACAGGTGTGAGGCAGGTAGAGGTTTACCCCAGGGGCTGGGGTGACTTTGCCTTTTGTTAACACTGGGTGGTACAGCAGATGCTCTTGCATCGTGTGGCAGAGTCACACGTCTGTCCAACCATCCCCTCGTATAAACTGAAGCCGCATCCTTCCATATGGAATGCTAGTACAGAAAACAGCTACATTTTTTTTGTTCCTTTAATCTATCAGTGTGAATCCCATGCAACAGAGTTTAGTAG
Source organism: Burhinus oedicnemus (assembly GCA_008921705.1). Taxonomy (NCBI): domain Eukaryota; kingdom Metazoa; phylum Chordata; class Aves; order Charadriiformes; family Burhinidae; genus Burhinus; species Burhinus oedicnemus. The sequence continues at coordinate 1,501,936 of VFFE01007704.1, forward strand.
CTGTCTCAGTGTCTTATCTTTCTTCTCCTTCTACCCAGCATTTACAGAGTACACATCTGAAGTAGGAAGAGGCCAATCTTTTCTATGTAAACCGTGTATATTACCAAATATTTCAACAAGTAATCCAGATAAGTTTTTCCTTCTCCTTTTGGAGTATGTGCATATCCTAAGAGTTTGTGTGTAATGTGAATCTTCTCTTAAATAGAACATACCAAAAGGCAGGGGAAAGAAAGAATGATTTTGTCCCAAAAGGTTCCTGGATGCTCTTCAATACAGGTCCGCTTTCTTGTGTGCCAGCAAAAGGTATGCACACTAAAAGCAACTGTTTGAGCATACATATTGGACTGACTGAATTGTTACACTAATTTACACGCTAGAATATGAGTCACATTTACTTCTGCTACTACACAATTCAAATATGTGTCCAGAGTAGTTAATCATGAAAGGGCTCAAAGTTAGGGCAGAATGTAACAAGATTAGGTTGGTTACTTACTAGCCAAAAATCAATAAAAAAGAATCTAATTATCATTTGAACTCTGTCCTTGTCAAATCAGTTGTGAATTAAAAAGGCCAATATCCTAAGGCACAGCATAATAAATAAAATAAACTTTGAACCTGTTTCAGGAAGAAAATACGATTTTCTTTCTGCTTGAATAACTAAGATGCGATGTACATCCCCATACTTTGTGTACCTTGTTAACTAACAAACCAAAGTAAGCTACATGTTAATTCTCGGTGTCAAAATTTATGCTTAATAAACCAACACCTTTATTCTCACTTGATGATACTAAATTCATGAAGAGAGATGGATCCAGAAAAAAAACCCCAACACCCACAACCTGTAGGACTCATGTCTGGTTTTGATTGACTTTCAGGGGTGCATTATGTGTAGTATAAACTTCAGGGAAGTCTAGAGTACTCTCTTCATTTCCAGGATTGTATGGGAGAATGTGCATTTGTTCTACAAGAAATCCCCACCTTTTTTTTTAGTTACAGTATTTCAATTTGTCATGATGAGAACAAGTCCAAGGTCATTGGAATAGCCATCTTTTTCAAGTTACAAATATTGTGAATTTCTTGAACCCATACTTTAGTTCCTTAAATTTTAATTCTTCATCATGTAATTAAAGCTACTCATGGATTTTTTTGAGGTATAGCTAGCCCTTATTGTTGAATTTTTTTTGTCTGTACATAAGAAGAACTATGTATGAAGGAAATTCAACTGCTCAGGGTTTCTTAGGGAATGGGAAACAATCTTCTAAAATTGCATGTCTAAGATCACACAATAGACAGAAGGAATAGAAATTTAATTTTTTTTGCATGTCTACACAAAGCTTGTCTGAGATTTCTTAGCTAGAATTAAAATGGTGTTCTGTTTTAGAGGGAGAACAAACAAGTAGTTAAAGAACAGGGAATAAACTGAGATTTTTCTCTGTTATTTTTATGCTTGGTGGTTTTTCCCACTTTGCCAGCTCTCTGCATCTTGCTTAGGACTGATTTTTAACTAGATTTCTTCACGATCTCTCTCTTTGTCATGACTTCTATAGTAATAATCCAAATAGCTTTGAATTTTTAATGGTACTATTTTTGGTTCCAGAACTAGTTAAAAGGGAACGTCCCATTCTCACTGCATAGCTGCTTCCCACAGATAAACTTCCCTTTTATCTGACCAAACTGGAAGGCAGCTTACAAGCTTCAAACAGAAGTTCAGAGGAAGCCTCTAGAGAGTAGGACGCTTGATTGGGTAATAGATGCCCATGTTCAGCATAACCATGACTCATTTCTCCTGTTGGAAGAAAGGATTGCTCTCGACTATTCTGTGTCTTAAAAAAGACCAGCCAGCAAATGAACAAAAATAGTTGCTCTAGCTACCCAGTCTGTGGACAGAATCATTGATTGTATAGGGCTCTATAGATTTTCTCAGTTATTGCCCAGTAGTGGTCCAATGAAACACTTTAAGAAGGTCAAAGTTATGTTTAAATCCTATAATAAAAAAACCCCCAGGTCTGTTGGACGTACCTGAAGTCTTCCAATAGAGTAGATTGCTGCAGTCCTACTATTTTGTAGCCCGTATAAATGGCATTGTACTGAGGTATTATGGAACATAGATTGATTTTGTTTGTAACATGGAGCTAAAGGAGAATAGAAGCCTAAGTGCCAACAATCGTCCGCAGAATTTGGAGTTAATAAATTAGCAAATAATCTCTGTTAAGCTTATTTTATTCTGTAATGGGTACAGATTTTACATAACTGTAGGACTGGAGCCTGGAAAAGTGTGGAAAAACAACAACCTTGAGAAGTCTGCTTCATCTGTTCCATTTAAATGAAAACATTTAGTGTGAAGAAACAGCAAGTGAGTTTTCTAGGGACCATTGTTTTTTGCCTCTTTTCTTTTGAAAGATCTGTTGTGATTCTGACACTCAAATGATCTGATGTTATCCTTACAACATTTTCTTCTTCGAGAGATCATAGCATTTTGTTCTCAGAAATGCAAAGTACTGTGTTTTTGGGTGGTGTATTTTTTTTTCCCCCAAGCCTCACGTAGGTAGAATTTGCTTAATTTGTTAAATTGTTAAAAATAAGAAACCTTTTATTTTGTCAGAAGTGTTTCTTATCTCACTCTTCTTTAGGTAGCTTGCTGTAGCATTCTTGGTTTTTTGTTCTGTTTTTCATAGCCTTTAGTTCTTTTCTGGTCGTTTATAATCATCAACCAGTTTAGGTCTTGGAGATGTTTGATAGAAGGTGTTGTCAAATCTAGGTCTTTGGTCATTGTTTTCCTCCATCTTTCAATTTCTTTTCAGTATTACTTCTGATCAGGTGAGTTAATACTCTTTGGACTTGGCTTATGTGCCTCATATTTTACACATCTTTCTTACATATTTTGCATACCTCAACCTCAGTGTATCTTCCTGAATCTCACTCCATCAGACTTCATTGTTAAATATTACCCTTAACTTTTCTGAGCATCAGTTGACACAGTTGTTCAAGGTGTTGTGATTCCTGTTCCTGTGTTAGGCTCACATCATTTGCCTGAAGTAATTGTCTTAGGTACTAATTATCTTCCTTGACACTTAGATAGTATTTAATATATAGTTGCCCCTTGCAAGTATAAGTACTTCAAATCAAATGCAGATTATGCACATTAAAGCCAACCTGTTCACATTTGGCCTGTAAACTACAATGGGAATCATAAATAGGGACATTGTGAGAAGTTACTAGAGCCTTTTATGTCCAAAGATTATTGCAAAAACTGACACAGAAGCAAGGTGAGAAATGGGGTGTGTTGATTTTAATAAAGATACAAGGAACGTGTGTCATCTAAGAACGTTAACACATTCAGGAGAGAGCTGAATACAATTGCAAATCATAAAGTAGACTGATAGAACAAGGTAATAAAAATGCTTCAGAATAGAGAAAATCATAGCTTTTCAGATCAGCTCTAAGCAAGATGTCAAATCAAAGTGGGAGGCAAAGTATCTCAGGATCACAGATTTATTAAAATATACTTATATTATGTAATTTTGAAAATTTTAATTATCTAAATATGCAAATAAAAAGATTTGGTGGGTGACTTAAAAAAAAAAAAAGAAAACCTGATTTCAAGCCCCATACGTGTAATCATAAAGTGGCTTAGATGTGGTAAGATTTACTAAAGCTTTCAGAAATTCTGCTTTTAAGTAACTGTCAGCTTTTGGTGTCATCTTAGCAGGGCTTCTAGAAACTGCTACCAGTCGAGTCCCATGGTTAAGAAAAGAGTTGGCGTAAGCCAGGAGTAGCTAGTTTGTATATTCACTATGCCGAATTAAAAGCAAAAAAGTCTGTATCCTACACAATGTTGAGTGGTAACTCCTGCTGGAGGGTCTTTTTGTGTTAAAAAAAAGAAGAATCACTTTTTAGAACTTTGCAAAATTGATGGGAAGCTTCTTTCACTTTCATGACTCAATGCAATAATAAGTGAACAGGTGTAAGGATGGTGGGTTTTTTCCCCAATTTCATGCTGAGAATAAGCAGTAAATTCGAGAGCCTGTATCTTAATTGTGTGCCAAATCACAAAAGAAAATTGCTTTACTTTTGTTATGATGCAAATTTCTTTTAATCTAGTGAAGTACAAACTTTGATTTTTAAGTCTCAAAGAATGTGGTTCAGTACCAATTTTAAAAGTGCAAATTGATTTATATAATAAAAAAATAAAGATTAGTACTGTTGGGTAAGCTAACTCAAGTATGTCCACAGCTGCCCTTGCTTCCCAGTTCGTTGTCCTGTGACTTCAAGTGGCTGATCTGAACTCCTCCGAAGTATCACTTCAGAGAAAGAGTGTGCTACAAAAGCTTGAAACGGAAAAGGTGTTAGTTTTTCATCTAGTTCTGCGGCAGTTTCTGACAGAGACAGGGAGGCTCAGTCCTGGTACTGGTGTGACACTGAGCTGCATCTCACAAGTGGGAGATCTGGCCTTGGCAGTATATGAGGTGACCACTACTTCAGGGTGAAGCGCTTTCTTTTCCTTTCTGCCTGGCCTGAGTCTCCGGGAGTTACTGTCACCTGCTTTCTTCTGCTGAGCTGCTCTGCAGAAGCATACAGCATACACAGCTTGGGTGGGAAAGCTGCTTGAGCTGAGGTGAATGTGAGAGCTTTTGTCTTCCATTGACTTCTACCAGCTTAGAACTGCTCTGACACTGGGCAGCTGGTGAATGTACTTTCCACTCTTGGAAGCTTCAGTGTCCCAGTGAGTATTTACTATGGCCTCTACAAGAAGATTTGAAGTCACTTTATTTCCCGATATCACATGGACTTCTCCGGACCTGGGTGTCGTTTTGGTTACTGTTTCTGTTTCAGGAGCTGCTCCGCAGCATCGTTACCATTACGCGACCTTCCTCTCCCCCTCTGGCCTTTTTCTGTTACCTGTTACCACCTCTGCGGATTACAAAAAGCTGATGTTTATTGGCAGATACATGAGGAGAAGGAGGCACTAGTTGTCTATTGCCTTCTCCACGTATGTTGCCTGGGGTTTTATGCTTGAATCTGTTCCCTGGCTAGTGGATCCTGGAAATTTGTAGGTTACTTGTTTGAGGTTGCCAAGGAATAGCAGGAGGCTTTCTGTTCTGGGGGAGGTGAAGAAGAGCAACTGAGGCAGACAGAAGTGCTTTCTCTTGCTGATCCCTATAGCACATGGGACAGAAGAGGAAGCACAAGGGATACATAGAGTACAAGACTGAGTGTTCAGGGTAATTCACAGCATCCGGACACTTTTTTGGATTTGCTGAATCACACAGGAATTCTGAGCCCAGGAGGGGCCAGAATGATAAAGCAGAAGTTAAGGAAAGAGGATACTGGTGCCCTGTGTGAACATAAAGCTGTTATCTGAGTTTGGCAAGGTGGAGTAGGATACACATTGAATATTTTGAGCCTCGAGCAAAATAGTCCTTTCTCTTAGTCTCTTCCCAGGTTATATTCCACAGATGTTGCTTCTCCAAAGTACTGCAGGTGCACTGGACTTCTGCATTTCCTCAGAATAACAACATATATTATCATTAGGGGAAGAGGATCCAGTGCTCTTTCTGCTCTTATTATTCTGCAGCTTTCAACCTATTTATGTGGATGGTTGAAGAAAAGAACAAACGCCCCAAATAACCTAAAGCACAACAAAAAGCCCAGCAACAGAACAGGTTAAAGAAATGCATGTGCCAGAAAGCTTCTCTTGATAGATTTAAAATAGGGAGGAAATTAAATACTCCAACCTTAGCCTTTTCAGCCCCTTGTTGCTGGCCGCTACTGAGGTTAAGGTTTATTTTTTCTCAGCATTTGCTGAAGAGTATATATATATTTTTATCTGGAGGAGTTCTGATTTATTGTTTTTTTTATGGTTGCTCTGTATCATATGAACAACAACTGTTTGCTGTTCCCCCCAATTTCTTAAACAATTCTCTGAAGGAAAGAAATGCCTGAAAGGAAAGACCAGAGGGCAAGATTACCATTTTATACTAATAGATATTGAGGCAGAGAGGGTAGCTGAGGTGACCGGGAAATATAGGTATAAAACTAGGATGAAATAAGAGTCCAGATCAAAATTGCAATCAGCTTTTGAAAGCAAACTGCAGGCCCAGATGAATTCAGCTTTTTGTAGTGCATTTACATTTTCTTGAGAATGTTATCAAGATTTGGAAATGACTGATACGAATTTTGTTTCTAATAGCTTAGAATTATGAAAGGAAATTCTGGATTCTCTATTTTATTTGTTGTTGTGCTCTTTATGTGGGGCTTTATCTTTTTCAGGTTTCCTCCTCCCTCTGCCCCCAGAGATGGTATCTAGAGAAACAGTACACTGTTGTGGTACTTTTAACTGGATGGTTTAAGCTTAGCGTCTGATAGAGATACAAGTGCAATGAGCTGCTTTGAGAACTTAGCTAGCTGTCAATTTGTGTTTTTATATTTCCCTTGCAAGGACATCTCTGAAATTCTTGGTGATAGAAGGGAAGTTCAATATAATCTCATTGCCATCTGTTTATTAATAGCAAACAGTATGTATGGCTATGTAGATGTATTCTGTGGTAAGCTGTACTCTGCTAAGTAGGATTGGTTTAGATTATTTTATAAACCTTCCTTTGGCAGCGTAAGGAGCAGGTACTCAGATACCAAGCTAGCTTTCTCAAATATTTTGCTTATAGTGTTTACATCATGTCCGCTACGTAGCATGAAGATAATTCAGACAATGTATTAGGATGCAAGATGATTCACCAGCGGTGAGCTACAGATGGTCTGTTATTGAATTACAAAGTAACAGTGGGAAGGCAGGGACAATAATTATGGTATTTACCTGCACAGGGGCCAGCAAGCTGTTCAGAGCTAGTTGCATGTGAGGCAGCCTTACTGTTTTGCACACTAAACGTTATTTTTTTGTTTAGTTACTGGTAATCGGGAGGCAAGTGAAAAAAAGAAGCCCTTTTCAGGATGAGTTAGCATACACTAAGAGCCCATTAAGGGCATTCTCCAAATGTCTAATTCTATACCAAATATTCCAGACAGTATATAAGTAGGTACAGTCAAAGCTAACATCATGCACAAAAGATCATAGCCATGTATGTAGCATCTCAGCATATGATGTGAGCAATTTCTTGTGGAAACAAATGTGAAACACATGCTTTGCTGCAATTCAGCTCAGTATCTAACAGACAAAATACATTTTTGTCCTTCTTACCATTTTTGATACATTCTCATGTAGTGTTCTTTTGTATTTCTAATCTAACTACAGTATAGATAAGCACTTCACAAACACATTCATCTTAAGAAGGATGAAATGAGTATGTATAGGTATTACAACAGAAAGTATAATTATTCGTACCCAATTTACAATTGAGTAGGAAAGAACTATTTTTGACAAAAGATAACATCTAAGCAATTAGTTGGGAAGATGGGCTATCACATAATTTTACATGTATTTTGATGACATGTCTTATAATTTTAATCCTTTTTATCTCAAAGTTTAGATAGAAATGAATTACACAAACTTGTTTTCTTTTTAGCAGTCTGTTTGACTGTTTGAAAAATGTCTGTGGGAGAGCAAACTCCCCAAGGCACTTTTCAGGATGTCTTGTATGTTAGAAAACACCAGAAAACCTGATCACTCAGTAGTTTTTATTGACTGACTGCTTGTGCCGTTCTGTCTCTCTTGGATGGAATTTTGTCTCAGATTCCCTCGAGTTTGCTCAAGTGGCAGAATTACGCAGTCCCCTTCATTGTTAACAGGTGCACCCAAATTTTCTCTCTTGAAATAATTCATTGTGTTTTGAAACTCTTTTTGTAAACAACATCTGACAGTACAAGACTGCTCGTATTCTCTCTATTCTTTGCTTAGAAATGTCACTCAATCACACATTTGATTTTGTAGTTTAAGTATGAATTTAATATTAAGCACATGCCCCAAATTCCACTTTGTGCATAATGTGTTGAGCCGAACAGATGCATATAGTATGTGCTTATGTATTTTATTTCATTGGAACCACAGCAACTAGTATTTTACCCTAGATTAAAGCCTTTTGTTTTACTTTATTGTCTCAAAAATCACAATTTAAGGCATGAAGGCTTGGAGAGGATGATCAGTTGGATGGCATGTTAGCTGTGGCTAATGACTTTAAATGGAAGAAGCTTTTTAAAATGGTGGAAAATGACTGATGTAAAATATAACATGTTCTTCTCACTTTTTTTCTCATAGTCATAATGCTTCCCCAAAGCTACTGCAGATGGTTACGGTCTTTTTTCAAACTTTTTTTGTCTTGCATTTCCACAGCATTAGGCTTGATTATTTCTGTTGAATTGCTTTAGGGAACCCAACATCAACACTCATTTGCAATATCCAAGTAAGATGATGCAGTGTGATAGCTTGCTCTCAAAAGAAGGTCATTATTTTTTCTTTAACCCTTCATGTAGGACTTCTATAGACAGACGTATTATCAATAATGCCAGTAGCTCCTTTTAGTAAGAAGGAGGCTGCTGTTGGCAAAGGTTTAATATTATAAGCTTTCACGGTGTATTTAGTTTGTATATCTTTTTCTATATTAACATAATTCCATACAGTATTGGATACTGTTTCTATTGTTAATTTAAAGATTAATATAATCTGTCATTTCACATTGTTTCATTTGGTTTGTTTCATAGAATCATTAAAAAATTGAGCTAGAGGAGACCTATGAGGTCATCTCGTTCATCCCTAGAGTCCATAGGCAGAAGTAGCTCTACAACTAAATTATTATTGCCATTAAGTAAAATGTCACTTTTCAATTCAAACTTTCCCTGCCGCAAATGTTTTATTAGCTCAATTGTGACCAATTTGCATGTTCTTTCTCATATGTAACAGTATCAGCAGTACTACAGTTTTAAGTTATTCTACCTCAACCATGTTTCCAACTAGTACAGTGAATAATACATTATATCCTGTCTCTTTCTGTCTTCCAGTAAATTATTAGGGGGACACAGAATTCATATGAGCATTAATATTTTTAATACTTAGCCAAACCTAAGTTTTTCAGCTCTGCTATTTTAATAATAGTATTAATATAATCATTATGTAGTCATAATTGCTTATAATAACCACTGTTTGGGTGGCACTGTGTTCCCAACCCTTCATAAAATCCTAAAAAAACCCTGTACCTTGGTGGCCCCCAAATTTTGCAAACTTAGTCAAGGCAAACAAAACAATTCTGAGCTTAGCAACTGAAAGAAGGAAAAAAAGGGAGGAGTTGTTGCCAAGGAGAAAAAGGCAATATTTTTAAGCTAAATGAATTTTTTAAAAAACAGTGCTTTCAGAAAGAGAGAATGGGAAGTATGATAATAGGTACAAAAAAAACCCCCAAAACCAGGAGGGAAAAGATTAAGTTTGGTATACATGGAAAAATATATGACCAGGAGAATGTCAGATCACATGACAGAAGGAATGTAGAAGTAAGCTTGTTTTGGCATCTTGAAGTGTTCATATTTTCAAAAAGATTGTTATTAGTAACAGTATAAGAAGCTCATGAGTGGGGCTGCTGAACAAATTGTACACACTACTTAAGTAGTGACTTTGTGTATCGATTGAAGAAGGAATCTCTCTGAAGAGTAGAACACTTTTTGTCTTGTCTTAGGTCATAGTATCAGGGAGAACCTAAAAAGATGAAGGAAGAGTTAGTAGCACTGTTGGTGAAAGGACAAGGAAAGAGCTGCTCAATCTTGTTTTCAGTTGTCTTTTTATGTAATCACACTTCAAATGTCATGTGAAAATGTTAACGGGAAGCCTACTAACATGTAGGATGTTATTCTGTTATTCTCTTGGATATCATAAAAGGGGTTTGGCATTTTCTGGATTTTGCCCCCCACCCCATTTCTCCTTCCTTCCTGAATCACATTTTATTTCAGACATCCAGTGTCAGTAGTGCAAAGTCTCACCCTAGAAACTGTACTTCAGCTGTCTGTACACACATTAGTTGTGGCATACTGTCATATCACAGTTTCCAGAAGTCTTAAGGCTTCTTTATATCAGCTTTATGCAAGTGCTCAGTGTTTCTATGTTACTGTTATCTGTTCTCATTTGTGTAGAATTTTCAATGCTTATCATTTCTAGTAATGAAAATTTCAACTTGAAAGGGTTTCTTTATGTTTGTGAGGAACAATATCTGATATTTGTAATATTTAAAAGAATTTTAAAAACCTGTACATTTTGGGGCTTTTTTTTTATCTTGAGTTTTACACTACTTCCCAGTACATACATACTACCTGCCAAGTTTATACATGTAGATGTGCAGTGCCCCTTTTGACACACTGCTCTTTCTAGTTGTGATTTGGGTTATGCAGATTGCTAATAAGATTGCAGGAAATGAGGTTACACTTGGCACTTCTTTTATAAATTGTAGTCATGGTGCACTCCATATGTCTTCCGTATTTAGATTTTTCTGTAATGTTAGAATATTCTTTGTCATGCATCCATTATCTGCACACTTGCTTCAATGTCTTTTTACTTTCCTATATAGAAAACACTGTTGGTAGCGTAAGTCTCTGTAAATTTTCTAGATGATATTCAGGTTGGAAGGCACCTCAGGAGGACTTTACTCCAACCTCGTACTCAAACAGGCATTTGTCCTTTGTGTCCCAGAAACTTGATCCAAGAGGACTTGCTCTATGATTTTGCATTGGGCTGGAGTTAAGCTGCCTGGCTATGACATCAGCCAGCTCTTTCAGCAGCCTTGGATGTGGTGCAACAGGTCCTGCAGACTCGCATAAGTAGAGTTCTCACAAGTAATCCCTTACCTGAGCATCATTCACCACTGGTAATTTCTCTCTTCCCTGAACCCTGTCTCTCAGCACAGAAGCCCAGGAGCCTCAGCAGTATCCACTGGTGCTTAATTACCCACCCCATTCAACCACAGTCCTATATTTTCTTTGTTTAACCTTTTAATGTAGCAGTAGAAGATCTAGCTAGCTGGTTGCTAGCTGGGAGCTCTGCAAGTCACTACCCAGGGAAAGGAGGAGGAGGTGGAAAGGGGTTGAAGAATTGTGAGAGCAGCAGTCACTGTTCAAGAGTAAGGAGGAGAGGCTTTGCTTGCTAGCAGATCTGCAAGTAGGCACTGTGAGAGAGAATGGAAAGAAGGAGATGTGAAAAAGGATGTGAAAGTAGTGGTCACAGCTTGAGAGAGAGAGGGCAACTTCTGGATAAGGGTTAATCCAAGGGCAGACCCAGCTAATCAGGCCTGTGGAAAAGAAACCTCTCAACAAGAAAGTCTTTTTCTCCCCCTCTTCCCAGTGAGGGAAGGGCTTCCATCCTATTTCTCACACTGTATTCAACTTTAAGAAGCTATCACCTCTCTCTCCTATGAGTGGCTATGCTTCTCCCACTTTATGATGGATTATCAGCATGCAAAGGGTCATACTTGTGGTCTGAAAAGTCCTTACAGAGGAAAAACTTCTCTTCTGGAAAGTATTTCTGCACACAAAGCAGTTAGTGGCTGAGTGCCCTGGTTCACCTAGCACTATGCAGAAACTAAAGGAAGCTACTAATTAAGTGACCATGCCCTCCCCAACTCATGATGATCATAGAATCATAGAATGGTTAGAGTAGGAAGCGACCTTAAAGATCATCTAGTTCCAGCCCCCCTGCCATGGGCAGGGACACCTCCTACTAGACCAGATTGCTCAAAGCCCCATCCAATCTGTCCTTGAACACCTCCAGGAATGGGGCATCCATAGCTTCCCTGGGCAGCCTGTTCCAGTGTCTCAGCACTCTCAGAGTAGAGAATGTTTTCCTAATATCTAATCTAAATCTACCCTCTTTCAGTTTAAAACCATTACTCCTCATCCTGTCACCACATGCCCTGGTAAGAAGTCCCTCCCCACCTTTTCTGTAGGCTCCCTTCAGATACTGGAAGGCTGCTATAAGGTCTCCTCGGACCCTTCTTTCTCCAGGCTGAACAACCCCAACTGTCTCAGCCTGTCTTCATAGGAGGAGTGTTCCAGCTCTCTGATCATCTTTGTGGCTGTCCTCTGGACCTGCTCCAACAGGTGCATGTCCTTCTTATGTTGGGGCCCCAGAGCTGGATGCAGTACTCCAGGTGGGGTCTCACGAGAGTGGAGTAGAGGGGCAGAATCACCTCCCTTGACCTTCTGTCCATGCTTCTTTTGACACAGCCCAGGATATGGTTGGCTTTCTGGGCTATGAGCGCACATTGCTGGCTCATGTTGAGCTTCTCATCTACCAACACCCCCAAGTCCTTCTCCTCAGGGCTGCTCTCGATCCATTCTCTGCCCAGCCTGTATTTGTGCTTGGGATTGCTCCGACCCACTTGCAGGACCTTGTACTTGGTCTTGTTTAATTTCATGAAGTTCGCACAGGCCCACCTCTCAAGCCTGTCAAGGTCCCTTTGGATGGCATCCCTTTCCTCCAGTGTGTTGACCGCTCCACACAGCTTGGTGTCATTGGCAAACTTGCTGGGGTTGCACTCAATCTCAACATCCATGTCGCCAACAAAGATGTTAAATAGTACCAGTCCCAGTACCGACCCCTGAGGAACAGTGCTTGTCACTGGTTTCCACTTGGACATCGACCTGTTGACTACAACTCTTTGAGTGTGGCCATCCAGCCAATTCCTTATCCACCAAGTGGTCCATCCATCAAATCCATGTCTTTCCAATTTAGAGACCAGGATATCATGCGGGACAGTGTCAAAAGCCTTGCACAAGTCCAGGTAGATGATGTCAGTTGCTCCCTTATCCACCAATGCTGTAACACTGTCATGGAACGCAACCAAATTTGTCAGGCCCTTATGTGCCCTTAGTGAAGCCATGTTGGCTGCCACCAATCACATCCTTATTTTCCATGTGCTTATATGCATCAATGATCCATTGATGTGTTTTAGTCTCTGCTTTCTGTGTCAGCCACTTGCCCCACATTGTCCCCACACCCCCAAGGATAAACACGTAAGGAAGGCATGTACGAGTAATACTTCAGTGATGGATGGTATGAACTTTTCAGGTTCTCCCACATGGCAAGCATGGCAGTTTGAGTTCAAACAACCTGCAGAGCTCAGGGATGCGCTCCAAATAGGCTGGAGGCTTCAGTGATGTGCTCCTATCTGAAGCCCTGCTTTTATAGATTAGAGTCTGCCTCGGTGACCTCGAAGTTCCTGGTTTTCAAGAAACCTATCATCATCTTTTTTGGTTTAATGAAGCATTCCTCTCATACTAGACTGCAGTCATAAGTTAGAAACTTGCTGGTGCTGTTACCAAGCTGAGCTACTGCCGAAGACACCTGCGGCCCTCGTGGAGAGGTTAAGATTCATAAGTAGTATCATATTGTTGGGGCATCAAGTTACATCTCTGTTTTCCAAGAATGGGAAGAGGTAGCCATAGGCCAGAAAAGAGTTGAAGGTAAAAGGGATAGTAAGTTATAGTAGCAGAAATGAAGTTTAACAAGGGGCAATTGCAGTAGAAGAAAAGGCAGGTAAAGAAAAGATTTTAGACCAAAAATGTGTGTGACTGAAGAAGGAACAGGAAGAAGGAACAGTTGAAGAACGAGTTGAGGACTCTTAGTCATTGGCAGTCACTTTATATGGTGGAGGAACCTCCTCATGTTTGCTTTGGTTTAAGAACTTTTAGCGGTGCTGAAATTGCACATGGTGGTATCAGCTCTATGTGAGTTTCAACCTAATGATCCACATAAAAGTTGTAGAGCACTTTGGTGCAGTACTTCGAGTTTAGTTTTCTAAAATCTAATTTGTTCACAAAACTGCTCTGAGAACTGAGCAAGCACGTAGGAAATGCAGTGAAGCGAATCAGAGGATTTGGTTTGAGACTGCACTGTTTGTCCAAATGGGATTGCTAATGTATTCACAACTTCTCTTAAAAAAGAAAAAAGAAAAATAAAGGGGGCAAAAAAGCGTACTTTGCTTGTATGCTTGTGTTCTACCAACAGCATGGAGAAATTACTATTTGCTGTAAATTAAAATAAAAACAAAAACCAAACACAAAACATCTCTGTTTAATTTTTTCCAGATGCTATTTTTCGTAAATACATGTTCAAGTGTTTGACTTCCAACACCTTTGCTTTGCTTTTATTTCCTTTACTTTTGCATTCGCTGTATTGTTTCCAGCAATCTGAGCTGTTTAATGGGTTTACACAGCTTTAAATTGCATTTGAATCACATGATCAGATCATACTATGCATGACTAAAATTCTACATTTACAGAAATTTGTCTTTTTAATTTACTGTACAAACATGAAATATTTCTTTGCGAGCTTAAAAGTTTACTGACATTTGAATGTCTTCATTCATTAAAGAAAACAGTGTCAGATATGTATAAGCTAGTCATCAAGAGACAAAAAGAGTGTTTTAAAATGAGATAGTAGTTCAAACTTGTTAAGCCATGGCCAATTCTCACTCCATGTCTTCCTGACTTCATATTCTAAGGTAACTCGTTTTGTATTACAGTAGAACGAATGCTGCTCTAAAATAAAGACTGAAGAAAAAATGGAATTAAATCAACTTTCTGGCCCTCATAACTTTGCTCTCCCCCAGTTCATGTAATTTATTTGATACTTTTTCTTTGTACAGACTAATTAATTGTTTGCAAAGCACTTTTCATGTAAGTGTTAAATAAATGCTTAATAGTATTTTTACAAGTATATTTACTTGTAATTCACTCATTTAATTGACCTCTATTTTACTACAGCTCATAATGACGATCAGTTAAATCCTTTTTCAGCCTCCACTGATCTTCTTTCATCCCACACTGTGTTTTCTAACTGTTTTTCATTTCAAATCCCTTCAGAAGATAGGAATAAATCTAAAATTGTTCAAACATATTTTAACTTCCCCCTCCTTTTCTCAAGTTAGGCATAGAACTGGAATTTTTTTACAATATTTCAGCTATAGAAATTCAGAATAAGCACACTTATTCCAGGGCCGTACAGCTTAAAGAATGATGACCCTAATCAACTGAAATGAAATACACCAGAATTGTGATATTTTATCAGTGTGTTTGAGAACAGCGCAAAAATCACCTCAGGTGTTTTGGTCTCTTCGGTAGAAAAAGTGAAGTGAAATAGTCATAATAATTTTTATTTGTCACATGGGGAATAACCGGTCAGTTCTGTATTTTGGCTGCAGCACCCTACAGCAGAAATAAATTTCTGAGAAATATTTTTCATCTCTTCTGTCATAACTTATTTTTTGATTTTTTCTTACTGCAGTACTCCTTAAAATGTCAGCTTCATAATATCCATCACGGTGTCCTCAGCAAGACTATAAGCTTGTTTAATGCTTTTTTTTTAAAAAAAATATTTTAACTCAGTTTCATGGAGTTCTTTTTCATAGAGTTGTGCAGGTGATTTGCCATTGACTAACACTTCTCAAATCTCTTCCCTGTGATACGTCTTCCATATTGATGTTTTAGACAACTCATTTTCCAAGATCTGTTCTGTTTGTATTTGTGACCTTGCGTATTACTTGTCAAAGTAATTAATTTGAAGCTGGATTAGTTTTACTTTTAATGGCAGATTCCCCTTGCAATAGGGATGCGTTTTGTATCAGCTATGTTTATTAAAATGGAAAGTCCTGATTATGCTGTTCTTTTTCTGATACTTACTCTTGGGAATGATTTGGAACAGTAAAAACCTGCTTACCTGCATGATGGGATACATCAGAATTCCATGGCACAAAAAAGAACAGTATCTTGTGAAGCTGGCTAAGAGCAAAAATGAGAAAGGCCTATCAAGATGAGTGAGAAACACAAAACAAATGCAGTGCTTCAAATATCAGTGAGTGAGATAGGTTTTAAGATTTCTTTTATCTATGATCATCTTCCAGAGTTACAAGTAGCTCAGAAAATCACAACTAAAAAAACCCATCCTGCCACAGCAAATACGGACTGGTAAAAGGAAGAGAAGAGTATGCCCAGAGCTCTCAGATCATAAATATGGAGAGGTTACTTTTTAAGCTTGAGTTAATGATTCAGAGATCGTTTCTGTATCTGACCTGTTAAATAAAGGTTAATGAAGTGATCTCTAAAAAATATTGGATTATTAATTATTGCATTGAAATGGGTTAGAATTGAAGTCAATAGGAATGATAAGTGCTGTTTCTAAATAGCTGATTTCGTAGTATAAGGCACATAATATGGAGGAAAGTATTTAAACAAGAAAAGGAAATAATAATTGGGAAGTAATTAATTTTCAAGATAACTAGGAAATGACGCTGGTTAGAAAACTGGGATAGAAAACAATAACAGCAAGAAAAATGCAATCTGAAGGCAGTTTAGAAATATGTATATATATATTTGTGTATATTTATACACATCTAAACAGATAAAAACTTCAAGCTATTGGATGTAAATACAATCAGAAGGAATATGAGAAATTTAGAAAACTTAATAGAAGTGTAATTAGCTAAGTTAAAGCAACAAAAAGTGGTTTTTGAAGGATAAAAAGAGTTGATATTACACAGCATGTTCACAGTCAAAAAGTTCCTTCAATTAACAAGTTTTTTTTTATTGTTGTTATTATTACTACTACTACACAATTCAAAGGGGAAATAGAATTACTGCTATTCAATCAGGAATTTTAGAAGCAAGATGATTGTAATTTTTTTCTTTAAATTCAAATTCCATTAATAAAGGTGACAGCAATGGTAGAACAGGCTTTCCTAATACACTTGATTTGTTGATATTACTTTTGTACTGAGAAATCAAAATGGCATGCATTAAATAAATTAAAAACCAGATACTTGATGAATTTCAAAATTATTAGGGAAAAGATATCAAATACATTGGTATCTAGTGGACAGGAAAAAAATCTGGCTTTCTTTTTGTAAAGTTTTTTTGGTAGTGTCCCAGATGACAAAATAAACTTGTTGCTTTAGATATCTGCATATACCTTAAGGATGAATACTGCAATTGAAAAGGACTTATTGTTGGTAAAGGAGCAGTCGTGACTGATAACTTTGCAGTCAGGTTAATCAGCGTGATCTCAGAAGGGACAAAGAACAAGCCATACATCATATATATCAATATTAATATACAGATATACCTTTGTATATTATATATACAAAGATTTCAGACCATACTTAAAAATAGTCGGCTTTGTTGTGGAAATGATTGGAAGTCACGATGGGACACTTCCTAGTGTGACTCTGAAGCCAAGAGAGTTTATTTAGTTTGAGTGGAGTGGTTATTTTAACAGTGTCTTAGTTTTTAATTCAGCTCCTACAGAAGTATACTAACTAGTTCTTATGTGTCAATAGTTCAAGAAAGATGCTGATAAATTTAAGAGTATTTAGAGAATGAGAATGACCAAAGGTCTAGAAAACTTTCTCTGTGGTGAAAGATTCATGAAACTTGATCTGATTAGCTTATCAAGGGGGTGATTAAAGGTAGATGTACCTGCCTAGGAAAAAGAGATCTGATAACAGGATTAATCTGCAGTCCACCAGAAGTAAATCACCCACACTGTGAAAATTGAAGCTATGAAAGTTCAGACTCCTGTAACAAATTGTTAATGGTAAAGGTAAATAGGGTTTGGTAAACCGTTGTAAGAATTATCACATATATACCATCAAGATTATTCTACTATGTATACTGTATTTTAAAAGGAAACTGCTTAGTTCAGAGAAACTTACAACTTCTTTTATTTTGGAAGCTGAAGTGGATATAGTTACTTGTTATAAAATATTTTCTCCGGTCCAACAAACTTGAGAAGTAATATTAATAAAATCTCAAATGTCACTGTTCAAAATGATTTTTATTACACAGTAATCCTTCATAATAAAAAAGGATTAGGTTCACTGATTTACAGCAGTGCAGTTTTGTACTTAATATAAGCAGTGTTACACCCAGCTAGTGCAAAGGGCCACTTACCTTAGTATCTTCTCTTTAAAACCAGTCATAAGCACATGTCTAGAAAAAGGAATACAAGAGAGTAAATATGTACTGATACTTCCCCAGAATGCTTTTTACTTTCTGGACCAGATGTGATGCATTTTGACTTTTTCTCCCCTTAAACTCATGTACATTTTTATCAGCTACCATGTCCTAAGGCCTTCCATAGCTTCACTATGTCTTGTTAGAAGAACAACCACCTTATTTTGAATCAGCCACAACTCTTCATTGGATGATCACTTGGTCTTGTACTGGAAGAGAAATTCCTTATTTACTCTTCTTCAGTCATATTTTCTTTTTAGACATTCTGTTTTTCTGTTTTGCTTACTTGCTCTTCAAATAGTTGTTCTACATTTTTGAGCTTCCTATTACTCATCTGATGTATGGTCTCTCATCTTTTGAAAGAAGAGGGGACCAGATCTGAATAGTAATCAAGATGACCAGGTGAGTTTCCTGACTGCTTGCCAGTGAGGAAAAACTTGATCATCCTCGCTGAAATATTTTCAGTTATAAGGACCTCAAACTTGTATCACAACTGAAGAAATTCTCTTACGGAGCCAGAATCTTCCTCTCACAGAGAAAACAGACTTTTGCAGCCACGGTAATTTCTCAAAACAGCTGAAGGCCCAGAGTCTCAGAAAACAAGTTTTGATGCATTCTATGCTGACAACAGATAATTACAATAACAAAGATTTCATAGAATTTTGCTTTCAATGCATATTTAAATAATTTAAGCTAAATTCTTGCCCAGTACAATGTTGCTGAAATCACTGCGATGATGGATGACCAAAGGAATGTCACTTAAAGCCAGTATCAACAAAAGACTTTTGATTTGGATGTTAGGAGGAAAAAAGTTGCGTGTTGAAAGCATGGATACTGTCTTCTGTAATTTGTTGTACGTGGTTGTATGAGAGAAGCACTCCACTACTCATTTTTTCCTAACTAGGACAACTCATAAGGTTTCTCACTGTGGCAACGCATTCAGATTAGGAAGGAAATGAGCACATACCATCCACCACAATGGTTTTGTAATGATTCAAACTGGGCTCCTAAATTGTCTTGTCAATTTCAGGTATAAAAAATAAGGGAATATGTATTGAAATTACAGGATAAGTACAAAACACACTGAATGCACCAGAGGGTGTTTTGGAAGTCTCATATCTATATTTTAGCTTGGCTTCTGGTTCAAACACTTTTCTTGGCAAAATTATTTTTGTGGGTGGTTAAGAAAATGAGAAGTGAAGAACACTAGTGAAGAAAGGTTTTGGTCATCTTGAAACTTTATTAGCAGGGACACAAGAATGGTGGAGTCTTTCTGAGTTCAAAGTGCCAGTCTTCTGCTGGGGCAGATAACCAGGCTGTTAGACAAAAAATGTTGAGACAGATTCACGTGCATGAAGATTTACTAGCAGCGATCTGTGGCTGATGGCACATATTGACTCTAATGGTGAAAGTTACTTTTGGGGAAAAAAATGGAAAAAAGAAAAGAGGAGAGGAGAGGGAACGAGAGAGAAAGGGGGAACTCCCCCTGTGACCAGCTGGGAGAAGCAGCACCAGGAGGATCCCAGGCGAGCATCCTTCCCTGTGTGTCCTCTCTAGTGCAGCAGGTGTTTTCCCCTATAGTATTTTTCCCACAGTAACTATGTGGTTTTCTTCAGGACCCGCTCAGACTCCCAGCTGATTGTTTCCGCATACGGTGCTGTTAGCGCTGACTGGAGCACACTTAGATCAGCAGAAGCTGCCACGCACCGCTTGGCCGTTAAGCTCTCTGCATCCATATATTGCTTGCCCAAATGTAAACCAAGGGCTACAATGAAGGGTAAGGAAAAGAGGGGAAAGAAGGAGTGACCAGTGGCCATCACTTCCCTGAGAACCACTGTAACAACACTCTTGGGGTTTGCAGGTACAAGGCCATGGGAGTAACGGCACAAGAGCAATTGCATGAGAACAGCAGGGGAAAATACTGCCGCGGAGGCTCTTGAGAGCACTCCCCTGGCAGCTTGGGTGAACGGATACAGAGCCGCAGCTGAAGGGCTCTTAGCCATACAAAAGGCAAGGCACCAGCAGCGCTGTGTGAAAATACCTCTCAGTTTTTGTCATGAACAGATGTGTTTAATATATCTCTAGTTGGCCATGAGATGTTTGTACCCTTCTGAAGCCTAGTTACGACATTGTACAGTCACTTGACGCATTTGCCGATACTTGTCATTGGGTAACGTTATGTTAGCTGCGTTAGTATTCAGTCATGAGATTACACCATCTCTTGGTTTGAGTCTGGTAAGCTCTACGATTTTTTCTTTAGTATATTTTTTTTCCAATTTGGACATCACTATTTGTTTCTGTATCCTCATTCCACTGGACATCCTCCTTTCACTCCTTCCTAAACAGTTGTTCTTAGTAAAAATGGAGTGAATTACTCATTTAGTTTTTAATCCATATATTAATTGCCTGTAATTTTGTCCCCGACCTCACTATGTAAAATCTTCCTTGTTCATTTCTGTATTTAGTAGTTGCATCCATATTTAGCGATTTTAAAGTGGAAATGAGGTATGTCGTAACGGTTACTGACCAAAGGAAGTAAACTCTTTTGAAGGTTATAAAAAAAAAATAGAAAAAGAGTTTTAAAACTTAGTGACTTAATTTCATTTTGATTTAAATCAAAGAACCATGAACAAGAAGAAGAAACATCCTTTATATAACACAATCGATATTTATGCATACAGGTGTTTGAAAGATGTAGAATTCCTAAGAGGGAACATTAAAGAGAGCAATTTAAATAATTCTTTAGAACTTCAAATAAACACGAGTTTGTTTTTAGATTTTACAAGCTGAATTGGCAATCTTGGCCAAGACAGGACTGAAAATTTTATCTTTTTATTCCATGGCAAATGGTAGAGAAGTGATAAGCGTGATGTTTAGGGGTTTTTTTTTGGTGTGGTTTTTTTTTTTTTTTGTGTGTGTGTATGTGTGCATACTCGGTACAGGGATTTTTTGCTTTTTACATGCATAATTCACAAACTGCTGCGGGGATTCAACCAAATCCAAACATGCCTGTACAAGACAAATAAATAAATAAACATTGTTTGGTTTTGATCCAGTGAGTACATTAGGAAGTTTACATTTTGAATCTGATAAATTACGAGAGGAACAGTAAATCTTATTAAGAATGACATTTTAACTCTGATTTTTACACATAATTGTCTGATTGCCAGGGTGTTTCTGTACATACAAAAAGATTGTGAAGCTTTAAAAAGAAAACAAATCAAGGATGTATATTTCCCCCTTTTTAAAAAGATTTGCTATCTTTTTGTAGTCTTACCCCTCATGTGATTACCAAAAAATAAAGTTTAATAGACTGTGGACAAGATTTGTTCATCTTTATTAACATATTTTATTGTGGATTTTTTTTTTTCCTTTGGGAATTCAGGTATTTACCATTACTCAATAAAAGAAAAAATGTAACAAAGGAGGGAATGTAATCTACACTTCAGATAGGGAGGTTGTTTTTTTAATGCTTTTGACACTTCTACTGAACTGAGGACTGATGTTTGCCATTGAAATCAGAGTACAAGATTGTTCCTTTAATCAGGCTGTCCCCAGTGGAGATCTGATTTTGGGTTTTGCCCTAGATCATAAACTTGGTGGCTCAGCTGTGTATTTGCAACATATCAACCCAGAAAGAACTCTGAGAGAACTGTTTGAAGAACACTATGCTGATGATATTAAGCCTGTGTCATCATATAAAATTGGTAAAGAAGGTATATCTAGTGTGTATGTGGAGGAAGGTGACACTAGATATACACATATATGAGTTTGTCCTTGAAAAAAGACAAGCAATGGAAAGAACGCATTGCTATTACAGTTGCTTTCCAAACAGAGGGATAAAGAATAATAACAAAAGGCCCATTCTTCCTGCAAATGTCACACTTCATTATATCCAGGCTAGTTGCCCAGGATAGATTAATATGATTTAGGTATTTAAAGTTGATTGGAAAATAATATAATACTTCCATTCTTAAGGATTGGATACTATTATGAGGTTCTTGTAGTTCTTTTTTCATGTTATAAAATATGAGTATAGTCATCAACAAATGTAACTATAGGTATTATAAAATCAAGCTTTAACCCATTCCATCTTTGGATTGTGTCATTTAAACCAGTCCATTTTACCTTGGTAGTAAAAAATTCATTCAAGTAGATAATTATAGGAGTAATAGGAAAATCTGGCAGGAAGCAAAAGCAGAAAAAAGAACAGTGGTTTTAAACACTGAACAGTTGGTACAAAAAATTTATTTGTGACAGCTAAACACAGAATAGGGATAAAGACAAGCAACTCTTATTCACCGTGTTCCCACAAGTCATCTCATAAGCTCAACAGCTTAGCAGGAGCTTCTCGGTATGCTCAGTAGGGTCTAGCTGGTACCAAGAATATGCTGCCCAAGAGGCCGTGTGAGGGCACTGCCAGCCGCTTCTGCTGCGCTACAAGATGCCCTGAGTGAACCCTGAGATGGGACTCCGAGTTACAGTGTATTGCAGTGTTGGATGCTGAATAGCATCTCTTGAGCAGAATGACAGAGGTGGAAAGACTGTTTTCTTGTTTTTAATAGAAAAGAAGGAAATAGAAAGTTAAGAGACAGGAGTGTGCAAATCAAACAGTGCAAAAGAACCCAAGTGAGAGTACAGAGAGAGAGAGGAGAATAATCTGTGAGGGGACAATAACCAACCTGTGGCGTTTGGTCTGGGACTCATCTCCAGCAATGCCAGTGAATGTCCTGTCTTGGCTCCGTACTAATCAAAGTTGGCAGAATTCTCCTGCAGAGGCTGATACAGGAGAGCACAAAAGGCCAGAAGCGGCTGCTTCTTATGCAGAGAAATTCCCTCTCAGAAATGGGAACCAGACATCATGACAGTATAACCTAAGCCACAAATGCAATTTCAGTCTCAGATGCAGAATGCCAAATGATCAATAAAGTCAAAAGCTACAGTAGGTCTAAAAAATTACGGACTATGAGTCAAGTATGATAAATACAGTTCATTTGGGAGACCACCTAAAATCTAATATACCAAAAATGCGTTCTGTAAGCAGTAGTAGGAAAATACTTGACTTCAGAAAAAGAGACTCTGAAAGAAAATGGAATGAGGTGAGGAAAACTCAGTAACGTCTGAAAGATCCACATTGGAAGGTAAAGAGATATTTGAAAGTGTTGAGTAATCCATACTTGGAAGTCATATTGAAAACCAAAAATATCTGAAAAAGGAACAGAACTAATTGTGGCTTAGTAGAATTAAGAACACACTGAGAACATTAAAATACAAAGAAATAAGGAAAGTGGCTGATCACTATTATTTAGTGTTAATGTTGTAGAAATAAGCATAAAGAACCAAACGGAAATCAGGAAACTGATGACAGCAACCACGAAATGTAGATTTTCTAATTGGAAGGAGAGGCTGAGAAAAAGAGAAGCTAGTTACTGGATAAAGAGGTCTAAGTATGTATTACTAAGGCTGAAGATGTGGTGTGAGGTGGTTTGTTATTTATAGAGGATAAATATGGATTTCTTGCAAGGAAGTATTGGTTTTGAGGGGGGCTAAAATCACGTAAGACACCATCACACAATTTAAGAGAAAAACTGGAACTGTAGTAGTTCATAGTAGTGACCAAATCTATTCACAGAATCACAGAATCACCGGGGTTGGAAGGGACCTCTGGAGATCATCTAGTCCAACCCCCCTGCCAGAGCTGGGTCACCTAGAGCAGGTTGCACAGGATGGCGTCCAGGTGGGTTTTGAATGTCTCCACAGTCAGAGATTCCACCACCTCTCTGGGCAGCCTATTCCAGTGCTCTGCCACCCTCAAAGTAAGCTGTTGCTGTGGTTTAACTTTCTGTAAGAGCTCTGTCTCTTGTCTGTAAGATCCGTAGTCTTGCTCTTGTCAGCTGTTTTCCTCCTTACCCTACCTTCTCAGCACATGTACAGTTTAATGCTAGTGTGCTCCTCCATCTGGTGGGATGTATGTCAAGGTAAGGTTTTTGCTGTGAAAGTATTGTTAGAAATAGCTGAAAATTGTTGGCAGTCCTGTATCATTGTAGTGAAATGCAACTCAGGAGAAGAGTTGTAAAAATCTCAGGCACTGAGAGGTGGTCTGTGAATGGGTCCCTTTCATGTTCTTTTCCATTGTAACACTAACTCAAATAGCCTTGGATGCTTAAAAAGTGCATGTGGAGAAAATGTGCCAGAGGGCTTGGGTATCTGTTGAGGACGTGAGCCAACTTACTTACTACCTGAAACGATAGGGTGCTAGCAAAAGATGCAAGAAACAAGTACAGAAGTTCTGTGGAGAGACCTGAGACGCAGTACGCTGAGAATAGATATAGCCTTAATTAAATATATACATAATCTGCTCAACTCTCACTTGATGTTATGAAGATTAATTAAATATTTGATACAATGCTTGAGGTTTCTTAGATGGCACAATAGTTGTCTGAAGGGAGAGAAAAATAAAGAAACAATATCCCACAGCCCCGATTGTGAGAAAATCTTTGGAAATCTATTTTAAAGATGTGGCAGAATAACACCTAGTAAAACAGTTTGATAAAGGATATCCAGCATGAATTCAGGCAGAAGAGGTCATGCTGAACTAATCTGTTTGAGTTCTTTGAAGGTATTAGTGGTAAGAAAGATAAGGAAAATTTAGAGGATGTAGCATCCTTACATTTCAAAAAGAATTTGACAGGCTTTCACATCAGAGATAAATGCCTACGGAAAGAACTCTGGAGCATCTGAAGATGCTGGTAAAAAAATTATGTGAAAGCAAGGAAATGAATTTCAGAGAAGTTGAATGACATTCCTCTGGTCATTCTGTTTTATGAAACTTGGACAATAGGACCAAATATAATATTACCAATTTTTTAAATAGTTGAAAAAAGAGAGCAGAAGTAACTTGGGGTTATTAAATCAGTTGCTCAAAGCTTGAGTCATTGGGATTAAGGTTTGTTGGGAACCTATTTATGTTCACAATCAGATAATCTCCTGTTACATGACCACACCACAATTGTCCACAGCATTTGCCTTCTTTAATGTATAAAGTGTTCAGTATTCACTTGGCTATTCAGTAATTTGCTTTACCCTCATTCAGGTGCTATTAATTATTACTGCTTGACTTGTGGTTTGACAGATTTTTTTTAATTTCCTCATTGGGTTTCTCGTGACAATTTCCAATAGCACACACTGTACTACAATGGAAGAATATAAGTTCCATCTTTCAGTGATGGGGAACTGAGGCACTGAGCAATTACAGTCAAAGGTGTATACTTATTTTGTCTTATCAGTCTGAAGTGCCTAGAACATGATGTTTTATTGTACTTCGTTTATACAGCATTTTATATTTTCAAAGCACAACTTCTGTTTACTTAGGATGAAGCAGTAAGTGAGGAACACGCAACTTGTGATGACTCCCTCTGAAAAGCTTTAAATTTATTTAAACTTAAATTAGTCTAGTACAGCATTTGACTGCCTGAACTATCTAGCTATCCTGTCTATTCATCCGTTAAAACGAAAGGAAAGCTCTGTAAATTGTAGGTTCCTCAACAAATAAGAAAGAAAATAGTCTCACTGACTGCAGAACTTAGATATCCCCAGGATATGCCCAACCCATTCTTCGAAATAAGAAGATTTCCCATGTTAAAAAAGAACTATTACAGTTCATTGAACTTTTTTTGGTAATAATTCCTAATTTTGAATGAGTTGCTTTGCAATCTTGATAATAGCATTTTGATGTATCTTTCCTCTATTTATAGATGGAAAAGTTTTCCAAAGGTAAATTAAAATGTACCTTTCAGTATGTGGCAACATGCTGACACCTGTGGAGCTGGAACTGTCACATCTCCTGCACAGGCTTCTCCTACTGAGGCTAAGAAGGCAACAGACAGCGACTGCAATTCTATGCATAGATCACCACTGAGGACATAGGTATTTCTTAGGTATTTCCTGACAGTTGGATGAAATACTGATGATGTTCAGGAGCATATGGAGTCTTCCAAGACCTACATGGGATTATGTCATTAGTGTGCGCCGGCACAAACCATGTAAACATGATGTTTTGCTGTGCCAGAGAACTGTTATCTTCTGGTATTAGGCAGGGACAGTTCATAAGCGGGACAAGATGTCTTTTTCTGATTCTGTGAGCTGCTGAATGAGATATGGCATGTCTTTTCTCTTTGCACAGCCTTGTGGCTTGCCATCACTAGTTTATTCCATTACTGCTCTTGTCACTACTTTCTTCAAAAGTTTGTTTTCTACAGGTAGCAATACATAGCTTATACAAGACAGAATACAAGATGATGTATTAGGTCTTTGCCAATGTCTTCTGCTGATGTATTTCTCCTTCCTGCTTTAAATCACCATCTTATTTCATTAGAAATTACAAATAATAGAGCTTATTTGAGTTACTGGTTGAAGTGCTGGGAATAAAGCTTCTACTACTGCAGTTCTGACTAATGTCATTTATGTAGTAGCATTCCTTTTAAAACAATTTTCAAGCTTCCTGGTTTTGTTAAACTGAAATTTGAAGAAAAAGTCTGCACAGATTGTTTAGAGGGATTATCATACTTAGATCTGACAAACATAAAAGGAACCATTTTGTTTCTTTCAGAAAGGTTTTTTTGTAGTGTGTGATGTCTTTCCCTTACAGGACTTACTGAAGTTGGGTTTTTCATGAAGCCACGTAGTTGTGTGGTCTGGGGAGCTGGGCTTTGGTCTCCTCCTTCACTTTCCTAGACACATGGATGTTATATATGAGGGAGTATAAGAGGTTTTCTTCATCAGAATGGCCCAAGGGAAGCTTAAACAAGACAGGAAGGTAGAATTAGGAATGGCAGCTGGTTTTCCTGCCAGAAGGGGAAATAACTAGTGTGGAAGAATCACGCTAATTGCTCTTGGTGTCAGTGTAGTCCACTTGGTAAAAAAGGCTTCCAAGTGACAAGGATGGAAGAACACCACTCTTGTCTAAGCACTTCAGAGTTTTCTGTGATAATTTTGCTTCATACTCAAATGTAGCCAATAAAGAGATGTGTAAAAATTTTCTCAAAAATCTTGATTTATTCATTCAGGTATCTTGTGGAGACATAAAAATATAGGTGAAAAGCACAGGATTTCTTTCTTTCTGGAAAATTCCCCTTAAAAGTAGCATTCTGTTAACTGTAACAGTAGTAGATGCTAAAACCGGTAAGGGGGCATATTGCCTAACCATTTCTCCTGTCAGATTTTTTTGAAATGTTCCTTGAATCTGGTACCTATCATGCCTAATTTGTATCTAACACTATCATTTTGCAGGGAGGGAAACTCTTTCATGTTGTGAGCACTGGCTCAGAGAGGTTGTGGAGTCTCCCACCTTGGAGATATTCAAAAGTCCTTGTCCTGGGCAACTGGCTCTAGGTGTCCCTGCTTGAGCAGAGGGTTGGACCAGATCACCCCAGAGGTCCCTTCCAACCTCAACCTTTCTGTGATTATGCGGAAAGGTATGAAAATCAGTTCAGCTGCTGATTTCTGAAACGGGATGTAACACTCAAAACATAATATGGTACAGTTTTTAAAGTGCATAGTATTAAAATCTCTGAAGTTAGAGCCATACAGTCACTGCTGAGAACATGCTTTTTTGCATGTTGACGAGAGAGGAAATGGTAACTTTTGTTTTCACAAAGTCAGTGACACATTTTCTGATTACTATTTCTCCTGTTATTCCTGTATACCTTGCATAAATTGTCCCGTGGTAATGTGATACTTTCAGTTTCTACAATAAGAAAATGCTGCTGTTTCTTATTTCCAAATAAAAACTGTTGGATATTGCATCATCATCTCATTCCACTCTGAAGTCCAAGCCTGGCTGTAAGAAAGCATTTTTAGTGTTATGCTGGTTAATAACCATTCTGCTTAACTATATTGAAATGTTGTACCTTCCTTGTCATTGTCCTTTCCAATAAGTCTGTAAACTTTGTCTCCTTGGAATGCAACATCTGGAATAAAAAGACCCTCTTTCATATCTTTAAATTGAGTCTGGCAAACTCAAACTCTGATTTTAATTGAAGCCCCTTGGAACTTCTGTTAAAAAAATGGTGTATTACACCGCTGTTATGACATCAGCACAAGATGAGCAGGAGATACAAACATGTCAACCAAAGTGGATTTTTTTGTTTTTTAGAAGCTTGATTTCATGTAATTGTTGGTTGTGGTTAGCCTTGGGTTTAAGAGTATAAATAAAGAGATCACTTCTCCTTTGAGCTTCAGATATTAAGTCATGGATACCCTCTAATGCATATCTTTTATTGTAAAATCTTTATCTGTCCAACTTAAATTCTCTTTCTGTCTTTGCAATGAGTTCTGTCATGAGAGAGATTATTCCCTGCAAAATATTATTTTAGTGCAATATAGAACAGGCTAAAGAGGGCATGATTTTTTGCACTTATGTGGCATATATATCTCCTGATTTATTTAATGCAGGAACTGAATTAATAAATAAACAAAGGAATTGAAAGCCATAAAACATTATTTTCTGGAAAAAAAGAAGATTTTGTATAAAACATACAACTACTTAGAAATATGTTAGAATTATGATTGTTTATATACTGGGTTCCCTTGCTTTGAGGCACATTTGCTATGAATTTTTCCCTGGGGCAACTCAGGTTTAACATTCTTAAAATTACAAATTGGCAACAGAATGCAGAGACAGACAATGTGTATTTCTACAATAGACATGAATCAAAGGTGTCAATTGTAGGTGTTTGAAAAAAGAAAAACAGATGTGGGATCACGTTGTTTTGAGGAAGCATTAGCAACTTGAAAGCCTTGAATATACTGTAGTTACTGTATCTACAAAATCTGTTGTGTTTACTTCTGGGGTTGCCTCAGGTGTGCAGAAAATGTCAGAAAGTTCAGCTGATAAAATGTAATCTTTTAATTTCTCTCCATATTTGGTGTATATTATCATAGTATTGGACCTTCAGTCTTGCAAAATATTCATCTAAAAAATTTAAAGTGATAGCCATGCTTGCGTCCTAGAAATTGAGTCATTAAGAGATCATCTTGAGGACTTAGACAGTTTGACCGTTTGTATGTTTTTTTAGTGTTGAGTTTTGTGCTGTCACGTAAGCAAAGCTAGTAATTCTCTTAAGTTATAGTGATAAACTCTATGAATGAAAATTGTCACATCAGCATTTTGATGAGTCAGGCTTGACTGAAGCTTTTTACCAATCAAAAAGATAGTGCTGTTAAATAAGTATTTGTGTTGTAATTATCCATCTTCAGTCATTACAAATCTATTTAAAGAATCAGCTGTGTAACAAGTTTTAGGGTTGGAGTTTGGGGTTTTGGTTTGGCTTGTTGGTTTTGTTTTTCACAAAATGGACAAAGCAGGGAAGGGGAAAGGAGGGAAGCAGGGAGGGAGGGACAGAAATAAAGGAAAAGAAAAGGAAGAGGTAGAAAGGGAGTGAGGGAGAGAGGGAAGGAGAGGGGAATTGGAACAATCAGAAGCCTTGGGCCAGTCACTGGTCTTCAGTTGCAATTTTCAAGTGCTTTCATACAGATGGTTTTTAATTTACTCTTTCACACTGTTTCCAGATCTTAAAAAAACCCAATTTTTGCTTTGCTGAAAAAGATGTATATAAAAAACAATCATCTCCTTCATTTGTCATTTTTCCTCAGTGAAAACAGGAAGATATCTTTGCAGATTTCAGACTACCCCTCTGTGCATTGACTCATGTGAAATGAATGTCACATCCGATATTCATTCTGGTTTGTACTTCACAATTTATTCAGGTTGTTAAAGTTCTGGAATTCATTGCTGGTCCTCTGGTTCTTCATATTATCACAGGACAAAAGGAATGACCTCTATGGGTGATTTCATTTTATTGTTGTTTTCTACGTGGGTTGATGATGGCAGCCCATGGGGCTGAGACACTAAAGCTTAAACAGTAAAGCTCTCTTCAAGGATGAAGCAGTAAAAAGTGAGGGGATTTTTTTCTTTCTTTATAAATAAGGAAAATGGTTAGACTTGATGAGTTTTAGCAATGAAACTGGTGAGCTGGAAATCTTCAGTCAGGTGAGAGGGCCTTCTTCTCTAGTCAATTTTTGGAGGCTGCTTGATGGAATATGTCTGTTTAAATAGAAACTGAGAGTGTAGAAGAAAGATTTTATTGAGTATGGCATCTTTGTGTTATAAAAGAAACTCTTCTTGAAGTTTAGAAGATAATTTGCCTCTAGGGAGCCTTTGGAAAATAAGAGGATTTTTTATTTTTTAATAGAGAAAGTCTTTAGAAATATTAGAAAGGAAGCTGACTTTTTCAGCAGTCCCAATTTTGATTTTAGAAAATTATTAGCTCAATAACTGCCTGAGGCAGGAAACCAAATTATTTTGCTGTGTTTCAGAAAAGCATAATTATAATATTTATTTCCAAATATGTTTGTTAGGAAAGAAATTTATTACTATCCCTTCAAAGGGAGAACCAAAACTAAGGCTGGTGCGAACAGGTACAACTGATATTGACCCCATGCTTAAAAAAAACCTGAAGAAACAAAAAGAATGATGACTAGACAATACTCAGATGGCTTAAGCATCATTTCGTGGTACACATATAAATGGGAAAGACAGACCAGATATAAAAGTCAATTAAAAAAACCCACAACAGTAATTAACTGGCCAAAAGCACAATAGTGTCCTTTTTCCATTGATGGAAAATAAAAAAATTTCAAGGCCAAAATGGCCATCCTTCCTCACCTGATGAACTGTCTGTCAAAACCTTCATTTGTGTAGGACTCACAATGTCGTGGTTTGTGCTGGACTGGCTGCTGAGATGAACGACAGATGCTCTTCCCCACCTCTCTCTCCAAGGAGTGGAGGGAGAGAGATGAAGAGACTTATGAGTTTAGAAGAAACTAAACTACTTTAATGAAATATTAATAGTAAAATAAAAAGAAAAAATGAAATATATACAAAACCAGTATCAAGCTCCCAGGATGATGATTACATCACCATCAGGCACTGGGCAAGTCCCAGACTGGTCTCAGCGATGGACAGGAGCCAGATTCCGGATCTGGATTCAGGAACGCATGTATCAGGATCAAAGGCAGACGAACAGACAGAGTCCTCCTCGGACGCCAGCCATTGAAGAAAAGTGGGCTGACCCTTTGATCCCTCAGCTTTTATACTGAGCATGAGGCAGATGAGATGGAATACCCTGCTGGTCAGTTTTGGGTCACCTGTCCTGTCCACTCGTCCCTGCAGGTGTGACCCCTCTACGCTTTTCCATTTCTGACCCTCCAATGGGGCAAGTAACACAGTTGGCTGCCCTTGGGCGTTACAGCAGTAAGTATAAGCAAGAGCCTCTCTGCATCCCATTCCTTGGCATAAATTACAGCTAATCACGTTTTACCATTCTGAGAATTAACAGTGTCTCCACAGTATCCTGTTAATTTCAGAGATTTTCAGAGAGTTCAGTTAGTTAGAAGAGGCTTAGCTGCAAAGTAAAATTACTGAACAGAAAATTATTTCTGTTTTACTTCAAACCAGGACACACAGTCATGTACCTTGGAGACAGAAAGGGAATCATAGAATCATAGACTGGTTTGGGTTGGAAGGGACCTTTAAAGATCATCTAGTCCAACCTCCCCTTGCCATGGGCAAGGACATCTTTCACTAGATCAGGTTGCTCAAAGCCCCATCCAGCCTAACCTTGAATGCTTCCACAGATGGGGCATCCACCACTTCTCTGGGGAACCTGTTCCAGGGTTCACCATACTCATTGTAAAAAATTTCTTCCTTATATCTAATCTAAATCTACCCCCTTTCAGTTTAAAACCTTTGCCCCTTGTCCTGTCACTGTAGGCCTTGGTAAGAAGTTTCTCTCTGTCTTTCTTATAAACCCCCTTTATATATCGAAGTGGAAGTGGACCTCTGGGCTAGGTAGGAGATGGTGGGATGACAATGGCTTGAAAGAGTGGAACTGTCCTGGACGTGAGTGGTTGTTAAAATTAGTGGACATTGATGCACAATTCAAGTGTGCAAGAAGTCATTCAGAAGTAAGAAGCAAAATCAAGATTACAAGCTTGCATGCCCCTGGTAGTCAACTGAATAATAGTTGTAAGCGTGAATGAAGATAAGCCCCTGAATTGTGTGTATTTCACCTTTTTCTATTATTGCTTCAACTGAACTAAAGACTCTAGCTTGTAATCACACACCAGCGCCCTAGCAAAGGCCCTGGTCAGCTTCCCCAACAGATAAACCGTGTTTAGTTCCATGTCATTGCAACCCGTTGTTATTTGAGCACCGAAGAGAAGTATGTTCAATAAAATTATATCCATGTAACCTTCTTCTCAAAACTTTCACTTTTTGTTGGAAGTGTGTTATGCAAGAACACTGCCAGCATTTAAATGAGGAAAGTTTTCAGTGTATTCCAACCTGTGCAGATATTTAAATAACTGAGTTTTATTTACATGGGAAAACTTAGTCAGCTGCTAAATATCGAGATGACTGGAATCAGTGATTTCTTTTTCAGTAGTTAGGAAGAAAAGGTTTGTTGCAGTAATTTTCCATGCATAGGGTTGTTCTTGTGACCAACACCAATATTCCAAAAGTTGGGCAAAATTTACCTCTTTGCCTTGTCACAGGGCTTGTGTGGTGGGAATAAGTTTAATGTGTTTTATTTTAGGAATGGGGATCTATTTTTATCAGGTTTTTCAAATGGATGGAGTTTATTGGCAAAAAGTGAGAAATGTGCCAGCAAGCCAGGAAACTTGAGAGTTTCCCTGCTGAGCTTAATATAAGAGCAGTTCTCGCTCCACAGGGGCGCTTCATTTTCTGCTAGCTAATGTCCACATGGTAGGCTTTTTTTTCATTTCGTAAAGAAGATATTTTTAAAATCTGCTCCAGAGCCCATTAACAATTGCAGGAAAGCTTTTGAGCTCATGCTAGAAGTAAAACATTTACTTAAGTGCTTTCTTGAATCTGAGCCTTACATGCTGACCCTGGAAATACGGATTCTAATTTTACACCTGCAGGAGCTAGCGTTGCAGGTGGAGGTTGCAATAATATCTAAAAATAAGTTAATGTTATTATAAATAAGCCACATCTGTTACAGGAATAAGGAGGAAAGACAGGGCTGCTTCGGGCCATCCACTGCAATACTGGGTAATCTTACGTGAAAAGTCACTGCAAGGGTCTTAAAATTTAGTCTCAGACTGTAATGTAGCACTTCTGTGGCACTTCTCAGGTTACGCACAGCGTGGCTACTTCCGTAATGCATCAATTACTTGTCATTTACAAAGAATTTTTTTCCTGGTCAGTAAGAATTCACTTAAAATATTATGTAATAGCATTTATTTTCCTGGGGAATTTATTTAATTGGAGTATCTTGTAAACCTGGAATAGGGAATTTCTTTCTTAAATGCCTTTTTAAACACCTTTAGTGTTACATAATAGCAATTTTAAGTTTCATACTGTTAGCTGGCCTCAAGCCATGGACTTGACTAGTTTTTACTAGAAACAGTATTCCCTCATTGTTATATTTTAATTTCTTTAAATAAAAAAAGAAATCAGATAATTTCTATTTTTCTTTCTCTGTTTCACTAAAAAGGTTTCCGTGTGGGGTGGGAGAACTGTTTCCTTCCTGGTAAAAGAAAGCTGCAAGATGTAAAGTCCCTTCATATCTTCATGTAAGAAGTCTTTCACAGATCCCTTTCAGTTAGAATTATCTCAGCTGCTACTTGTAATTATGAAATATATATTTTTCAAACACACATCTTGTGATTTTTCTCTTACAGAGGATCTCATAAATTGCAGGAGCATGGCAGTAATTAACTTGGAGGGGGATAAAATGAGTGAATGGTGTTTTCAATAACACCTTTTCTAATTTGATTTAAAAAATATTTATATCATAAAAGGTATTTCAGAAGCCTGTGGAAACACTGCCATGTGTGTTGATTTCCTACTACATACGATCCACTTTTGAAGTAATGGAGTTAAAAATTTCACGCTTGAAATGTCTTCCAGTGTGTTGTGAAGCAGTTTCTCATCTCATGACAGGCCACTCTATTGTCTGAAATCCCTCTGGGTTCCCAGTAATGGCAACAGACAATATTCTTGGTCTGTTAGTCACTGAGATGCCAATTCAGAATACAATTAGAAGCACTTTAACATACCCTTAAATCCCAGTAAAGCCAAGTGAAACTAACTGTGTTTAAATGCTTAGCTGCAATGAAAACTAAAGGAACAGAGGCAGGCTGTCCGAATGCTTGTAAAGTTTCTCTCATCTGAATAAAGCATTGCAAAAGCAACTTAAATTCTTCCCTTCTCTTCAGTTCCACTACAAGGTTCAGCAATACAAACCTGAGTTCAAAAGTGACCAGCATTTACTCCCCTTTATTTCCTTATTAGTCTAGAACATGGTGGGTGGTTTCCTGGCTACCAGCTTGTGCATTTGTTCTAATAAATATATATTGCACCTCTTGGCATCTTCTGGCAAGGATAACTGATAACTTTTCTTGTGCAAGAAATAGTCAAAGTGTTGCTGGTCCGAGCAAGTTTTTCCCTTCAGTGATAATGCATCTGTATGGTCTGTCGTCTTTCTGGACTTTTGTGGGGCAGCGCAGATGCACTAGCTAAGTAAACTGACCACAGCTAGTGGGACAGAATCTATGTAGAGGGGTTCTTACTTGATTTTCATTTTTGGAGAAATTGCAGTGCTTCAGCTGTGGCAACTGACGTGGTGAACTCATTTTTGTACACGTGTAAACGTATACTGTTGCCTCTTTTCATTCTTTTGATGGGAAGAGTGAAATAATACACAAGCTAATAATATATGATATAAGAAACTAATACACCAGGCTAGGATTCAGCATTTCCTGAGTTATTTAGGTCTTGTTACCTCACAAGAAAATGGTGAAAGTATACTTTCTCACCTAATGTGTGGTGAAGTATTTCCATGATTTAAGAGTTTCAGTATCCCAAAGTGCAACCTACCACTGAATTATAAGCCTTGTATATGATTGATTGTACATCAGAATTAGTGAATACCAACAATCTTTTCTGAAGGAGAATGAAGTAGAAAATATTTGAGTGAAAAATATTTTGCCAGTGCTGAAATTGAGCTAAGATTCCTACTTTTCCCTCTGAGCTTTGAAGATAATGCTGAAAGAGCAGTAATTATTTGTAATTATGCTTCCCCCCCCCAGTTGCAGTCTCTATCTTGGCCTCCAATTGGAAGCCATCAGTCCAGCAGCAGGTCACTTTGGTAAGCGTAGGGATGCCTTCTCCTGAGTGGCTGGTATGATTTCCTGCAGCAGCAGGGGTTAATTTGAGCTAACGTATTTGATGCAATTTAAGACTATCTGATCTGTTCGAAATATGGCACAAGTAAAACTTCTTGGCTTTTGTGATCTCTTGCAAGTTGATTGTCCTTGCAGTTCTCTACCTGAGTGCTTCAAATGTAATGAATGAATATTAATGAAAACTTCTGATGAATTTAGATCATGGAATGTGTTTGATCATGAGATTAGATCTTTGAAAAAGTTCAGATAGAACAATGAGAAAGAATTCTGTGCTGAAACTTGATCCTAAATTTATGTATATTAGGTTCATTTCTTCTTATGTTAGAAGGTCATTAGGTTTCACAGAACATGTATTCTGCAGTAGAACTGTGTTTTTGTAAAGGATTTACTGAGAAGTGTCAACAAAGTTCCTTTCCACTTAAATTAAAATTAGTTTTATTGCAATTGTTGACATTCAGCTGCAATTGCTTTTTAAAGAAAAAAATAACAGTGGTGAATTTATAACCGTATTAAAAAGGTGGTCGATAATTTATATGGTAAATGAAATCTGGCTCTTCACAAAAGGAAATGAAAATGCTGACTTTGTGCCAGTTCCTGCCATCTTTATTCACAGTGTCTTATACCTTATTCCACATTAAAGCTCTAGCAGAGAGACTTGGACTACTTGCCTAGAAAAGCAATTATCTTTATAAATGAAGATGACAGAGCCTGTTCTTAAATAAACATGAATAATCCTTCCACTGGTTCAGAAAGTTGAACGTACAGGTGCCATCTTATCCTGGCATAACAGTTTGTTAAAAAAAAACCCCTTTTCACTCACCATTTCAAAGGGCTGGATTAAGCTACAGTTATTTTCATATTTCTTGCTCTTTATTCCTGGATTTAATTCATAGGTAAGTAGTAAGTTTTACAACAATTTAGGATGAACTTTCTAATTTTTGCATGAACGGATCAGTAAAATAGTCTTTTCAAATAAGATAAGCCTTTGCAATTACTGTTGCAATTAAAATTTCATGAAATCAGCAGGACTTTTTGGGATACTTTTCAGTGCAGACATTTTGTTCCAACCAAGAATATTATTCATATTTAAACAGTAAAAGACACTAGGTAAACCCACAATAGGTTACATTCTAGGTGAAGCGGTACTTTATGTGTATGCTGTTTCTGGTTTGGCAAAATCTGTCAAGACTTTCATATTCTATTAATCAGGTTATTTTCATTGTCTTTCATTGATTCATCCCTTGATTTAACTATTAATGAAGATTTTCCTATTATGGAGAGGAGGATCCAAAGCCAACGGTATCATATTTTCTATTTCTGGTTTTCTCGTAAAGGAAAGAGGAAGATTAAATGGCAAGGCTTAATCCTGCATATTTTTGTAGTTCTGCACTATGACAAAGAAGTGAGCCAAATTTCCCAGAGTTTCACAAACTATTGTATCTTCCCTCCATATTGTAATATATTGTGTTTAGATAACAGGATTGTCTTGCCTGAATTGAGTTGGCCAAATTCATGCTGGAGCAATTTCTAAAATAAAATAAAATTAAAAAATATTAAATTATTGTTAACTGAAACTGTGGCTGACCCATAGAGAGACCAAGGTTCTGTAAAAGGATGTCATGAACACAAGAAAGCCACGGCTAAAGTACAGCTTGCAATATAAAAAAATCCAGTCATAATTGCGGTATAGGTATATATGTCCTGCCATGGTTGGGAAATATCATTCCCAATCTCATTAGAAACTTTGTTGGGAAAGAGAGAGAGTTTTTCCAGGTTCCTTAGGACTTTAACCTGTTTCCCTCAAAGCTTAAGATCTGCCAGGCACAAATTTGAAATTCACTGCTCGGCATTGACACTACTTTGGCTATACCGTCTGCACCAGGCACCTCTGCAAGATTGGCCAGGCCCAGGAAGAGAACGGTCTCACAGACTAGTGGGCAACCTGCCATATCCACTTGGATTGCTCCTGCTTGGATTATGAAAAGTCAGTCAGTTGTCACCAGCTGGGCCTGGTGCGAGCTCAGGATGACAGTCCAAGTCACAAAAGCAAGGCCAGAATGGGAGAGCTTACTGACACCAGGGCTAACAACTTTATGGAGTCCTGAATACCTAAATCTTAAAAGGATCTAAAACCTTTCTGTGTGGAACTGTCCCTTCATTTTCCTTATGAACTCATGTCTTAACTTCCGTATCAGACTTTAAATTTCTAGATAACCTAATACCTGATCTTTAAACACAGGAAAAAATATGTGTATGTATAAGTGAAATTTTCAGTAATATCAGTTTCTTCAGCATGAGACTTCAAAAGGTTATCTTCTTCCTTGGCACTGGAGCTTTATGCTTCCCATCCCAATCTGCCTTACCACCTGAGTCACATTTATGAGCCACTTCTGTCCCATCCTGTTCTGTCTGCCCTTTATCCCTTTAGACGTACAGGGGGATTACATGGGCACCTCAGCATCCTATACAGCAATCTGAAAACTCATAAAGCATGTGAAAATATT
Organism: Burhinus oedicnemus; assembly: GCA_008921705.1. NCBI lineage: Eukaryota > Metazoa > Chordata > Aves > Charadriiformes > Burhinidae > Burhinus > Burhinus oedicnemus. The sequence goes on from VFFE01007704.1 coordinate 1,539,642, forward strand.
TTCATTAAAATCATAACTACGGTTGATAGTCATTGAATGTGCTGCCCTACACTCCCGTCTGCAAGGACTTTGAGTGAGCATCGGTAAATAAGGAATCAGAAAAATGGAGACATCACAGTCAAATTTAGTTTTCAGTGGAAAAACTCCTGCCTTCTGGGTCAGTAGGTCAAGCTTACTTGTTTTCATTCTTACCTTAATCAAGCTGTACAGCCAAAAGAATTAACAAATATCCTAATGGTCCCCAAACATGAACCGGCCAGCTTGGGTAGCTTGACAAGTGACATAGATGAATAGATGCAGAAGGCAGTGACTGAGTTACAAAGACTCATGGTGGTCTCTGTAAATACCGTACTGTCTCATACTGCTCTTTCTTCTTCTTTTCTTTTACTGTTTCTGTACTAATTGAAAGGGAAAGTGCATCCGTTTATTCCCAACATCAGCTGTTAGATTTTTTTTAAGCCATTGTATTTCACCATAAAGTCCCTGAAGGGAAAATTCTCACCACAGTTCTTTGCCTGAGGTTGGCTTCAATGCAGAGAGGCATCCAAAAGTTGTAGCCTACTTATGATCACAAGACATTTCAGGTCTTGTGACCTGAATGTCACCACTTTGTCTCAGATAGCACCAAGGCCAGAACAGCAGTCCTTTACTTGGTCTAAGGCTGTCTGTCATGTCCTGGGCTCTGGTATCAGGAGCAGTGGGAGCATGTCTGCTCTCCAAGGGTTAGCAAGCCAAGGGGGGCTGCAACACTGCATGGGCAGTGCCCTCGCCCAGGGTACAACCCCATAGTGTCCAAGCCCAGCAAGCAAAGTGGTGACAGTAAACAGGTCTTACTGGCAGTCCAGGCAGGACAGGGGACTGAGGCCTGAAGACCCCAGCTTGAGCTCAAATGGAGCCCCTGGACAGAGGGTGTGCGTGAAGACCCCAGGTGAGGCTGGTCAGGTTGTTAAGCTCTTTTAGTGCCCTCAGGGCACTGACATCTGGAAGCCAATGAGCTTTTTTGAGGCAACTCACTACCCTTTGCCATCACTCCCCTTATTCATCTTTGAGTTCAGAGGTGGCAGTAATGTCTGCTAGAAGCAGGAGAAAAAATACTTTAAAAGCAATTACTCTGCAGCTCAGAAGAGGGAGATAGAGTCCCTTAAGCAAAGAACTTCTTGCCTGGCTTACAGTGGACTAAATTCAGCTGTTTCTAACAGATCATAAACCAGGACTGTTTTTGAAAGAGCATATGTTGGGTAGTTTGTGTAAGGTCACCAGTCAGCCAAGCTGGGCTGGACGCCCACTGAAAGGGGTCTCATAACCTGAATATCACTGTGTTTTACTGTGCCAGGGTATTATGGAGAGCATGTTGACCTGAAGCATCTTCCTTTGTGCCACTATCAAGGCTATTGAAACTGATTGTATCTAGCAGCCAAACCAGACTCTGAGCTCCATCCCCAGCAGCAGCCAGTATAACTGCTTTTGGCCCCCTGAGCAAGTACACTGCACCATGGGGGTGCAGCCCCCCAAAAACTACAGAATGGGTGTCCAGGACCTGTCACTGTTGGCCAACCTTTGTGCTGTCTGGTATCATACAGCATGTTCTTTGTGACCCTTGTCTTGAGAGTCGTCTGCCAGGGCCTAGGTGGCCTCTACGTGCTGGAGCCTCCCCTGTAGCAGCTGCAGTCTCCATCTGAGCATCTGTTGTTGACTCCACTGAGAAGGGATGTTGACAGAGCTGCCATTGAAGAGCTGCCCATGCAGAAATGTGCCTTGTAGTCCTATGCCCCTGGACAAAAAAACCCCAACCCAGTGCCCACCCCATTATCTGCATGTAGCTCTGGATATCCCATTAGGCAGTCTTCCTAGGCAATCCATTAGGCTTCTCCTCAGAAAATATTCCCCATCAGAGGTCCTAATAAGCTGTTGTATCCTTGTCCCTATTGAGAACTTGGCTCAACAGCCAAGGTGCTGTGGGAGCAGTCTTTCCCTTTCTGCCAGCCATTCGCGTCAAATTAAAACCACTAATCAGACTGATGATTCTGTATTGCAGAAGATTTAAAATCATTTTGGCTATATAGGCCAAAAGCAGACTCTACAGGAGCTGGAGATGAATTCTTCATGATCCGTCCCACCCTGTAATCCAGTAAATATAATTTTAGTATTAGAAATAGAAGGCTACAGGCTCGGTGCTGACCTGACAGTGCAGGGTCTCAGGACGTGTCTCGCCCTGCCTTGGCAGGAGCTGGTTTTAGCCATGGCAGCAATTGTCTGGTGGCCACGTGCCTGTGGCTCCCCTGCTCTGGAAGTGCCCGGGGCAGGGAGCTGGCACCCCTGCATAGTCACTGCTGGACAAACAGCCCTTCTGGGGTAATGGGGCTGGGAGAGGGCAGCCTGTGGCTCCCAGACTTTGCCTGGGGAGCAGGGAGAAGGAGGCAGGCTGAGGTAGGAAAATGTATAATAGCTTCAAGCAGATCCCAAGACTTAGGAAGAAGAGACCCACGCTGTGAACGCTGTACTGCTCTCAGCAAATACCTCAGGATGCCCATAACTTGTGTGTCTCTGCCCCCGTTCATCTTGAAGAAGACTGAAAGTGTGAACCTTAGGATGCAGAGGAACATTGAAAGCATGAGCACAAGCCCAGAGAAAAGCAGTAGGTTTTCTTTAGACTTTTAAGACTGTTAAAACATTAAATGGATTAACAACATTTTGAGTGTAACTCCCCCACTATAGCATGTCCAGCTGTAGCAGCTGGGGACACAGACGGTGGCAACCAGCTGAGATAGAGAAGGGCTGGCACTAGAGCAGATTCCTAATGCAACCTGGTTTTGCCTGTCAGGACCCCTCTCAACTGGATAGGGATGAACTTTCAGCCTGGTTGATACCCCCCAATCTTCCCAGCTGTATTGAATCAAGTACTGCAGCCTGGCTTTCAGATGCGGTATGTTTGCCTTGGCACTTCAGGCTCCCCTTTTTTGGATATGTTAAGAGATTGAAAACTATCTGCAATACGCTGAATGGCAGCATCCAAGCTGTATTTGGATGGTAACAAAAAATTCCACTACAGATTTTCAACAATATGAGAATCTGTTGATTTGTAACAAAATAGATTTTAAATATACCACAAAATGGATCCAAAAGTTCTAGTTTTTCTCATAGATAGCAAATGTGATCTGCCATGTATCTCTTCTCCTAACTTTAGCCTACACCGTAGGCCTAAATTTTTACCGTTTAAAGTTTGCCTAAGCATTGATTTAGAAGAACATTTGAGCTTTTTAAAATTGATGGAATTAATTATTGTTAAGTTACTGTAGTCATTGCTCTCATAGCTATCATGGTACTGTCATGACTAGAACTCTTTTTCCTCTTCCTTCCTCTTACCTCTACGTCCTTTGTTGTCTTGAGGGTAAATTGCAGTGATGAGTAGCTGCAGATTCTCTAAATTAAAGCAGTTCCAGGAGGAATGCGATCTGTATGCCAGCATTCCTCTAGCAGTTTGTTTCCTTTTCTCAAGATACAATTTCAGGTGACCTGTATCATAGGTTGGTTAGGGTGACATGACATATCATCTATTCAGGAGGAAACTGTGCTTCATTAAGTTAGCATCTTTGTTGATTGTGAACTCCGTTTACTATTTTAGTAATTATTTCCCAGGGGCTACTTCACCGTTGCTTGGATTTTTTCCTGAATTAATCTGCTGAAAAAAGCAGTTCTAATTGCTTTAACATTTCAACAATCTATGCAATGGATCCACTTTAAAAGTTCATTCAAATTTATAATTATTACCACTTCAACCAATATTCTCTATTTTGTGCATTTACAATGAGGAAATGCCATTGGTACTGATAATAGTGTTAACCCTTACAGCATGTTTGAACTGTAAGCAACTACATAGATGAAAAAATTATTTATTAGAACATTTTAATTTAGGGTCATCTACTTGGATGCAAAATTTTTCCTTGAATGAAAATGTACCTGATAAATAGGACATACCTTTTATATTTTAGTATGACAACAATAATTGACAATATTTCTGTTGCTAATTTTCTTTTAAGTAACTAATTTACTGTATGTTTTACTATTTTCATTATCAAAAATTTAATTGACTTCAATGGATTTCACTCATTTCTGAGGTAGGATCAAAACTCCTGTAAGAGTAGTTTCTGCTCCTTCTTGCTGATGCATTCCTCCAATTCCCATGGAAGCTCATGAGGGCTCCACTTTGGCAGAATAGTCAGGTGGAAGAAGAGTCAGTTCCAGCATTTAGTAATTTTTTGTTTGTTTGTTTGCTCATTTTTAGCAGCCAGATTAGTCACTATAGATATTCACTGGTATTTGTTGTTAAGTTGACCTCCTCTCTGCAATCATGCAGGACTCCTCTCTAAAAATCAGTCTTACAGTCTAGATTTATAACCAGATTCTTTTTATCCTGCAGTATGCCACTGTTGTGAAGTAAAATATGCATTGACCTTTTCAGTGATGTAAACAGGGAATGTGTTGTATGTAAAACCCTCCTAAAAGACAAAGGTAGGTTTATTGTGTGCTACAATACCAACTGCTTCAGCCAAGAAATGAGAAATGTAAACCTTAATGTTGCCAACTTGACCACATAATACAGGGATATGATAATCAGCAGTGGTATTGAACATAATGTTTTCTGTAATGTTAGATAATTTATTTCAATATGAAATAATTTGTTCTGTTAATAATTATGAACAACTTTACTCTGCTGTCGTCTTCAGTCCACGTAACACTGAATGCCTGAAATTCTGTCTACTAAAATACAAGCAAATGAACAATTGGTCCTTACCAGGAGAAAAATAAGAGAAATTACATTACTCTTCCATCGTTCTATTTCCTAGCAGAAGTGTCTTCAAGTTGTATTTTGTCCATCCAAAAGCGAGTAAGCTAAGCTTCACTCTTGTCCTAGCCTAATTCAGTTTCATTCTTTCATTTGTTTATTTTAATTGATTTGTTGACAGTTTCAGCAGATGTCATTATGTGACTGTGTCCTGATGAGTCTAACTTTTGCAAAAGATTTAGAGTGAGATTTATGATAGTGAAAAATAATCATGCTGATTTAAATGTACTGGGTAGTATATTTTGCTTTAACAGTGAAATACCAGCAGTTTTCAACAGGATTTTCAACCCTATCTTTACTATACAACACAAATTTAGGCTTTGTTTCTCACTAAATTTTTTATATGTGTAGTGTTGGTCATTACTGTGAACGTTTTATAGATCAAAACTTGGATCATCTCCAATACTTTGTAATATGTTGAATTCCCATAAGGATAAAGGTCTGTTCTGTTAAGCTAATTTAGTGTGAGAAAAAAAAACAAACTATTTTGTACTATTTTCCCTGAAAGAAATGAGAAAGGAAGCTGAATAACAATATCTGTGTAAGAAATCTTTGTAGAAATAGAGTAGGATGGGAGCGAGGTACAGAGAAAGATATAAGAGATCTAAAGGAAAGCTGGCTTGCTGTACACCATTCTTTTTAAAGGGTCTTGGTTGCAGTAGGGAGCAGCTGTACTTACAGGCGTTTCATCTTGTGCATATTTGATGGGTGTGCAGGCATGATTTATAAGGAGAATGCCTGTAATGTGAATTTGTCAGGCTTGACACGCTGTGAAGAGTGAGAAGGGAGACCCTGAAGGGCAGAAGTACTTTGGTCTAAAAGGTACTTTAACAGTTTTGTGTTTGGATTCTTTAAACACTGGCTTTCATGCTCTTTCGCCATTGTAAGGACAAAATATTTCACATATAAGATCCCAGAACAAAGTTGTCTAAATTTTCAAAAAGCTTCATTCATAGATAACATACTTTGCTGTTTTGGTACAGTCAAATCTTGAAGATGGTGCCTCATGGGCACAGCTGCTGGATTTATTACTTGACACTTTAAGGACGTAGCTTTGTATTCTTGCTTTCAAATTCAACATCAAACTGTTGTTAAATTATATAGTGAATTATTGCTTAACAGTCACAAATGTAAAGGGAGAAATGAATTTAAAAAAAAAAACAACAGTAAAAACCTGCTATGGGTGAGGTGTCAAGCTTCAAGAAAAAATGTTGCTACTTGATATATATGCATGTGGGAACCTCTCTTCATGCTGCAGTCACTCTTAATGTATATACTTTAAACCTCTATTTTTGTGTACTGATACTTGCTGAAATATTGCATGGCAAAGGATGGAGCACATGCTATGTCTTTCCTAGACTTAAATCTCTTAGTAATGCTTTCCACACTCACAAATTAACTGAAATTTCACTTGACTGAAAAAATAATACTGGAAAATACCTTCTGCAGGTATTAGGCAGTTAGTAGGCAGTTTTGGGGAAACAAGTCATTAAGAAAAATTTAAGCCATTGAAATGTCTCTTAGTATTGATAAGCCCCAATAAGTGCTTACTGCATTTTAGCTTGTCTGTTGAGCGTTTTTCACTTATTTTTCTGAATATCCATCATTATTACAGGCTGGACAGAATTTTGCTGTGGTGTATCACTGTTAATTCTCCAAATCAACCACTATCATGCCAAATAAAGGACCTGGGGTTCTGGTGGACACCAAGTTGACCATGAGCCAGCAATGTGCCCTTGTGGCAAAGAAGGCAAATGGTATCTGGGGCTGCATTAGCCAAAGTGTTGCCAGCAGGACAAAGGAGGGGATCCTCCCTCTCTGCTCAGCACTAGTGAGGCCACATCTGGAGCACTGTGTCCAGTACTGGGCTCCCCAGTACAAGACAGACATGGACATATTGGAGAGAGTCCAGAGAAGGGACACCAAGGCAATTATGGAGCTGGAGCATCTCTCATATGAGGAGAGGTTGGGCTGGGACTGTTCAGCCTGGAGAAGAGAAGGCTCAGGGGGGAATCTCATCCATGTATATAAATACCTGAAAGGAGGTTACAAAGAAGAGGGACCAAGGCTCTTCTCAGTGGTGCCCAGGGACAGGACCAGAGGCAATGGGCACAGACACAGGAGGCTCCGTGTGAACATCACTGTGAGGGTGACCGAGCACTGGCACAGGTTGCCCAGAGAGGTTGTGGAGTCTCCCTCCTTAGAGATGTTCAAAAGCCATCATGACACAGTCCTGGACAACTGGCTCTATGTGGTCCTACTTGAGCAGGGGGGTTGAACCAGATGACCTCCACAGGTCCCCTCCAATGTTAACCCGTCTGCGATTCTGTAAAGATGCCTGCCTTGCATGGTTAGGGCCTATGTTTGGTCTATCCAGGCATCTTAGCTTCTTACACTGGGATAAATATTTACTTCTTTTTTACGATTAGCACAATTTAGGCAGCTGACATTCTAGGCACTCAAGCAAAATCGAAAAGCATACTGTGAACTAACAAACAGTCATGATCTGTCACGAATTCCCAACAGGAAAAAAAAGCTGACTGATGAAACTATTGGAAACCAGCCCTTTCATTGGCCCACCTGTTTCTGTTCTGGCAGTGTCCTTTTGCTGGAGGTAGAGTAATTTTCTTGTTACAAAGGGAATTACTATGAGACCTCAAAAGGTGTGCTGCGAGATACCATGCTGTCTCAAGATAGCTATTTTAGTCACTTGACAGAGTGGTGTAATCAAAAGATTATGCAGTAACAGCAAGACTGTTGATGCATGTGCACTGCCACCACTTACTTTATGCTCTTGATAAACGATTGAGCAGGACAGCCTATGGGGCCAGTGTTCACAGCGCAGCAGGATGCCCAGATCTAGTGATGTGGATTGAGGACAGAACTTCTGAGCTTTCATGCCTGCTCTTACACGCTTCTTTTTGCAGGTGTGGCTGTTTCTTCTCTTCTCCCAGTTGTAAAATGGAGTATTTTCTTCCCACCATGTTGTAAGGATTAATTAGTTGACATTTAGAAAGAGTTTAAAGGGGAGAGTTAATAGGACAGTGTTAAATCTAAGACACGAGAGAGCACAATCTATTTGGTTTTTATCTGAGCAATCTCACTGATGTCAGAGAGCCAAATTCCTTTTCTAATCTAGGAAGTGAAATCCTGGGAGGTGAAAAACCTCTGCAGCTTGCATTTGAAAATTTGATTTAAAATCTATCTGACCATGATTTCTGAACCGTGGCATGATGAATTAAATCAAAGTAAGGCAGCTGAGTATGTGACTTGATTTTCTGTTCTGAGTACTCAGCAGCTCTCAGTAAAGTCAACAGGAAGTGTGCAAAGTTTTTTGGATTTTTTTTTTGTTTTGTTTTAAATGAGGTTACTTAAACAGCTGCTTCAAGTATGGGTTTAAGAAGCTAACTTTGGTTATCTTGACTTCTCAGAATATTAAAAAATTTAAGAAGGGCTTTCATTATATAGGGAATTCATAATGTGCCTTCTCTGAAGACTTCATCCGTAAATAAACTCTTGTAAGCAGGACTTAATATCAAATGAATAGAGTCTGCAGCTACAGCAGGTATTTGAAAGGCAAAGAGTGGCACCAGTAGGCATAATTCAGAGTTCAGCGGAAGAAAAAAGTATATCTTTTTATTAAGTTCTATATTTTAGCTAAAACTTTACAAGTGCATATATGCATTGCTTAATTTTAAAATTAAATCTCTAACAACAACGTTAAACCACTTTTAAATCAATACAATATGCGTCTGAAAAGTCAAGTTTATAAATAAAGTATAGATGCAAAGAGGACTTCATTAGAATGATTAAATAGCTAGTATGGAGGGCTTGACTTGTGGTATCTATGCAGGGCTTGTGCAAATAACAAGAATCCCAGGGGTGGACTCTAACACCACAAGAGACGTCTTGTCTTCCAAGTCCATCAGCAGAAACCCCATGGATGCAGAAGCTGTCTGTTCAATGCCCAGGTCTCCTGTGACTACCAAAGTAATGCACACCAGGGTGCATATACTGTTGGGATTGCACAGAAAGTGCAGCCTTCCGTGCTGGTTTCCCAGCCCTCGCTGGGGAAGTGGGGAGAAGAGAAGCCTGCCTTTCTGACTGCCGGGCCCCCCCATTAACCTCCAGATTGTTTCATTGCAGCTGTGCTGAAATGTATTCCGTACACCAGCTGTCAGCCTAATGTAACTTGAAATGGGCTGCTGTAATAAACCATTATCAAAGCACTTGAGGAGAATGTGAGCCTTGACCTTATCTGGATAATTATCTAATAGAGCGCACAGACTGATCCCTTTAATTGGTGGTGTTGTCCTTTGCAGCCATACTAGAATGTGCTGCCTGGGACAGTTACCCATTCCTAGGGTGTCCTCGTACTTTTAGTATCAACATCTCCATTACAGTTCCGTCGTTTTTGCTATAGATGAGAATCCCACAGGATTGATAAATGAATTTTATTGGGAGCATTCTAAAAAATTCTGTTATTTAAATTGTTTGTTAAATCGACTCCAGTCAGTTCTTGCCGGTTACTGATCTTTTAGACTGTGTTTTATAAGAAATCCCCGAACAATGTAACAAGCTTAGGTGATGGTCAGCAGACTGTCAAAATGCAGGTCTGCTTGGTCAAGAAAAGTTTTTCACTGCTTCATGACCCACTGTCATCCTGTGAGGCAAGAGGCTCAGCTATTCTAAGACACAGATTTACGTATTTTGCCTACCACACAAAAGCAATTTTTTTTTTTTTGCAAAGTAGGGTTCAGCAGTACATCTATAACAATTTGGTTTGGTGAATGGGGGCAAAGAAAAGGAGCCAAACAATTTCCCATTGAGTTATTTTATTCAAGAGCTTTGAACAAATTTGATTTTTAATGTGCAAAGAAGGTATTTTCTGAGGATATATATATGCAGATGGGGGTGTGTGCACTTTTTAAGACATTTCTTCTGTTGTGTCTCTCAGCTGCTTTCCCTTGTAAGTTTATGTAGTGGGAAAGACAGTGGCACTCCTCCTTAAGTAGCAAAATACATTATCAGTTCCCATTACAGGAACTCACATTTTTTGGATCATGAAAAAATTCTGCCAGTGTTCATGTATTAGTCATACAAATATACTTAACTGTAATTTAGGTAGAATGTAACTGAAACTTAATCATAAATCCGGTTTATCATCTCTGAAAGAAGTATCTCATAATCTGTATTGCTGTCATGTTTCTGGTCCATACTGGATTCTGAAAGGTCAGATTCTGGAAAGCGAAATCCATGGTTTTAATATATGCTGTTTTCTGACAATACATTGGATGATTTTTTACTGACTGATTATGGTACTGAAATAATACTATTTCATTTTTTACCCTACCAAGAAGCCCTGCTTTAGCCTGCACTCTTGGGCTTTTGGCCTCATATGTCTCTCAAAATCAGGTGCCCAGAAGAAAACAGATCAATGTTGTCATTAAAGATGTTTATGATTTTTTTTCATGCTCTAAGCAATTTTTCCTTGAACAATATATTATGAAAATACTCATCATTTCTTTATGTTGGCAAATTTATGCCAACTTAAGTTACTTTTAGTTGGCTACTATATTTAATAATTTAATCCACTATATTAATACACTGAAATATTAGCAGTATTTCACTTGCACTCAATGAGAGAGAGATTTCAAATGTGAATAGCAACTCATATTTCAGACTCTGAGAGGAATGGAAACTGAATGCACTGCAGATTTTTTAAAATGTTTGTTGGTAACAAAGGCCTTTGATTTTTTTTACATTCATATCAATGAAAATACAATGCAAAGATTGTCATTATTTCGATGAAATAAGTATTTAAAATATAGCAAACAAACCCATTGTGCCAGTGCTGTAAAAATAATGTAACTATATGAGCGAGTACTGATGTAGGTCAGTTCAGCTGCTCTCCATATTCATTGTGACAGTTATTGAAATAGCTGGAGGCAGAGTGGTTACTGATACACTATCCTGTATTTAGAGTTTTAGATGCTATGGCATCAAAAGCAAGACCATTGGGAGTACTTAAAAGGATATTGGTGATACAGAGTTTGAATTTCATCCTGAGAGAAGAGGTAATGATTCTCATGGATTTTGGTGCTGAGACACAATTGACAAGGCAGTAGGTACTAGATGCTCATGTGAATTCTTTTTTTTTTTGTTATTGTTGCTATGACACTTATTTTCTCTGTTCCCCATTTCTCTACACTTCCCTACTTAATAGGGTGCGTAAGGAGAAATACATAAGAAATGGTTAGATACTCAGATATTACTGTAACAGAGATCATTTAGCCCCACCTAAATCATAATCCCAAACTTCGTTGTTACATTGATTAGGCAATCAAGGATGAACGTTGTCATGTTAGGTACTGGGTAGACAGAAAGTGGTGGAGAGTTCCTGTCCTATCCTGAACGATTTACTGGTCACACAGTTAAAGCATTTGTAGCGTGAGAGATGCACCAAACAAGAGTAATAAAAGAAATATTGTCGAAGTTCCATGATCCTATTTTATTTGAGTGAGGAAGTAGCTGGATGGAGACGAACGCTGAGAGGGACAGAGGTGGCGGTAGAAAGGAAAAAACACAGGGTGATAAAAGTGTGGGGTACAGTGAGGGAACAGGGAGTCAGGGCAGGTCTGGTCTGGCTACTACTGCACTTACCATTTGGCTTGGTTTTTTATGCAATTTTCCCTGGGGAAAAAGAGGGGAGGGAGTTACAAGAACATTCGTGATTGTTACTGAACTATATTTTTATCTAATGGAAAATATTCATTTTTTAACACAGCACATACAGGAATAAATTCATTTGAGAAATGGACTCTTTTTTTTTTTTTTTTTAGCACCAGCCACAATTTCAGGAGTATTAAATAATATATGCCATTACCAGCAGAATTGGGATATTCTCAGAACTACTTCTTGTGTGGAAATAAATATTGTAGCTTAGAAACATACACAGGCCCCTGTAATTTGTGCAAATCTTCTCACTTCACATCGAGTCTGATGCCTAGGCAGACAAATTTCACATCGCTGCAGATTTGTGTCTCCTTGATAAGTAATCCAGTACGGTTGAAAGGCTACTTGGGAATATTGTAAATAAAGGGCACATAGCAAGACCTTTCAGCCAACATTCGTAGTTAAAGGTGAGAAAAGGGTAGGTTTCATGATGACTGATTAAGTTTGGAGTTGCACTGTGCCTGCAACTTAATAGCAGTTATCAGTAGTCAAGATGGATTGTGAATAGTATATTCTTTTAATATTATTTTAAAAGACCATGTTCTTGACTGCAACTCAGTTCTTTATGACTATTTTTTCTGAGAATTGCCTTCATTTTTACGGAAGTTTGGAAAAATATTTCATATGTACTGTCATGTAACAAATACAGGTTGCAGCTTTACTAAGATCTGTATTTCACGATGACGGCTCTAGCCCTAGCGCAGGCAGCTGTGCTAATGGAGGTTGAAACTTTTGGTCAAGGTGCAAGTCCGATTCCATGGTGTGCATAGAGCGCTGTACCCCAAAAGCAAAATCAAGCATGATTTTCTCTTTTGTACCAGTTATTAGTTATGCTGCCTTAATCTTGCACCTTTTTTGATCTTTATGAGCCCTCTGTTGCAAGATAAAAGCAAGATTTAATTTGACATTGACTTGACTTTCAGATAACTCGATTTTTAGCAGCAAGTAGGTAAGATTTTTTAAATGCACTTGAATAAAATTGGTACTCTGTGCTAATTCTCATTAGAGGATTAGACTATAAGCATTTTATGAAGTTATTCTTTATAAAGTTATTTTTATCAAGTTAATTTTAATTGACAGAAGAAAAAAATCAGAGGAACTCAAAACAGAGGAAAGTGCCATTATTCAGAAGCTTCCAACCAGGAAATTATTTGTCTACTTTGAATATAAAAAACAAGGACTCTATGCAGAGAGCATACGGGACAAACTGTAGTCAAAATTCTTTTTTCTGGGCCCTCTAATAAAAAATTCACCGGAAACATACTTCAATTTCTTGCATCATTATTCTCTATAATGTGAGGATTTTGAGTGTGAAGAGGAGAGGTGTTATACTTTCTTCCTCTTCTTTTTCTTTCCTGCTTCATCTGTGAAAACTGGCAGAATTTGCACTGCTGATCCGGGTTTATTCCATAAGAGGGTGAAAATCTACCTATGTGCAACAGGGCAGCGAAGGGGCTATTGAAGAATAAACCAGCAAAAGCCTGGTGATTTAGAGATAACTTTTTTTTTTCCCTTGAAAAAAGGCTGTTGTTTTTCATATATATCCTGGGCAAAGGTAACCAGATATTTCATAGTGGTATTCTTTCTGTTGTATTGAGTTGCATAAGCTGTTTTTATCTTACCTTTTAGCCTGCTGTGATAAAAATCACCTCCCTTCCGTATCTCATTTTATGTCTAGTCCCAGTGGTCCATGTACTGTCCTGGGAGGATGAAAAAGAAATAGCGTCCTTTCTGAAAAAGCAGTGTGACCTGACTAGCCTCAGACGGCTAAGGATAAGGGAACAGAGTGGTTCAGGAAGGAGAACTGCAGTGGCTGAGTGACGAGGATGAAGCTAGGAAGCTCTGTGCCTCTTGTTGGGAGGAGAAAGAAAGGAAGCAGTGCTGGAGCTAAAAAAGCAAATGGTGACGTTGGGAAAAGACTAGGAAGGAAACTGATTTACCAGGGAAGGGAAACAATTTCAAATACTTTAATGTTGAATTGGAATTATTTTGTGCCTATTTATATTCTGACAAGGAGAACCTAAATTGTTTTATTCTAATAATAGTAGATGGCAGCCCCAGTCAAATATTCTATTTAGAGAGCAGCAATCACCTAATGGAAAACACAGGGTATACATACAGGTATTAAAAACTGGGCCTAGTAAGTGAGATAACCGTGAGCTAGTTGAAAAGTGATATAAAATGGTAATAGCTATTATAAATAATAAGTTGTTATTCGTTGCTATAGAGTTATTTCCCATTCGAAGCATACGGTATATCCCTTTTTTGCTTCAGTCACAGTGCTTCTTTTGTATTCAAGCTTAATATACTGTTAACAGGTCATATAAATCTATTGAATTAAATGATATTGTGTACAACAATTTGTTTTAATTATGAAATATCACGTGTTCTATTTAACTGTGGGTTTAATGAATGGCTATTTAATTAAGGGCTTTAAATCAGGTAATCAGTTTGCATCACTGGGCAATAAGTGATCAGTTTATAACATGCAGTTGAACAGTAAAAAGGAGCAATAGGCAAACCTTTCCCCCTAGTGTTTATTAGCTAATTAAATAATCTGGACTCTGGGGTACATATAAAACAGGGAATAGAAGGTAGGTGGGAAGGATGCCAGAGGAAGGTACTTGACAGGGCTTGATGAAGCTGTGAAAATGTTGGTAGAGGCTTGTCATACAGTTCACTGTGTAAACTATAACAATTCACTGGGTACGCTATACCACATTTGGAAACAGAATGTCTTACACCTTTGCCTATCTTTGGCAAATACATTACAACTATAATAAAGAGACGTTAAAGGTATTTATTGTTGGCTATGATATGAAAGAACAGATCAGTTAAGATTTTCTTTATGTGCTAATATTAATTTTTTTTTGTTTGTTTGCTGTCTCTTTCTAGTTCTGTAACATCTTAAATGATTTCTGGTTGAATGAAATTGATTACACATTTCCATGAAAAACCTACTGTTTACATCAGTACCTTTCAGAACACACGCAATAACTGAGTATACTGATATCCTAAGGGTGAGATACACGTTCTAAAGGTGTGAAGTGAGGTAAAAAAGGCTTTTCTGTCTGTTTATTCCTCCTACCCACTGTATTTATGACTATAAACAACTGTCTTCATATGATGTCTCTGCTGTCATCCTTTCAGATTTTGACTTAGTAGATTTTAAGGATAAAGGGGGCCATTCTGATAATCCATGATGCATTTTGTAGGCCATAAGATTTCAGCCAACAATCCTAGTATTTGTCTCAAAAGCTGTGGCTGATCTATTGAATCATTTTAGAAAGAGAGTCAATCTAAAAATAGGAAGTGATGCATAATCCAGTACAACGCTGGGAAGTTATTCTAATATTTTATTTCCTTTATTGTTAAAGGCTTACATCTTATTTCTTGATTTGTTTTGCTTTCCTTCAGCTGAACCTAGATGAACTGTCAACTAAAGAGCTTTTCCTTCTCATGTAGACACTATTTATATACCATAACTAAAGCACTTCATACTGTTTCTTCCAGGTAATAATTTAAAATAGGTAATTCCTAAAGGTTACAACACGAAAGAATTGTTTGGGAAATGCTAGTGGTTTGTAAAAGGTATTCTAGTTCAGCTGAGAGACCAAACGCCAGCATGATCTTGAACTGAATACAGGGATATGTCATGGATTTGGTTATTAGTTTTACCTTTAAGGCTTTTAGATTTCATAAAACAAATTGAAATCTCATACACACCACATGCATATGAATGAATTCTTGGGTTTTTTTGGTTTTATTTGTTTAAGTTATGGCAAATACAGGTTTTCCATTTAGACATCAAGGATAGATTTATTCTCTCTCCTATCATAAAACAGCTAAGTTATCATGATGGTACATGTGTGCAAAGACACAAGACATGCTACATTATAAATATGTGCAGTAATATCGCATATATTAAAGTTCTTTTACTGTGCTCCTTTCTTCATGGCCGATTAATAAAGCATTTTTTTCCCTTTTCACTTTGCTGGGGCAGAGGAGGATGATATTTTTCTGTGTAGGAGTTTTGGAAGAGGGGATTAAAAGGTTTTGTTTTGCTGTTCTTCTAGGTACAACTTCAAAAAATGTATTTCTTCATATCAGCCTAACAATGCTTGCACAGAGTACTGCATCTTTAGAGTATGCTGACTGAAGAAATTGTTTTTCAACTTTTATAGCTATTTTAGATTGAGTCTTGTGTCTTGACTTTCTGCTCGGATTACAATTTCAATTTTAACACATTCAATGGCTATATTTGAGTGAATAATAAAAATGGGAACAAATGAAGATGAGTTAGAGTCTTGAGTTTAGGTAAATCATGCTTAGATATAATTTAAAAACAACTGCAATTTTAATTCTGCTTAATAAGAGCCCTACAGCATCTGTAGTAGAAAAAAAATGTATCAGTGATCATAACACCTTTCACTGTCTTACTGGACTAGCATTTTACAGTAAGGACTACCTATAGATGGCACCAAGAGTAAATATTACAGGAGCTGCACAGGAAAAGTCCTAGCTTTAGAATCCATCATATTTGTGATTGTATAGAATCCGTACTCAATGCCTTTCTGAATTTTTTTACAGTGTTACTGTATTTTTATTAATTCTTATTGGAAATAATGGAAATCCTTCATCTGACCTCAGCTGAATATAGAAACTGGGGACTGGATTCAGGAGATATTTGGCCTAAATGGACTTTGGCTTAATTTTTGTCTTTCCAGTCTGTTGGTCTTTTCACAGTTCTGGAGAGCATACCTTCTCCTAGCAGTGAGCAACAACATCTCAAGGCTCTCAACTCCTGTGTATGCAGCTGCAGAAGTTGCAGGGCTATAACATTGTCCCAGATGTTCTTCCTTTCCTCCAGCTGCAGCCTGATTCTCCTGGTAGGCTAGCAAAACCTCTCTGGGGAAAAACAAAGGGGTGCTGAGTTACGTCAGGGATGGTCCTGGCTCTGTAATGTTTCTTTATGGCTCTCTTACCCCCGCTCTGTGCAGTGAAATGCTCTGAGACATCCTGGGAAGCAGCACCACCCTTTGAGGCAGAATGGTCTTTGGTGTCTGTGACTAGTACATGCATCAGTATAGTTTTGCTGCCAGTCTTTTTGTCCAAATTGGCTCAACGTCCCCAGTCATAAAGCTTGCAGTGCCAACTGCATCAGCATCATTAATAATGCTATGTTACTTTCCATCTTTAACTCCAAATATAATAAGCAAGAAAAAACTGTCAGTCGAAACTGCACAAAGGAGTCTGTCCCTGCATTATTCACCTTCATAAGTCAAAATAACATGACATTACATTCTTTGTAAAGAGAAGTCAGGCTGAGACTAGAGAAGGACTCTGGAGATTAGTACAGAGATGGAAAGCCCATATTACCAGTTTTCCTGTTATGTCTCAGGAAAACAACAGTATTAAGTCAATATAATGTGTGAAATAAAAAGAATTTGAATTTTGCAAGGTAACTGGTAACTATTTTCATTTTAAAATTTATCTTTAAATCTTGAGTTGTGAAATAATAAGCAGAGTATCACAGTGCAAAAATGAATGGATGGATGAAAAAATGTTAAAAGACTGAAAAAACTTTGCACAGTGCTGTTGGAAGCCTTCGTAAAAATTAAAAGACCTGTTTGGTCTGAGGTTGCAAGTATATTCTGAAAGTAATCTTTCAGCTATTCTTCTTCTAAAAGGTGCGATGGAAGCTGCTTTTCCATTGCAAATGTTAGTATCGCTAACCTGTGTCTAGCACAGTGCTAAGTGAATGATGCAAGAGATACATAATAATAAAATTATGTCCCTCTTTTTTTTTTTCCCCAGAGGGATTAGATTGCTAGTAATGTCTTTGGTGTGATATGAGCTGATAAAGGCCAGAGGCCCTGATTCATCATAGGAATTATCACCGCTTCACTCATTCTTATGAAAATGCTTTTTACTATGTGGAAATCGGGATAATTTAGAAGTACATTCTTGTGAGAATAATTCACAGAACTTCTTAGGTTTTTGCAGTTTCCTTAGTCCTTTACTATGACCTCAGTCTTTACTTTCATTCATAACTTGAACAGAAAACATGGTGCAAAACATGTAACATGGTGAATGGCCATTTGCCTGGAGCTCACCTTCTCAAACACATTTGTGTGTATGGATTGCACATTGGAGATTTGAAAGAGCCTCTAAAATAAGAAAGAGGACAAGGTTGAGGTACAAATATTTAAATTTATTTTGTGCATGGCAAATTTTTGACATTGCACGTCTGCTGTAGTTTTTCTAAGCACTTGATCTCCTCTAGCAGCATTGACCCTGTAAATATGGTGAAGCTGTATTTTAACGTTTGTTTTTGGGAGAGTGAGAGAGCGCTCACAGTTGTTGAGGTCAGGCCATGAGAGGGAAGAAAGGAAAGCTTCATGTTTTCAGGAAATAATGCCTTCAGAGTACATTTCTCTTTTGATGTTGAGTTCAATACTGTTTTCATCACACAGATAAACTTTCCTTTCTTACCATTTATTTCATATGATTGGACTTCAAGCAAGAAAGTTTTCTACACAAGAGATAGATACACAAGTGGTTTTTAATTCTTTGCCATCTTTCTCGCAGAGAGTAAGTCCCAAATAACTAACATTGGGGGGTTTAATACTCTAGGAAAGCTTTGTTCCTTCATCAAACAGCAGATTTTCTGTTTTGTTGGTTTTAAAAACCCTCCATAAAATAAGTTTAAAATGCAGTGCATGGCAGTGCCATTTTGGTTGAATGCTGATGCAAACCCTACAATACATAAGGCTATTACAGTGCGAAAGCCACATAACTTTCTTTTAAAAATTGTTTTGTCTCCAAAGAGACACAGCCTGACATGGCGTATGTCATAGTCTCATAGTACTATTCTTTGTGTCTCAGCCATTTTGAAAATAATAAATACTGTGCCATAATATTTTGGTAGCACTTAACGAAGTTGAAAACATAGTCTGCTACTATAATTGTATTATTGCCTTTATTTTTCTTAACTGACACTTAATAATTTCATTCCAAATTCCTTCTCATTGAAAGAATGAAAGTTGTAATTGTTTTAATGTAACTCTAAGGGGATGTGTAACTCTTTCTAGCCATGATAGCTAACTGTTCAGACGTACAGATACATGTGACCAGCACTAGTAATATCAGCTGAAACACTGAAGCGACGAAACTATATGTTAACCTCCTAGTATGTATAGTAGGCGTTAGCACCATAGGCATTTTGTGTTTGGAGAGTAAAGAATTATTTTGGATAACAGAGCAAAAAGTGAATTCTTATTTCCTACATAACTTCTCTCATACTGCAACAATCTTACATAAAGTACTATATACTGTATTGGTATTTTTCACATATTTAGTTATAAATATGTAAAATAACAGTAGAATTGAAAGGAAGTGTAATTGTTTAATCTTGTGCTTTAAAATTTCTTGTGTACATTTCATGTATTCTTTTTAATTGTGTTCCAAGCTGATACACAGTTCTTGTTATTGTTAACTTTATCTTCATAGAATTTTTTTAGCTAAAACAAGACATCTTTCTAAGGAAGAAATTATGAAGATAGTCGATGCTTTTGTCTCCAGTGACATAGCAGAAAAACATACGGGCCACAAACAAAAATTCTTTGAATCTTCTATGCCATAGCAGCTTCTCCTTAATTAGGCGCTCAGTAGTATTCTTGGGGTTTCTTTGTTTTATGCAAAATCCTGAATTGAAAAATTACATGGCATTTTTAGGTGCAATAGGATTTAATAGGTTTGTGAAGTAGTTATCTTAATTAAAAAGAAGAAATATTGCATAGTAGCTCTCTAGTCTTCCATGTAAACTTGATACAATTTTAGATTTAATAGAAGGAAAAGCATAGTTGCCCTTACTTTAGCATACTGGAAAGTAATTAGAGAGGCACTCTAACAGAAACAGCAAAAGCTGTGAGAGACAGGGGAAAAAAACTGGAAAGGGCAGAATAAGAAAAATAGCTTCAAAACATTAGGTCACAGAGAGTCAGGAAAAACAAAGCAAGCGAACACTTTCTGCAGCTAGCCTCGTGTTCAGTACTAAACGCTGCCTTCCGCTTTACCCACCTCTTTGGTTCATTAACAGTACCAGCTGTCATCAAGAGACAAAAACCCCAGAAAAAGCCTTGCCCTTTGTAAATGACATTCATGTTCTCCTCCATGATGTTCCACAGTCTTTGGTGTCATGTTCCCAAAATGTTTCAAAGCCCATGATGGACCCCAAAAAAGGACGTTGCTTATGAACTGGTGAATGGTTTAAGGAATACGGCTGACATCTAAGACGGCGTTCCCAAGTTGTCACACAGTTTAGTGAAAGACTTCCTACGAGCAAGGCAACAAGCACACCTCCATGAGCACTTGCTCGTGATTTCTTCAAGTAGCGCTAACAGAGAATATCCCACAGGTTGTGGCAGCTGGAGAAACAGCCTTGCTGGGCTCTACACTCTCCTTACTGCCTTCAGTTACGTTCCCACAGGCTAAGTAATTTGTTTTAGGCTTATGAAGTAGTGTGAATTAATCTTCAGACTGACTTTATTCCACTACTTACTGCTAAACTGCTGGCAAAAGACTTTTCTTTTAACTGAACCATTCCGCATTTTCTCATTGTCTTCAGTAACATGAAGGAGCAGAAACGTGGAGATGATTATCAATTATGATTATCACTTATCTACATCTGATTGAAATTCTAGATGCCTGAGAAGTCTGCTTGTTTTACTCAGTGTGAGAAAAATCTTTTCATTAAAAACCCACGACTTTTTGATAATTCTTTTGGTATGTCTTGCTGTATTAATGCAGTCTCTAAGAACATGGTATTTTGAGATGGTTGTCATATATTACCTGCTAGAAAGCTGTACTACCTACAGCTATAAGTAGTATAGTATTCTGTAAGTTCTAAGCTGGATTAATCTCTATGTAACCTTTGCATAAACATTTCTTTTCAAGTATGGAAAATGTAATTTAAATGAGTGCAACACTTTCTGCTTGTGTATTTACTCCTGGAATGCATATGGCAGCTGTGCATCCATACCAGTATTGCATAAACATTTACCTGTTTCAGACCTTTCAAAATGTGCAAGCTTAACTTCTTTCCATGATCATTTATTCAGAGTTTAAAAGTTTATTTGCATTGATTTTTATTGTTAAAATAAGTAAAGGCCAAGTTGCATGCTGTCTAAGCCATGTGGGTCTATTAGAATCAGTTCTTCTTTTGTTCTCCAAAAGAGCTCCAGCTGACATGTATGGGATATGCCTGCATGTGAGTGGGAGCAGAATTGCTCTCCCTAGGTGACAGGGAATGCAACCCAGTCCATAAGTGGAAGAAAACCAGCATGTGCCAGTTTAGGGTTTTTATAGTTTAGAAATGTGCAGTGGGAATCTCCTTCCTCATCGTGAATGAAATTTAAAAAGTTGTTTTCCCAAATGCATGCAGAATATGTCTCAAGATTCTTTTAGGCAGATATAATTGCTTTCCTTCATGCAGCAAGCCCCTGTTCTCTGTCACACCCTCAGTCATAGTGTCCATAACTTCCTAGTTGAGAGAAATTCTGTCTGCCACTAGTAAAGTGTAGAAGGCAGCTTCATTTACAGTAATTAAGCGGTATCAACCATTTTGTGAACACACCCAAAAGCCAATCCTTTTTCTTCTGGAGGCCAAGGGAAGGAGACAGTCTTCCCTGAGATACAACTGTTGTCAGGTACTTTAAAGATGTTTCAAAAGGCATGAGCTAGGGAAGATTTTAGCCATTCTTTTCATAAATTTATACAGACAGAAAAGGTTCTCATGAGGAGGGTTAGCTTTCTTACTCTAGTAAGACATCCTGGGAAATGTGTCGCTGCCTTTCCTTGCCCACTCCCAGCAGGTATTTTGAACGTAGGTCAGTTTGAGCTCTTACATAGGTCAACATAATGTAATTTTGCATCTTCCAGTTTATGGAGATAACATAGTCTCTAGTATCAAAACAAGTTCTTGGACTGAATGGTCTCTTAGTTATCATTAGGTAGTTTCTACTAATGTTTTCTATACAGTATATCAGCTTGGTTTACTGGTAGCTATAAACATCTCACACGAGTGCAGCTACTCGAAAAGCTTGGGAACAGATTTTGAATTTAACGCTTGCAGGCAAGGTGTAAAGGCTGACAGACGGCTCAGCATGGGTCAGGGCATAAGCAGAAACTCTTGCGAAATGTGTTGCCAAAAAAAGAAAGGAGGCAATAAATTTGCATCTCTGCATGGGAAGAGGCAATGACCACAATCTCTTGAAATTTGTGAAGGTGGAGAAGAAAATAGTGTGGTGGAGCACTCCGTGCACAGAAAAATATTATTCACTAGGTCAAAGTTACTTATGGCTGAATGGGCAGGTAAAGGTGGGGTGAAGGATATTGTAGGCAGAGATATGTATTGTCACCTTTTAAAAATAAAAGAGAGGCTATAGGACTGCACCCCGCTTGGGGAGTCACCCTCTCCCTCCTCCCGGTGCAGCCCCAGGCCTGCTGCTCCCTGATGGTCTCCGGGGCCAGCACTGGGTGCCCCAGGCGGGGCTGAAATGGAGCCCCTGGGCCCATGGGCAGGGGTGTGGGTGGGTGTCCCCGATGGGCGGTGAAGGTCTGCCACTGCAGCCTCTTGTTGTTGCAGGTGAAATGTTAGGTCTGGTTTCCAAGCTGAATTGAGGTGGTTGTGTGTTTTGGGGGCGTGGGGGTTTCTGGGGTGCTAATTGCCCTTGCCATATTTTGAAGTGTAAAGAGGCAATGAGAAAGCAAGTTGGATTAAAAAATACTACTGCTCTCTTCATGCTTATGACACTATGAGCAACGCTCAACCTAGGCTCCCACAGTGTGTACAGAAAGGGCAGTAGGTGTTTTTTCTCTCCAAAATATTGTTTGGTTGGTTTGAGGGACAGGCAGAGAGATAACATGCCAGCAGAGAGAATAGGGTGCTTGCAGAGGGTTGCTGGGATTTTTGTGCTGTTTCTTAAGGGAACTAGACTTGGCCTAAGACAAGGAGGTGAGAAAAGTGAAAGGGAAGGAGAAGCTAAAGGGAGAGATTGAGGAGAGAGGAGGAAAAAAGATGGAGCTGTAGAGTGAAGACACAGTGTGGAAAGGATGTTACCTAAATGTAGCATTGGTCAGTAAGTTATTAGAGTGAATGCGTGATTGACTGGAGAATGTTAGTGGAAGTTTAAGTCACTTAATTGGTCAGTTAATCACTGACCAAGTTGCTTTCTCTCGGGTGTGCATAGCAGTTTCTTGGTTTTTGCAGCAAATATTTTTTTAAAAATGTTCGACAGATAGAATTTGAGGCCTTGAATATTTGCTATGATAGTATGTGAGCATACTTCCATATCTTCCTGTTCTACAAAATCATTATATCCTTAATAAAACTTATAAAATAGGTGCACAGTGTGCTTTTTGGAGAAAAAACCCAAACCACCTCTATCTTTATCTGATTAAAAGCCTAAACTAAAATCCCAGTAGCCAAGCAGTCATGATTGTCCCAAAGAATTCCCTGAAATAGATTTATTTTGCACCTGATATGAATTCTGTAGCAAGTGAAGGTTAATGTGCCTGTCACCCGAAAAGGAATGGTGGGTGCAGTCATTAACGCGTGCCTCTCTCTTTTCTGTTGGTATCAATGGCTCAAATACCTTTCTGAAGTTCAGATTTGCTCCCTGCTTTTTATCTGTTCTCCTTTTCTCCCTCAGCCTCCACAACTCCTTCTGATCAGATTAACTTGTTTTCATTTGTGGCAATCATTCATCAATTTATTCTGAGAACTTCCACAGGCAATACAGAAACCCATTAAATCTATATAGCAGGTTAATCTCAACTAATAATTACTCATTAATCTTGCTGGAAATACACATTTTCTTCATCCCATTGCCAAGTCACAAGCCTGAGAAAAAAGTGAAGTATTTAATCTGTTTTGTAAAGTTTGTTAATGACAAATTCTGGCTGACATTGAAAAATTAGGTCTACTGTGTTGGGGTGCATTCAGTTTTAAAAAGTGATTAACTATATGCCAAGCTGTCAAAGAAATTTTGCATGAAAAAAGAGAAGTTGTTAACATTATGTCTGTGCCCAATGATTTCATAATGTCCATTTTAAATATACATGGAAAAAAAAAATCAGCAGCATACAGCCATTTTCAAAAAGTGGAGTTTTGAAACTATCAAAAGAGAAGCCTGAAACAGCTTTTTTACTCCCTCACACCCTCCCCCAATTTCCACTTTGCCTGCCTCCCTCCCCCCCATCTTTGACTTTAAAACCACTTTTATGTTTGCTCTAAAATTTTAGTTAAATCTGTTTGCTAATTAAATTGAACACAGACTTTGGCTTTCCTGAAGAGCTCCTCCTTATTCTTGCCCTCCCATCAAACCACGGCTGCATCCTGGGAGACTCTGTTTTCCAGTGCAGCCGGATTTGCTGACACAGGTAGGTCATAGCCTAGGATGATTTAGAAGTCCCACACTTGCTAAATAATTCAACCTATTTTATGGCTATTTGCTTAATATCCCGTTTCTGCAGAGTTGGTAAAATGTCTGACAAAAGGTCAAATGGATTGAGCGGCTTCTCTCTGTTGAACTTGGCTTCTGCTGCTTCCTGGTGCTGCTCTCAGTATATCTTCACTTCTGATTGATTTTCTTAATTCAAAAATTGACGCAAAAAGTCTTTTCTAATGAAAAGCATGTTTGTCAATATTCTCCACTCCCTCTATGCATTTCTGTTACGTTTTTATTTTGATTACTAGCTCCTGACCTGTTTATATTCTGGTTTGCTTGAAAACCCAAACTTTTGGTCTCCGTACAAAATATCACATTTGCTCTCATCTTCTATATCGCACCAATGCTCTTTGGCAAAAGGCATAATTTCATTTTCAAGATCCTTTTGGGAGCATATAGCAGCCTTGTGTTACCAGACCAGTAGAGTATTTTTATATTCAGAAAGAGAAGAAAAGTAACCTGTTGTGAGCAGCGAGTCTTTATTCCTGGTCAGAGATGAATTCCCAGATAAAAGGATATATTTCTTCTTTGCCTTGTGACACAAAGTCAGACTTAAAAAGCCTTCTACTTGTTCAAAGTGACTCGGAGGCTGAAGAAGTGACACTATGGAAGACTGTGTATGACACACAATGCTGCTCTGTGCTTGTTCTGCAGATTCAAAGTACCCCTTTGGTTCTTGAACCCTTTTTAGTTTGATAGAAAACCCATCATAATGTTTGACTATTACAAAGCTTCAGCATCACAGATGTTGAACTTTACCTGATGTTTGTATACATCATACAAGATGTAGCAAGTGAAATTGGGTTACAGACATTGTTTTGTGTTGTGATGATGAATTATTTGTCACTGATCACCACACCAGCAATGGAGTATACAGCTGTAATAACACATTTTCACATTCCATTTGTTAGTTCCAATATTGGTTTAATCTTTTTCTGATATACAATTTTTTCCCTTGGACTTACTTTCCTATTAAATAAAGCAACTTTGAGGTTTCCTTTATTCGAAGAGTAATTTTTAACTAAAAAACCCCTATATTTGATGGGAAAATACCCATACCTCTAAGATTTTATACAACTGAGCATATCCTCTCATTAATTTGGTTTTCCATGGTTCTGTATTGCTGGTGTGACAGGCAAGCTGTTGAGGTGAGACGTAATATGAATGCATTTGTGACAGAAGCACCTGCCCTCCTTTCATTCCTTCCTGCTGTGCAAAATACTTGTCTCCTAGAACAGCAGATCTAACCGCAGGGGTTTCCTCTGCTAATGCAGAAGATCGTTCCTCATGTGGGTACCATGCACCCCTTCTTCATCAGCTCTTCAGCGTAATATTGCTAGTTAGGAAAAAAAGGTCTTTCACTGCCTATGATGTGATGTTTCTTTTTCTGTTCCTCCAATATTTTGAGCTAGTATTATGTGTCAGAAGGATGTGAAGTGAGACTTCAAACTCTGAATCGGCATGGACAATCAGTTTTTGGTTGATCAGGGAATCTTTACTAGCAACTTTTTGATATGAAAGGAAAGTGAGTTGGTAGTCTTCCTTCTCCTAATGCATTGTATTCAGCATTGCTGGGCATCTAGGAGGTTTTTCTGATGCAGTGAACAGGCAACTGGTTTATTCTGGAAGACTTAACCAGCAGTCATGTCTATCAGTGCACCGATTTTCTTCTGGTTTAACTTCAGTTCAAGATGAAATATTGTTAACAAATTACAGACTGCAAACTAGCCTCATTTGTGCTTATAGCAATACCACCATAAATGCACATAGATTGTAAAAATAGAATATTCCTTTGGAGGAGAATTTCTCCAGTTTCTCCTATATTCACTGCATAAGTCAACCACCAAGACTGGAACACAAGAAGGGAAAAAATTTCCCTAGCGTCATGGCTTCTCTGTCCCTGTTTCATTCTTGCATTAAAGTTTTTAAATAGTGTAGAGTGCTAAATAATATAGAACAGCACTGAGTATTAAGCTTGCCTATGAGAGACAGGTGGTGTGGGTTTCTTGAGATTAAGTTCATCTGTCAGGCCTGGTCGTTCTGATGGTGACTAAATCAACAACAGAAAAAATTATGCAGATTACACTGTTTGCAATAGCCTACTTCTTTTTTGCCCTTTTTTAACCCACCCCACCTCTCTTTCTTTAATACAGTGCTCAGGCTTGGCACAGACCAGGTGATGTTGCAGACATACATGTTCTCTCCATGAATCTGGGATTATCTTCAGCGTGCCCGTTTACATACAGTTTCCACTGAAATTAGCAGAGTTTATGCAAGAGGGATTTGTTTCTATTTCGTTAGCATTTATAGAAGGATGAGAAGGTGGGTGTGTGAATGGTCCCTTTTGGACAGGGGCAAAGGAAAGCGGGAGTTACAAAAGAGTAATTGTAACTTCAGATAGGAAAGGAAAACAGGAGATACAAGTCCCCAAGCTGGGGGGACAAAATATAATCTCATTTACTTTCTATTAATACTTCAAAATGTGGACAGCAGCAGAAATAACTACTCTGTATGATCTAAAAATCACTGGTAGTCATAAAATGAGGTGGCTGCAGGTAGTAGGGGAAGTATTTTCATACTGCAAATGCATACCTATCTTATAGCAAAATCATAAGGTATTTCATACTGCTTTTAAAAGAATCAGCACAAAAAAGAAATAGAAAAGAATTCTCAGGTATCACAAGCACAGGCTCCACAGTAGGGAAACAGCTGAAAGGAAAAGAGATGTTAGGTGGATAAATGTAAATTTTGGCAAAAGGCAAAATCCTTTTTTATTTTCAGAATTCACCTGTATTTTCAATGTTTGACGTTATCATACTGCCCCAGTAGATCACACTTCCAGATTTGATTGTCCTGAAGGGTAATCTTACTTTTAAAACAGAACGCATGACATACAATTAGTTAAACTGTGTGGCTGTTGGAAATCTGGTAAGAAACTTCCAATGACCTTTTTAAATTGCGAATCTTGA
Organism: Burhinus oedicnemus; assembly: GCA_008921705.1. NCBI lineage: Eukaryota > Metazoa > Chordata > Aves > Charadriiformes > Burhinidae > Burhinus > Burhinus oedicnemus. The sequence goes on from VFFE01007704.1 coordinate 1,566,701, forward strand.
TTTTCAAAGATTTTCTGAACAATGTATCCAGAAAATTCTTTTGTAACTCGGAGAAACCACCACTAACCCAATTAGTTGGGATTTAAGTACAGTACTTCCATAAGCGTTAGCTCTCCATGGTAATTCGAGTTCACCTAAGTCTGTTCCTACTGGAAGCAGGGTGAGTTTTACTTCTGGTCTCCAGGCAGTCATGAAAGTGCCCAGCCCTTCTTTTCTGAGTTAAAAGTGGGTCATATTCTGCAAAATTCTTGCTAGGTGTTGAAAAACTTTCAGGAATACTTAGAAAGCTGATACAAAATGGTAGGAAATGTCTTGGTAGCTCTAGTTGGTTAGCAAATCTTCAAGTGCTTAGGCACGTTCTCTTCTTTCTTAACATTACTGAATTGGTTATTCCCACAGAGAGTGAAACAGAGTAAGTCTTAAAGACTCTGTGGCCTGTAATATTTTTTTAAAATAATTCTGCTATTCATTAGTGTTGCAGAACATAAAGAGCAAAAGTTGGTGGAAATAAGTGCTATATACTACTGTCTATTCAGACCCTGAGAAAGGCTTTCTTCATTTATTATGCAAGAACAGAATTCCCTGTTTACACTGTTTGCCTGAGCTGAGTATGTTATGGAAGAGAAATTGTAGGGATCTACAGAGCCACCAGGCACAGTATCACACAAAACCCTTACTTGTTCCTAGAGTGATCTTCCCCACGGGGTTACCTAATCAAGAGAGAAACGCCAATAAAACACAATGAGAGATTGTGACATAGGACTGAGCTTCTGAACATCTGAGGTTTTGCAGTACATGCAAGTGCTATTTCTTGGTAACTTTAATGTCACAAACCAGAAAATGTTAGTAGAGAAAAGGGAAAGATTCTGGAGTAACCTCTGCATATGCGCAGATTGTCAAGCAGAGGAACAGCCTAAATGCGCCCTAGAAGGGGTTTAGTAGAAAAAAAAACCCAACGCAACCCAGTATAGAAACCACTACCAAATTAATCAAGTAAATATTTATGTGACTTTAAATGAAATAATCTTATTTCGCTTTGCACAGCCATTTATCCTGTGCACACGTCCTGTTGGCTCACTAGATGCTTTAAGGAGAGCACAAGCTAACCCTGAACTCTGGCCTTAGGGTGGCTGCCTTGAAATGTTTACAGGTTTATCTCTTCCGAAAAACATAGATTTGAGTATTGATGTTTTTCGTTCAAATTATAAAGAATCCACCTAGTCGCTACACTCTTGATATTTGGAGGTGTTTTAAATGATTCTTGAAGAACCAGCGAAAAGGATGGGAATGTGCATTTGTGTAGATTAAAGTGAGATTGTGGATGTTAGCATGAAAACACTGAATTGTGGTTCAGTTAACCATTCATGTGCTGCATAAGCAATAGAAAAATCCTGTACCTAAACTCCTTTCTCAGTATACCAACTTAAAAGCATTTTTCCTTGAGTAAGTATTACTGGAAAACCTAAAATACATTGTAGGATTTCCCTCTACTTCTCCCTGTCCAAACTTTCAAAGTTTTCACAGCTTCAGCATACAATAAATCA